>JAEMWC010000039.1:610000-842500 GCA_016490735.1 Pachyseris speciosa
GACCGCTAAACCGTGAAAAAGATTCGGTTTTCAGCGCTGAAAAAAGTGTCGAAACTCATAGACCCAAAAAGGACGAAGTGGACTGATTTGAGAAAATGCTGAATTAATAGCAACAACCTGAACACACGTTGTACCCAAAATCTTTGTGAAGATTTGAGCGCTTCACTTTTTATTTTCTTGTGCATGTTGCTTTTCGTTTTGAATTTTGATACTATAGACTGGTGAATTCTGTAGTTCAGGTTTCGAGTGTCACACCGCAGTCTTTGGTTTAATGCGGACAATTCAACGGTGTGATGAATAGCATTTGAGAGAAGGCCTACATGACGAACTTTTAGTTATTCTTGTTATTACTACTTGCGAATGGGACGTGAGACATCATTCTCATTCCTTACCCAAAGCTATTGTAGTCAGAGAAAAAAATAGTCAGCGTCAAAGTCT
Organism: Pachyseris speciosa; assembly: GCA_016490735.1. NCBI lineage: Eukaryota > Metazoa > Cnidaria > Anthozoa > Scleractinia > Pachyseridae > Pachyseris > Pachyseris speciosa. Next base: position 610,439 of record JAEMWC010000039.1, read on the forward strand.
TTGCTCATATTTTTTTTACAAACCAAATTCCTCTTTGTATATATGCTGTGGTCAAATTTTATGCTTGGTGCTCTCTCTTTGTTTTAAAGGAATTATTATACATTACCACATATTACCATACCCAAACAAAGGAAGAAAAAAAATTGCCCAAGTCTTAATTTTGTTATAAAACATAAAATTGTTCTTCTAAAATAATTCCAGCTTTGAAATTCTCAGGCGATGGAGCACTTCCCTTAAAGAATGTGATCTTTTCTTTTGCAAACTTTACTTCCATCCGAGTTCTTCAACAGATAGCCCTGAAAGGAAGTTCTTAAAAGACACCTAACAGCAGTCTCAATACTTTCACAAAGGCCGACTTTCGAATCAAAAGTAGTCTCTTTGTTCTAAGACTAAATGAGAGATTTTTTAGACTTTTTGTTTCACAGGAGGTCTATTTATGGCAGAGAGAGCAAATCAAGGGAAATGATGTTTCTTGAATGAACGTCCAAAGGGAAAAACCACTTGGAACTTATTTTTAGTGTGTTGGGAGGGTATTAAAGCGTAATGCCAGGCCAGATTTTTCACTGGTTCAGTTCTCTTCATTCTCACAGAAGCAAAGACGTAAAGAATAGCAAGATGGCCAACTTATTACAACTGGTAAGATTTTTGCCCGGTTTAGAGAATACCTTAAATGAAAGTGTTGAGAATCCGTATTCCTGCCAGGTGCAACTGTTGACTTTTAACATACCTTTTAAATATTGGAGCCTTGTCAACCTACCACCCTATTTCTGTTTATGTTTCAAAGTTTCCTCTCTTCTAACGTTTGTCTTTTATGATATTTAACAACAAAATAGAGGTTTGCTTGTCCGGTGGTTAGTGCATTACGCGTCAGATTGGAGGGTTGACTTTCAAGGCTTTTGGCAAGAAACTTCCCGCCAGATGTAATAACTTCCTCCAAGAGTAATAACAAATGACTACCGAGGAAATTCTACGAAGGACTGGCATGTCACCTACAAGAGGGGAGGAGGGGAATTGTGGGAGGAGGTGGGGGAAAGGAAGCCCCTGAGTTATGGCACGGGTAAATGCTGTATTTCCTTAACTCACTTAGATTAGGTGATCCATGGGCAGGTGCGGGCCTTGCAAATCCTGTCTTACTTTCTAAGTGCTATTGCGTTTATTCTTTCTTTCAGATGATCCACATTTTGACAGTGGCAATATTCTTGGCTGTATCGTCTAATTCCATTGAAGGCGGCCGCCCCAGATCTCAGGAATCTACACAAACAAACAGCAACACCAGCTGTAATCACATCCAGCTTTCAAGTATCTCCGCTGACACACCTGGATACCCACCTTCACCTGTTATGAACAAATGCATTGCGAAAATCATTCCTGTAACCATTTGTAGTAAAATGTACAAACTTGTTGTTTGTAAGAAAAGCGGAACTAAGTGCGGAGGACTGGAAAAGAAGACATTCGTTACTTTTGGAACTTGCTGCAGAGAAGATGGAAAGGAAAACACCACTACAGTGGCATTACCATTAGACTGTTATTAAATAATAAATTAAAGAGCAGACAACCACAGAGAGGATTGGTTTAGAATAAAGTGACAAAGCCATTTTTTATTATCAAAATTACAGGGAAAAATGTTTAGTGGTCAATATTTTCAGTTTTCAGATTCCTAAAGTGCACCTAACCCCAAAAATGCTTTTCGCTCAAATAAATCTTGGCGCCTTTTTGCGCCTTTTTAAACCAACGAAATCGAGCCATCATCTGTGCCACGACCAAGCCAGTAAGGGGCGTGGGTCTATTCATTATTTGACGTCACAAACCTATTTGCATCACCGGGTAAGTCTATCTAATGATGCTTGCAAAGCAGTTTCTGACGTTAAATCAGGAAAAGACCAACGCCCTTTACTAGCTCGGTCGTGGGACAAATCGTGGCTAGATTTTATAACTTTTACAGCAACTATAAAGTCAAGATTTGGTTTAAAAAGGCGCCATGCGTTTCGAATAGGTGCAAAGATTTATTTAAGCAAAAATATATATGTTAAAAAAAAAAAACTCTTATATAAAGGAAAGTGCACGTGTTATAATAAGGCAAGTATTTGCCATCAGTTGAACAGGTACTTTATAAATGTTGGGCAAGACTTAGCGGCACAGCTCCCAAACTACAATATAAGCCCTACATATTTCATTCGTAGGCGATTCCAAAACAGTTTTTTGTTCCGCGGTATTTACAACCACAAAGTTCAGGATGCGTTGATTGGGCTAAAACTAAATTAGTCTTTTATAGGTACGCCCCAAGTGCAGTAAGCTAGCATGTTGTTTTATAAGTGAACCCGAACTATACTTTTCGACTTATCACTTTCGCAAAGAATTATGCCAAACCTTCTCAAAATATGAAACATTATGCCGGCTGATAAAGAAGGCGCAATAACTAACCGGACAAACGTCCGTCCTATTCCAACACTGTCAGCCCTTACAAAAATATTAAAACAGGTTTAGAAAAAGCTTATTTGCTTTTTCGAGAAACTTGACATTCTTTTTGAATATCAATTCAGAATAATTTCGTAAGGGAAGGTCCACCGCTCAAGCCATAGCTGAAATCGCGAATACTTTAAGAAAAGCAAATGACAACAATCTGTATACATGTGGCATTTTCCTAGACTTTTCGAAAGCTTTTGATACGGTTAACCACGGCATCCTTCTATAAAAATTAGAATCATATGGAATAAAAGGGATACCACTGGCCTGGACCCGCGCTAGACGTTGCGAGGAGACGTCTCTTCGAAACTTCGCGAGGGCGCGTGTCTTTCGCCCGCGCCACAATCCATCGCCGAAATTAGAGGCTACTCGCAGTCTATATCAAACCACGGTCTGCGGTGTCCCTCAAGGAAGTTCGTTAGGCCCTTTTCTATTTTTGATATACATCTGAGGTCATTTCATTTAAGATATTTGCGTGCGATTCTAACTTGTTTGCTTAATAATAATAATAATAACAATAATAATAATCACTTTATTTAAAGTCTCAAATGTATTTAGCCGAGCACAGATGCTCTACTAATTGGGGAGACTAAATAAAATCAACTCTAAATAAATCAAATGAAATCAAATGTTGGTTTTTGGGGAGAAAAACCTCTCGAAGCAGAGTAGAGAACCAACAAACTCAGCCCACTTATGACGCCGAGGCCGGGAATCGAACCCGGGCCACATTTGTGGAAGGCGAGTGCTCTCACCACTGCGCCAACTCTGCTCCCCTACAAATCAGCTAAAGATTTAATATAATTAGAATTCCTTTAGGAATATGGCATACTCTTAGCACACTACAAACAATATTGTTCATTCTAAAAGCGTGAGGCTACAAAGAAGCCACACCAAAAGCATAATATTCTTTCTAAAAGCATGAACCCCCAAAGGGCTACATACAAAATATATTCTTCGTTTTAAAAGTGTAAGGCCACAAACACTCATATGTTATTTGAAAATGTTGTCATGTATGTTGTATCAAGAAGTTCTTCGTTCAGTTTGGGTGAAAACGATACCGAATTCCAAGAATTTGAACAATACGATTTGCTAGATGGACAGCAAGCTGGCAATTAGCATTTATTACTGTCAAGACGATCGCTAAGTAAACATTTTACGGGAAAATATGACTAGAAATTGGCAGGAACGCCATAGCTGAGATAGAACATAAACAGCTCAAATACAGCATTTGTTCCACGTGCAACAAATATGCTCCTGGAAAAACTCGATGACAAAATATGAGTAAAAACAAATTGAACGTGGAAACTTTCGACGTTGGGTCTCAGATCTTTCTTCATTATAACAGGGCAAAGTAGCCTAAAGGGATTCCTAAGAATCGGAAAATGCTGCCCATACCTCCACGAGAGAAAGATCAAAATTTCTCACTACTTTCATCGCGCTCTTTCCATTTCCACGACCATTTTTTAATGATTGGCAAGGTCACGTGACACTGTTATGCAAAGAGCCTATTTAAGTTAAACCTTTGACATTCATAATTAGGGACTCACTGAAAAAAATCAGCCAAACAATACACACAAAATATTTCTCATCATGCATGTCCAATATACCCTGACTGAGTCGGATTGTCTTTAGCCCAATGTGTATCAGCTTCGTTCTAAATGCATGACGCCAAAAACACGCTACAATAGGCAGGTCAAGATAGCGCACTCTTGCACACTACAAACAACATTGTTCGTTCTAAAAGCGTGAGACTACAAACACGCTACAATAGTCGATATGGCATACTCTTAGCACACTACAAACAATATTGTTCATTCTAAAAGCGTGAGGCTACAAAGAAGCCACACCAAAAGCATAATATTCTTTCTAAAAGCATGAACCCCCAAAGGGCTACATACAAAATATATTCTTCGTTTTAAAAGTGTAAGGCCACAAACACTCTACACACAAAGTGTATTCTTTATTCTAAATGGATGAGGCCACAAGCACGCTACACACAAGGCATATGGCACCCTACACACAATACATGTTCTTCGTTCTCACATAACACGTGATATTGACACTTAAATGGATATCTTTAGCTCAAAAGTCAGAATTTATCTTTTGTCTTAATATTCGCACACGATTTCCTTTGCACAGATGTAAGCGGGTGATTAATTTTTACTTAACTACAATTGATATTGACATTAATATGACAGTTTGAAGCTGGTACCTAACTTGTTTGATTTTGTTCCATGTTACATGCCTGTTGCTAATGATTGAGTAGAAATTAGAGGCGCGAAATTCATTTTGAAGCAAGTCAAACTCAGTATCTAATTGGAAATAACGAAACGTTATCGCTTGGGCAGGACTAAACCTAATCCTTTAAGTTCATGTGTAGTACGGCGTTTGAATCAATTAAGTTCGACTAAGGGATTTTTCACGGACAACCAGGCGTGAATAACGGCTGAACATCGACTTTGGGTCAAACACGCTTCTTGACTTGACCGAACCAGATGCGTAATGTGCATAATCATGTCAACGTATACGCTGTATAATGCGGCCTGGAACTATTTTTTATCGTGATCTTGTTTGTAAATTCGGCGGAATTAAATTCGATATTTGACTCAACAGGCGAAGTTGACAAATTTTGGTCGACCTAAACTGCTGTTACATAGGTTCAGCCCACGTGAACTACGGCGTTCTATCCGGACTTAAAGTTAAGGCGAACATGTTCCTTAAATTCCTTAAATTAAATAATTTGGGTACCTTGGAACTGTCACGTGATATGAACTCTTCGCCCTATTTTCACTGACACCTGAGGGGGGAGTACTTTTTACAATACTGCATTTCTCTTCTCGTTCGATGTGTAGATTACAGTAACAAAATCGTTTTCCTCTAATGTCGTCTCCCGTAATTGACACCTATAAACGGAAACATAGCGCGAAAAAAGAGAGCAGAAAAATAACTCGCAAGCAAAATTCAAACCGATGAGGTTTAAACAACGATCTTTTGAAATTTCAACTCGATTGATCATCATTTTTTTTACTTGACAGTGGAGACATAATTAAAAAAGAAACAAACAAAACAAAAAAGACAAAACAAAACAAAATTGCACCCTAAAGACGCTTTCACACGGCAAACAAAAGTTTTCAGTTGTGTGGGAAAACTCGAAACAGCTGGAAAGGGCTTTGTTTCCACACGTCAAACCTTCAAAAACGTCATAAGGTAAAGACGTCTCACGGGACCATTGTATGGAATTGATACGCAAGACAAATTGTGTAATCCTGCCTGTTACTATGTATTCTACTTCGGTGTAACAGAAACAGAAGACAGATGACAGAGGCCTTTATATTATCGCGTAGACAGTAAAGACACATTTGTAGTCTCGCCTTACAATTTACGCAACCAGCTTCAACTAGTTTGACTTTGCGTGTTCAGACTAGAGACCGTGGAATTACAATTCTCCCTCCAACTCTTGTCCCCAGCTAGTACACTGTGATGTGCCAGCAAACTCTTCCCCTCGATCTCTTTTTAGGGTGGTGGTGGTGGTGGTGGTGAAGAGAGGGGGAGGGGGGGGGGGGGGGGGAGGGGCGGAGCTGAGCTTGTAAAGGCCCTTTCAAACTTCACTGAATTGTTCTGCTACTTGAGACTGCTGCAGTCCGTAGACCGGCAAAGTTGCCCCGCAAGCGAACTAATTTGGTTCTAATATAAAGCGAAAATGATTTCCAAAGGCAGAAATACAACTTCAGTATTTTTCTCGTGTCTAACCTAAACCATTACTAGCTACAGGTTCTTAGCAACCATAAAAAGACCTTGGGATCCTCCTGAGTGATGGTCAATATTTACAATATAAAGTTGCTTGGTGTTAAACCTTAAAAAAACATGATTTTAAAGATTAATGTTGTAGAAGTTGATACCATAAAAATTAATAATTGAAGCTCTAAAAAGGCAAAATTACCAGTCAAATACTACTGGCGTATGCCATGAACAAATTAATTGAAATTAATTGTTAAGAGAGTCGTGTTAGCAACGTATGAATTCAAAAACTCATGACGCCTTCCACAGAAATTGTATCGTACTTGTCGATTCACGCTACGCCATTTAAAAAGTTTGGTTTTGTTAATGCTATGTTAATCAGGTAAAGTTGCATAAGAAACATTTTAGCAGCTGTTAAGGGTATCTTTGTTATCAAGGCTTACCATCCCAAAAGTTAATTAATTTTGCCAATTTTCGCCGTCCGACTAAGGCATTCGCCGTCAAATTAAATAAGGGTGTAAGAATCGAAAACGAACACATGCAGCCAGAAAAAAACAATTAAGAGACACGTCAATAATACACGTAATGCAAATTAAAATCCTATCTATCAGAGATTAGTATAAAATATACTGGCGTTCTATCACGAATACTTTTCTGAGATTGCCTACGCTATACTCGCTGTCTATTCTGTGATAGTAGTGGTAGTGATTGGTACGGGTGTGAACAAAATGGCGGCCGCTTTTTCGCGTTTTTGAAGTGTCTGCGAGGAGGATTTAGATAATTTACTTGTTTGGTTTTGAACGACTAGTAGATTTATTCTAAAACAATTAGATTATTCGCTCTCAATTTCTATGCGTGATAGCTGATTCGGCCTGCGCGCTCATCAGCTATCACGCTATGGAAATTTCGAGCTCATAATCTAATTGTTAAATAAATAGTGAGTAGCAGTTGTCAACAAAATGGCGGCCGCTTCTATACGGTGGCCCACAAGGGACATGCTGCAAATTAAAAAGTTGCTGCAACTTCAATGCAGTTGATGCAAATTCAATGTAGTTGCTGTAAATTAGAAAAGGTGCTTCAAATTAAAAAAAAAACGTTGCTTCAAATTAAAAAAGGTTGCTGCAAATTAAAAAAAAAGTCGCTAAAAATTTAAAAAATTTCCTGCAAATTCAATATAGTTACTGCACATTTCAAAAAATGTTGCTGCAAATTTAATATAGTTGCTGCAAGTTAAATTAAAGTTGCTGCAAATTCAAAATAGTTGCTGCTGTGCGCGCGCATTGATAGAAGGAGGAGGACTCGGTACAGCTATCCCCAGGGCCTCCTCGCAGGATTTTGAGCGAAAAGCTGTCTCGAATCGAAGCCGCCATAGTTTTCATTTGTTTGCTAAATATGTTTTGCTTTTCGTGAGGTGGCGAGTACCCTTCAACCGCTAATTTTTATCATCAGTGACTCGAATGAAGCGACAAGTTCTGTGGAGAAAGAAAAATGGTTAACGGAGTATTTCCATCGAGGATATCCTTAATACGCTGCCATTGTTTGTTTGTTGGAAAAACTTCATGGTGTACGGATTCACGTTAGGACGCTTAAAAGAAAACTAAAACAATTAGGATTAAGAAGAAAAGGAGTCCATTTTGATGAAAATTTACTGCGGGACCTGATAAAGCTTGAGATGCATGGGGCAGGTTCGCTGGCTGGTGATCGGTACGTATGGCATTATATTCGACTAAAACACCACGTACATGTGCCACGTAACCTGGTGGCCAACATCATGAAAATTAAAGTTTGACCCTGAGAGGGTCAAGGAGAGGAGGTCAAGACGACTTAAGAGAAGGGCCTACGTTTCTGAGGGGCCAAACCAGTGGTGGCACATCGACGGTGGGCGAAAATATAATTCAGCTATTAAAAGACTTATGCTTATTACTCAGGCTAGTAAAAAGCCCGAGGTTTAAAAAAGGGCTTCATTTTTCGTCGTGTTTCATCCGTAAAGCTCACTTCCGGCGTTTCTGCGCAAGCGCGAACTAAATATAACAACTCACAACAGCAAGAATGATGCCTGTTGTCACGTATCGGAAAACGTTGATTCACCTTGTGTCTTTGAAGTCTGAGCAACTAATATGTTGAGAGAAGTGTCTATACGAATGTTTGCAAGTTCAACTGCGAGAAGAAAGCTTTTAACATGACCAAACTTAACTCCAGATGGACTGCCGTGTTTCCCCGTGACCGCTCCATTGAGATGTATATTTTGTTGAATAACTCAAGTACGGGATATCACACACCCCTGAGACTTTGACAGGTAGTTTATGTACTATTTTTCCACAATATCTCAATCTCTGGACATTAGTTTTTGAATGATAAGCGATTAGTTTTTACTTGCGTGACTTGAAACTGAACGCGGAAACGTTACTTTCTTATGTTTCAAATGACCCTGGATTGATGTACTTGTAAACAGTTTCACTCTGCTGATTATTTTTCTCCTCACATTTCACCGAGACTCCATTAACGTTTATGCGAAAAAATCCTACATCTTTCGATAAGCGTTTCCTTTCTCAAACAATTATCCATTGAAGTGAAAACAAGTGTGCTTAGCTTTTTTGGAATCAATACACCATTTTTATCGTACGACATTACGATGAACCTCTGTGGCCTAGAGGTCTTTGTTCCTGCCTCTGACGCAGATAACCCGGGTTCGATATATATTAGTGGCATATATCGTGGGCTTTTTTTTCGTTTCTCTTTTTCTTCTTCTTTTAGAAATATTTTTTACAAGTGCCATAATTATTGTTCTCAATGGTTGAGCTGTAAAGCAATTTTGTAATCTTAGAGCCTATATGTTAATAGGGGTCTAAAAAAATAGATTCCAACACAAGCTAAGCGCAATGCGTCCGATGTAAGAAAGACAGACTTCTCTCTATTCTTTTCTTTAGCGCTAAATTAGGGATACAATACTGTTTTTTGCAAGCCCGAGTTTAGGCTAATTGTAGCCTCTTGTTTAAAAGAATTTTCCTTTTGTATTGTTCTCACTATTTGATTCCTGTTTTCTAATGCAATCACTCATCTACGTCTTTCTCATGAATTCTGGGCAGGGTGAGCTGACTGAAGACCTGGAACTGAACTCGGAAGGGGGAGGAGGGGGGGGGGGGGGGCGTGATAATGCTCATATTAGATAGTGAGACCACAAATATTTGTGATTTAAAAGGACTAGTTAGAGCCTACGGGCTGTTCATTAGCAGCATGCCTGAAAATGTGTGCAATTCTATACTCGGTTTCAGCTTCATTATGTACATGTCATCTGCTTCCCCATGGGGTCGAGCCCTGGGCTAACCAGGGGGATTGTATCTTGTAAGACCAAAGAAGCCCTGGGTTGTCATCGATTGCACTGAAGACACTCACCACCGAACGAAAAGCAAAACATTTTTAGCAAACAAATGGAAAACATGTGGAAACTATAGCCGTTTCGAGTTTACGCTTCGAGTGGTTCGCGCTCAAAAGCCTTGTACCGAGTCCTCCTCCTTCTTTCAGTGCGCGTGCACACTTTTTCGAATATTTATTTGCAGCAACTGTTTGTTTTAATTTGCAGCAACTATATTGAATTTGCAGCAACTTTTATTTAACTTGCAGCAACTATATTAAATTTGCAGCAACCTTTTTTAAAATTTGTAGCAACTATATTGAATTTGCAGCAACTTTTTTTATTTGCAGCAACATTTTTTATTTGCAGCAACTTTTTTTTATTAGCAACAACTTTTTTTTAATTTGCAGCAACCTTTTTTTTATTTGCAGCAACTTTTTTTTTAATTTGCAGCGTGTCCCTTGTGGGCCACCGTAAAACTCCCTATTTGAAAGACGTAAACAGTTATGAGGGAATAACATCCAAGGGACTTGTTTAGAACTTGCAAAAATTTTGGTTTTACGAGGTCGCTTATGATAGTCGATATTACAACAATATACTGTTTTAGGTGGTTCATACCGGTTTCCGGTACTTTTAACATGATGGATCATTACTACCAATATTTATACGTTATCACCTTTATAATAGTATCAAAACTACCCAATAATTGGTAAACAAGTTATAGTACTTTTATATATATATATATACATATATATATATATATATATATATATATATATATATATATATATATATATATATATATATATATATAATAGGTAACCATATCAACACTACAAGCTTTTAGCAACACAACTATGTTTAGGTTGTTAAAAGCAACAACATCTAAAACGAGCTCGATGACCCTCACTTTTTATCACCGGAAAATTTTTAGCGTATTAACATGCAACTTTACGTTGAGTTAAAAGAAATGTGTAAGAGCGGATTCAGAGCTACCTTAAAATTCAAGGTGGCTGTGAATCTGCTCCTACATTTTTTTAAACTTTGAAAAATTTTGAATATTGACACGCTTATTACTATTCAACAGTCACAGGGGGTCACAGGGCTTGTTTTTGTGTTATTGTCACTTGAAGCTAAAATTAGGGGTGTTATAGTGAGGTGATAGTGTTGCCATCGTAAATTTTCACCAATAATCATTTTAAGGGTTACTAGTAACGTATAAATATTGATAGTGCTGGAAACCAGTGTCCAGTGTGCGCCACCTTAAATAGTACATTGCTGCAATATTCAGTAATATGTCATATTAAGGAAGAGTTTCGCAAAAGAAGTTTTGTTTTCAAACTTCAGTGAGTTTTTCTGAGCCCATTTTAAATTGTGCCGCAGGATGTAAGTATAGAAAAAAAATATTGATAATAATAACTGCATATAGGGAAATGGTGAGGTAAGAAGGTATTTCTTCACCTTGTTCTTAAGCCCCGTTTAAACGTTTTATTTTACATGCACGCACGCAATCTAATTGCCGAATTAAGTGCATGTAACATTCGACGTTTAAATCAATTAAATTCGGTAGATTTATATTAAATGCGACTTCAGTCGAATATTCGATTCAGGCAGTCGAAATTCGACAGTTAATTCCAACTTGATTTAAAGACCACATTTCACATGAACCGAATCTAATTCCACATATTTATGCTACATGACATGTCCCTCTCGCTCGGCAATTAAATTCGACAATTAAATGCGAGTTGACTCAAACTGGTGTTAGATAGCCAATAACCCTGAACATTTCATTACAATCGAATTCCTTCTTGTGGTCGTTTCTGTTCCATTTACGGCGTCAATTTTCGCGCTAGTGTGTCACAGTCCCTAAGCATGAAACTTCATTTATTAGAAGGGTTTTAAAATTAAAACTCCTATTTTAGCTGCATACGCTTTTCTTACTTTAACCGTCTCAAAACTTCAGTAGGCTACGACGGATCAATCTGGGCTTACTGAAGTTTGAAAATGATAATCAGAAACGTCGATAAAGGTCAATAAACATGCAATGTAATGAAGATATGGTACTGGAGTTAGAGTTATTGAGTATGGCACACATCAAGTCATATTGCGTTTCAATGGCGTCAAAGGAAGGAAATAACATTCGACCAATATATCAGCTTCCATTTTTTTGTTTCAGACAGATCTGCTACCAAATAGATTTCCTGTGGAGTCAGTCGAGGGTGGATATTAACAAGCTAGTGACGACAAGTTAAGCCATTGCAATCAAAACTCCCGCTAGTTCAGATGATTTGGTGGGGATGGGATATAAATCTCTGGGTCGAATTCTTTAACAGAAATTATCTTTCAATGCACGTAGACGTTCAAGCTCTCAATAAAGGAGACAAAGAACGACTAATACGAAATTAAATTCCATCTTTTGCTGAAATCAGTGCCGGTCACCCAAAAATGTTGCCAAAAGGCAAAAATAGAATTGTCAGATCAAGTCGAATCAATTGCAGGTTCGCCGAAATAATGGCGCAGGTCCTAGGACGAGAAAAATATAATGCGAAGTTTGCATAATATTGGTCAAAAGTTTGAATTCGTTGAGCTCCTGAATTGATTGAAGTCCCGAATGCATCGAGGTTTTTCAATTTTTGGACTCGCCTGCATAGTCCAATTTCGAGTTCGCCATGACCGCTGAATAAAAGTACTGAGAATGCATTTGTACAGGGTTAGCCTCGACCTAAATTAAAATATTTACAAATTCCAGCGAGAAGATGACCTGCTTACAGCTTTGTCTATTGCTTAATTTTCAAATTTGTGGCACCTTCCCACCGGTATTTGTGAATATTTTACTTTAGGTCGAGGCTAACCCTGTACAAATGCGTTCTCACTGCTTTTATTCAGCGGTCATCCCGAACTAGAAAATGGACTATTCATCGAACTCTGGAATTCATGGAAATAGTTAATTCTTCAAAATTTTAAATTCGTGCATTAAACCATGAATTACAGTTGCCGAAACCTTGAGTTCATGAAAATACTGAATGCAGCGAAGCTTTAAATTCACAGGACTCCTGAATTCATCGAACTCTTCAGTTCATCGAAACACCGAATTCGTCGAACTTCTGAGTTCATCGAAATCTAAGCCTTGAACCAGTCTATCGCGTCCGATCAAAGCCCCACAAACTCTTGCAATGCGCTCTAACCTCGCGGTTCATCGCAAGTTCATCAGTTCATCGAAACACTGAATTCATCGAACTTCTGAGTTCATCGAAATCTAAGCCTTGAACCAGTCTGTCGCGTTCGATCAAAGCCCCACAAATCCTTGCAATGCGCTCTAATTCTCGCAATTATATGTCGTACATTATCACTCAGGATATGAAAAAAATATCACGAGAGTGTGCAGAGGGGCTCATTACGGGATCAAATCAGTGGTCTTTCGGATAGATCAACATTCAGTAATGGTTTCACACGCCGGCACTTCCATCAACGTGTTGAAGAACATAAGAACTCGACTTCCTCCGTTGGCAAACATTTCCGCGAGAAGCATGGCTTACCCCCAAAGGATCTTTCCAAAAATTTCGTTTAAAAAAAAATGCAAAAACAAGATTGACTACCTCGTTTATGAAATGTTTTTTTTTTGTTATTAGCAAACTGAAACAGAGTCTTAATGTACAATCTGACTCAATTCGTGAGAAAGTTTTTACTCAAACAATGGTTAATCTTAATTCTGTTAAGCCTCAACATTGAACTCATTGAGAACAGACCTAAGAACGGTCGAAACGTTGTTCGCTTTTAACCATGTAACCATAATAATAATAATAATAATAATAATAATAATAATAATAATAATAAGGAGGAGGAGGAGGAGGATGTTAATATTAATAATTATAATATTTAAGGAGTGGCCCGCCTCGACTAGCTGTGAAGCTATTTGCGGCCCAATTCACCAAGAATTTATCGGTTTATAAAGAGTTGAAATAAAAAACTTGAACTTGAACTTTTTTATATCATTTAAATTTGGTTTATACCTTGAAAATTGTGAAGTGGTGTACAAACTGCTTTTCATTTTAATTTTAAAACGTTAGAGTTAAAAACGTTAGAGTTAAATTAGGCCATAGTCGATTTCTGTCGCTCGTGTGATCATCTCAATGCGTTTTACCTTCATATTACGCGTCAGTTTTACTTTAGTAGTTAATACATAATATGGAGCCAATCTCCAACCAATGGATATGGGGACATCTCTATTTTCGAAATATACTCTTGGTGACGCTGGGACAGTAGTTAGTCGAGTAAATCGCTAAACTGGCAGGAGAAAACTTGTCCTTGTGGAGAACGTAATGCTTTACTGTGTATGCCAGCCTTCTTGCTTACCCGCGTAAAGACGTGATGTTACACGAGCCGATTTTTAACGCGACATTGTTGCATTAAAAGTTGTCTCTTGGAGTTCTTCGATGTAACACCCTGACGTTGACTTTTAACGGAATATTGTCCCAGAATGCACCACACAGTACCGAAATAAGTGACGTTGACAGTTTCACGTCGCCATATTTATCGAGCTGGAGCCTGGGCTCAAACGTTGCGGAAAATGTTGCGTTAAAAATCGTCTCGTATAACATACATTGTACCGCTGCCGACCGTTACGGCAACAAAGATCGAGTTGTCTCGTGTAACATGATGGATTAAAAATCGGCGTTAGAAATCGCCTCGTGTAACATCACCTTAACGGAGTTAAACAGTGCCAGTAAGTATCCCCGAGACCTAAAAGGTTAAGAAGTGTTCCATAGGCGTCAGTTCAGATCTACGTAATAATAATAATAATAATAATAATAATAATAATAATAATAATAAAGTCTATACCAACGAACATGATATTGCTAACCAATTCAATCAGCATTTAAATAGTGTTGGCCCTACCCTTGCTAGTGCAATTAGAGACACTGTTCATGAAGATCTCACTAAATACATACATCAGTAACAGTTCTGAGAACAGTTTTTACCTATCAACTGTCACTGAAGAGTTTTTAGCTCAGTTATTCTCAAATTTAACCCATTGACTACCACACCGGCCGAAACCGGCCGCGCAGAACCACGTCCCTTGTACCGCTTGCGACGCCATACGTTTTGTCCGTCCCAAGCATTTTGCCGAAAAGCACCTTTTGAAGCTCGTCGAGCCGTTTCCTGGCCGGAATCTAGCCAAAAAGAACCATGACTGAACAGAACGGTACAAAGAGCTTCAGAAATCACTGGAGGAACTAGCGACTGCGAATAAAGATCTCAAGAGTGAAGTGAAGTCCTTGAAGAAAATCTTAGACCATGCTAACGAAGAGCGGGACCAGTTATACGTCGATTTGGGGACAGCGATTAATCATATCGATGATCTCGAGCAATACACCCGCAAGGCGCAATTTAGAAATAAACGGTATACCAGAGAAAACAGAGGAAAACCTGGCCGAGCAAGTTACTACGTTTGGAAATGCGCTCAATGTTAAGATTCGACGTGACGATTTCGACATTTGACACAGAATGTTTACAGGCAGGAACCGAAGCAAACCGAGGCCGATTATTGTCAGATTCAAATCATATCGTACAAAGAAGGAGTTACATGAAGCTCGCAAAAAGTCTCAAGAGTCAAAATAGGAGCCATATTTTCCAAGGTGCTAACATTACGTACATTAACGAAAACTTGACAAGAGTTTGGCGTGAACTCTTTGCAAATGTCTGGAGGCGCCAAAGGTTGGAGCAGTGGCACAGTGCTTGGATGATAGACGGTAAAATGTTTACGAAATTATCATTAGGTGACCAACCTGTTAGAATTTATAGCCAGGAGGATTAAGGTAAGATTCAAATTTATTTGTTCTCTTCGTTAGAACTTACAATCAAGAAGGCTTACGTGAGATTTCAGTTTACTCTTAGCTACTCTTTTCGTTAATAGTCAAATTTCGAACTAGTTTATTTTCATTCAAATTACAAAATGTGAATTTGAACTCATTCGCGGGGAATTGTAGGGGAGAATATCCAAACTAATCTGAAATTTTGGTGTATTACAACAATTTCTCCTCTATACAACAAGTCTCAAAACGGCTAATCATTATGTGTATTTTTCGGACGTTTTAGTGTGTATATTGCTCTTCTGTAGTATTTTGATTTGGCACACCTTCTGGACGAAGCGTGTTTGTTTGCAGCCTTACAAGTGTTAGAGCTTAATTGTACATGCTGCGATGAATCTGAAATGTATTTCTCTGAATATTCGAGGCTTAAACAAGGCGATCAAACGCAGAAATTTATTTTGGTGGCTCCACATTGGCAAATATGATGCAATTTCTTACAAGAAACCTACAGCGATAAGATAATCGCAGATGCCTGGCGCGCGAAATGAGGAAGTGACATTTTCTATTCCCTTGGCTTAAAACACAGCAGAGGTGTGATGACTCTCATTAGACCAACTGTAAAAGTTGAAAATAATAACATAACCTGTGACAAAAATGGAAGAGTCCTTGTTGTTAAACTTACAATACAAGACGAAGAGTTTTGTTTAGCCACTATTGACGCTCCCAATGACCAAATTCTTCAGTTCGATTTTTATTCTCAACTGACGAGTATGTTACGTCCCTATGTTAATTTAAATCTTGTACTGGGAGGAGATTTTAACTACCCTCTTGAAAATGTCGATAAAAAGGCGGAAAAGACATTAATAGTAGGAATAATACCATTCAAAGTATAGTTGAAATGGGCAATAATTTAAATGTTGTCGACATTTGGAGACTCCATCATCCATCCCACGAGCGATTTACCTGGCAGAACAGCTCTGGAAAGATAAGATGTAGGTTGGATTATTGGCTTATTTCGAAGCATCTAATTTCTCGCACAAGTAATACAGATGTGAAGTCTTATTATATTATGGCTCGGATCATAGTCCAATTTACGCGGAGATCCAATATAAAAAAAGCAAAAATCGTCTGGCTCAGGGTTCCTCCTAGATAACGCAGAAATCACACCCCTTCTTTGTTTGATCGACATTTCGCCGCATTGGTAGGCGTCGTTTAAATCGTCTTTTTGGAATTGCAACATATTCCCAGAAACACAAATAAAATTCCGAAGTGAGTCCGTCACAACCTGGGGTTTTATTTTTCGAAAATTGTTTAACAGCAGATAGGCATTCTTCTCAAAAAAATAGATCTTCTTTCAAATTCCCCTAAAAATAGATAGGGTGGTCTAAATTTTGAGCATTAAAACATCTAACAGTATAACTTGAACGGAGACACACTTTTCTTTAAAAAAAAAATGGCGACCAATTATCTTGTTGAACACCGACTACAAAATAACCACGAAATGTATTGCAAAGCGGCTAGAGAAAGTCTTTCCAATAAGGATTGACAGAGATCAAACAGGCTATGCCAAAAATCCCTTTATTGGAGAAAATATTCGGTTGATTTCCGATGATTGAATTGTAAGAGGAAAAAAACTTGCCAGGCATCTTTTTTTTAAAAATTTTGAAAAAAGCGTTTGATTCTTTAGAATGGAATTACCTGTTCAAAGTACTCGAGGTCATGAACTTTGGCTCGATGTTTCGGAAATAGATTCACACCTTTTACTCTAACATCACAAGCGGTGTTATGAACAATGGTTACGCGTCAGACGTTTTCCAGATCTACAGAGGCGTTCGACAAGGTTGCCCCTTGTCAGGGCTTCTTTTTGTCATAGCAATTGAATTGACGTCCTTGCCCAAGCGATCAGAGAAAATGAAAATATCCGTGGTTTGACAATCAACGAGACTGAATTAAAACTAAGTATGCATGCAGATGACCTTACAGCGTTTATAAAGGATGAGTTCTCGGCTAGCCACTTATTCAGTCTCTTAAATGATATCGGAACTTGCTCAGGGCTGAAAATAAATATCTCGAAAACGGAAGGAATGTGGCTTGGAAGCCTAAAATGCCACTTAGGCAAACACGTTCCATTCCACATTGCAAGGCCAGAAGAATATTTATTTTTGCTAGGTGTCGCCTTCGCTTATGACTCCACCACTAGTTACAAAATCAATTTCGAAGAGAAGCTTCTGACGCTAAAGAACGTTTTAAATCAATGGACGACTAGGAAATTAACTCTCATAGGAAGAATTTGTATTGTTAAGACACTTGCAATTCCTAAGTTAGTTTACAATACGTCTGTTCTTACAGTGCCTCCGAACTTCGCTGAAAAAGTTAATGATATTTGCTTCAAATTCATCTGGAACTTCAAGCCCGATAGGGTAAAACGTCAAACAATAGATAGAGTCTCTGCGCGCTTGCTGAAAGACAGTGCTGCTGTCCTCGTAAATCTTTCTCTGACCACAGGTATTGTACCAGATGAGTGGAAGTAGGGAAGAGTTGTTCCTCTGCACAAATGAGGTTGACGGGAAGTTATGGACAATTACCGGCCTATCTCGAATCCTACCAGTAATTTCAAAAATTGCTGAAAAAGCAGTCAATGTTCAACTTCAACAGTATTTACATCAACATGGCCAATTAAATTCGTTTCAATCGGGGTTAAGACGACATCATTCGACCCAGACAGTGGTATTATAATTCTGTGACACAATTAGAAGAAGCACAGACGCGAGAAAACTAACTGCGGCCCTATTTATCGATGAAAAAGGCCTTTGATACCATACCACATGACGAACTCATTTGCAAGCTCAGAAGATTTGGTTTGGAGGAAAACTCTCTGGCGTGGTTGACGAGCTGTCTAACTAATAGTACTCGGCCTGTCTATGTCGCAGATGAGCTGTCCAGTCCAATGTCCTGTCCTCAGCGGTGTACCGCAGGGCAGCATCCTTGGCTCTGTATTGTTCACCCTTTATATAAATGACCTACCGTCCTGTATCCAATTCTCCAACATCATAATGTACGCGGATGACACAGTGATCTATCTATCGTCCACGTTCAACTCGGACATTGAACTTAAGTTGAGCCTTGATCTAGCTAATATATCGCAGTGGCTTCTCTACAATAACCTTGTTCTCAACATGAAGCAGACGGAATTCATGACTTTCGGCACTCACCAACGACTTGCGAGACAAAAGTGGGATGAAATTGATGTAAGCCTAAATGGACAGTCCATTAAGCATACGGAAACGTTCAAGTACCTGGGTGTTGTTGTTGACGACACCCTTTCCTTCAATGACCATTTGGACTATGTGAGGATGAAGGTATGTAAGATACTCGGAATCTTCACTTACGCTAAAAGCTGCAAAGAGACTCTATGAAGCCATCGTCCTCCCGGTTCTAGATTATTGTGATGTTGTGTGACATGAATGTGGACTAGGAAACAGCGACAAGATTGAACGACTGAAGACGAGCAGCGAGGATCGTCTACTTCAAAGGTGCCTCTGATCTATCAACTGATAAAATTATGACCAAACTGGTCTGGGAACCTCTCAATTATAGAAAACGGGCACACATTTTAAGATTGGTTAATGAGTGCATTGCAGAGAGTTCCCAGATATCTTTCGATTATTTTAATGTAAGAAACCGAGACATTCACCGCCACGAAACTAGAAACAATGATGACCTTATTTTAGAAAAAAATAACTTAGAATTCACCAAGCGCGCTTTATTCTACAAAGGTGCAAATGTTTTTAAAAATTCTTAGAATTCTTTACTCTTCGAATTGTCTTTTTAATGTACTCTTTGATATTATTGTAATTTGGTTTTATTGATATTTGTATTCTTTTGTTTTACCTACAGGACCTGCATTGATAGCAGTTTTTCTTAGAACTGATGCAGCAATCCTGTATAAATATGTTTAAATAAATATGTTAATTTCGACACACACGATTTAAATTTGACCACACATGGGCCAAGGTTTTACAGAGATATACTGACTGTTTGGCAGGAATTGCACTCTAAGAACTCTTCCACGATTATGGAATATTGACATGAAACTATTTGGAACAACCGTTTCATAAGAATAGACGGGAAACCTGTGTTTTACTAGTCATGGTATAGAAAATGGATTACTAAAATTTACCATCTTCCAAACGAAAGCGGAAACTTTCTATCGAGATCCAATTTTCAACGAAAATATGGTACGTTTGTCAGTAGACTTTCTTAATTATAATGGTCTCCTTTCTGCGATCCCTAATCTATGGAAAAAAAATCAATTCTTAATTCAGAACCCTCAATAACAATGGCGAACACAACCTCATTCTCATTCCACCGCCAATATTGCGCGTAAAATGTTTGCACTGAAAATGTTTAGACCTCGGAATGTAAAAAGGAAACTAGTCGAACAAAATCTCACGGCTAAAGCTATCTATGAATTACCCTTCAAGGTCCAGTTACAATGGAAAACAGACTTAGGCCCGGGTCAAACGTCGAACTTCACATGTGCCGAATTGTTTTCGCTCATTTGCATTAGATTCGGCACATTTGAAGTTCGATGTTTGAACTGGGCCTTAGACATTTTCAATATAAGGTGGTACATAACATTCTATCAACTAACAGCAAACTTTACAAAATGAATCTGATAAAATCTCCCAGCTGTGATCGTTGTAGCCACCTACTTCACCTTCTATATGAATGGCCCTGTACTCATTTTTTTTGCTAAATGGTAATCAGCTGGTAGAACGAAAAGAGATCGGAAAATGTCACCTTAAACGCTACGGATATTTTATATTGCTATAAGCTTGAAGTAAGCATTTGTCTGGCCCTCAATCATTATGTCATTATTGCAAAATATCACATCTTTTTTTCGTGGTTAAATAAAGCCTCTCCCAGCTTTGAAATCTTCAGCTTGTTACTTAACGAAAAGATCCTTTGTGAATGTACAATTGCTTTTAAAAATAACACACTTAGGAAATTCAGAGCAAAATGGACAACACTATGTGCAAGAGCTGCACTAAATATGTTTGTCTCGAGGGATGTGCCACTTCTACTTTATTTTCCTTTTTCATTTTTATTTACGTCTTGCTTATTAGTTATAATTTCTCTCTCTTGTATATACACTAGACCTGTTGAAAAGTCAATGTATAGAAAGGTAAAAATTCTCTATATTCTAGTTGTATAAGTATCCATAATGCAAGTTATGTGGCTGGCTGTATTGTATATAAATAATTGAATAATAATAATAATAATAATAATAATAATAATAATAATAATAATGATGATGATGATGATGATGATGATGATGATAATAGGGAGATTGGGACGAGCTTGGTACGGTGAGGAGCTAAGAAGTTGAGCTCCCAAATAAAAGTTCTCATTTTTCTAATTGTGCATGGAATTCTTTTCGTTTGTGAAAAGAAAATCAGAGCTAAGTAGCAGTAGTAGTGATCGTTCCTCCAAAGAAACAACTTCACCGGAATCAGGAGCCCATAATCCAAGCGTTCAAAGGAGGGACAAGACGACTTACACTGCCACGAAGCGTCCGTCATCGAGTGTAGTGCAGACTCAAGCGAAGGAAAAAACGACTTGTTTCTTTCAGTTTTAGATTTGGCCGAAGACTTCACGTCAAAAGTGGACCAGATTCTTAGTAAACTTGTCAAATTGGAAAAAAAATGCAACTGAAATCCAATCACTTCGAGAGTCCGTCGGGTGAATCAACCTAACCGTCAAATCCCTTCAGCAAGTTTCTGTTCGTGTCGAGCATGACCTAAGGAAAGTATCTACTGCAACAAACAATCTAGAGCAGAGTGTAGAAAGCTTAAACAAAGATGTCCAAGAAGATAAGGCAAAAATGGAGGAGATAATATCAAAGAACGAGGAGGCCACGGTTTTCGCTCGACGGCTGATTATCACAAAACTTTCGCTTTCGCTCTTTGCTTTGCGGTATGGAATTATCTGAAACATTTTCGGCAATTTCTGGGGAATTTGTACCCGATACACTTTAGTTGTGGTCATTTTGATTCCGAAATTTAGACGCCTCAAAATTCCACTTGAGAAAGTCATACTGAATATTTAACCGACTCCATTACAGAATGCCATGTCGGCATGCTCTGATGACTTCTTATGACGTCGTGCTCAATAGTTGCGGACGTCCAGGGAGATCGACTTCCGTTTCGAAGGGCACCTAATAATAACTTTAGTGAAATTCACATAATCCGGCCAACGCCCAAAATCGCCCTCGACGTCCCTCATTTTCTCTAGGGTATTGTCTCAAATGTCCTGAAAGTTTCAAGGGTAACCCCAGCCCTTAATCCAGTCAACCGCAACCGGTTTAGCTCGAATCGGTTGATCCCGATAGCATACGACCTCGAAGGCACATTGTAATTTTATATCCATTATCATCTTCCAGTAGACTTTCTTGTTATCTGGGTCATGTACTAACCTGGCCCTTTGCCTCTACAGGAGAATGAAGCTGCTTTTGCTGCTATCACTGTTACTGGCTGTAGGCCATGGACGTAAAGGTGAGTACATCTAGTCCATAGAATCAACGGCTGGAAATTGAGCACACCGTTCCTGTAAATTATCTTCAGCTATTCACTCATTAAAGGCCACAAGCTGGAAAGTATCAGATATAAATTTTCAATTAAGCAGCCGTCGCTATGGTTCATAATAATATTTTTTTTCTCGACGTCGTGCTGTCAGTCACTCCGTGCCTTCGTGGCCAGAGAGAGAAAGAAAGAGAAAGTAAGTTTCCCGACTGGTTTCAGTCAGAACACTAAATGAATAGCAGTTTGATATTTTTAGACAAATTCAGGAAAATAGGATAATTTATCCGATCCAGGCTATGATATTTTCATTAAGATGTGTCAAGCGATTCGGAAGACCTTTATAGTTTTTAAAATTCGCTGAGCAGAGAATATGGTGCTTTGTGTCGTGACACAAATTCACGGCCGACTGGCTTTGCCAATCGCTTAGCATATCTTCATGAAAATGTTGTAGTTAATGTTGGACAAATTCTTTGCTAAATATTTGAGTTTGTCAGACAAATCGGAGTGCCAGTCATTTGGTGTTTTGACAAGCTTGACCGGCTGTCGGATTTATCTTGGCTTCATGTTCGAGTATCGAATATTTATGGAATCGTTATCAACATGCTTCCTTCTCAAACAAAACAGGAACAAAAAAGAACAACAACAGAACAAGCAAAAAGGAAAAAATGGAGTTCAAATTTAAAGAAAAAACTTCGACATCACTAGGACTCGAACCAACTACCATACAATAACGGTATGGTCTTCACACGTGAGCTAACAAAACTTAATAATAATAATAATAATAATAATAATAATAATAATAATAATAATAAGCAATTATTGGATGAGGTTGAGCATGATAGCGAGAATTATCAAGGCCGAGGTTTGTGTTATCTGCCGAAGCCGAAGGCTGAGGCGGATAACACAAACCGAGGCCTTGATAATTTCGCTATCATGCGAAAACCGAATCCAATAATTGTTTTATTATACAATCTTGCTCAAACCGCCGGCTAGCTTGTCAGGTGACGAAAACCATTGTCTGCAAAAACGCGTCATACCTACATGCATAAATGCCAGTGTCTGTAGATGTGACGCGATGACACAGCGCCATCTAGAATTAGCGGGTGCTTTTAGCCAATCAAAATTGAGATAGCATCAGCATTGTATAATAATAATAATTACACCGCAGATCAGTAAACTCTACAGTATTGACCTTACTGTTATATTTTGACTGTACGTCCAATTAAGGCGGGACTTAACCTAAACACCGTTTTTGCCTCGCTGAACATGGATTTGACATTCATATCTCGTTCGTGTTTCAAGCAATCTATGATCACTATTCTCATTCCACGAAGCTGTATTGTGGGATATTTTGTGAATTTTTTGGTGATTTTTGGACATATTTAGGAAGAGATATTTTTACTAGAAATATTTGTTAAATTTAGGGAAATAGGGAATATTAAAGATTTAATGAAGTTTTAAAATTGGAATTTGAAGTGGAAAATTAGTAAATGGACACCAAAAACAGTTCCCCAGCAACCTTCAGTACCCTTGTGGTGTGTCAACTGTCTGGTGGTGTTTCAAAACATTTTTAGTACATTTTAATCCCTCGTTTAAACTCCTTAAAATTTCACTCCAATTTACCTTAAGTCCCACCTTAATGATTAATTGGACAGCGCTTGTCCATGAACATGCCTTGCCTGGACCCCGTAGCTGTGTAATTAATGAGTAAGAGGACACATGCTTGTCCAATTTTGAAATAATTGGATTCAAAAAATTCCTTTGAGAGCGAAACTGGACTCGGGCGAATTTTGCTGTCCTCGGAATTTGTTCATCCAATTATGTCCACATTGGACAGTATGTAGCCTTATTACATATACTTATTATTTAGCGAGGGGATCCAACTCGCCACGGTGGTTTTTAGTGGAGCCCTCCTAATTAATTTTAAACATAATTAAATACAAACTAAATGATAATGGATAAAAACTTAATATGTTCCTAGCAATAAAGAATTTAAAACTTTATCAGTTTCGCTTTCAACAACACCAGCTTTATTACCAAATAATAGTTGAGCTTAATTTACAAAATAATCTAATAATACAGGAAAGGTAACATTTACTCAGAATAACTGGAAAACTAATCGAGCTAATCGAGCTTTAAAACTGGGAAATAGATAAAAGATCGGTCTCTTTAAAGTCAGTTGGAAGGTTGTTCCAGTCTTTCGCAGCTTGGAAGGTGAAGTTTTGTTTACCCCATTTAGTACGAGAAAGAGGCAAACGAAGGTCATTGGAGCGTCTTGTGTTATGGGAGTGAATAGCGTGATCTGTAAGTTGTAAGTTGTTGTAAATATGGGGAGAGCTGGCATCCCTTTCTCGCACCGCTTTCTATAAAGTTGATGAAGTCCGAAGACAAACCGTTGTTCAAAACACAGCTGCTGATATCGGTATAAAATACACTTACCCAAGAAACGAGAGAAGTTCCAAAATTACAGTACTTAAGAGTTTTTTCTATAAACTGATCACTCAATACTATCGCAACAGGGCTTTTTCGATGTCAACTATTAGTAGTAGAGCCGGTTTTTTCTATATTAGTATAATTTATGATACTATCAATAATTCTGATGCATGTTTTCTACGAAAACCAGTTGTTAACTGTCTTTAGTAAGACCTTTCATATTTTTCGATTCTTGCAATAGATTTGGTAGCTATTTTGTAATCGCCATTAAAGTATACTTAATCCTCAAATATATTTTTTTGCTAAAATAAATCTTTGTACCTGTTCGATAGGCATTGCGCTTGAATTGCACCTTTTTAAAAACATATCTTGACTTTCTATAGGCTGCAAAAGTTAGCCATCATCTGTCACACGACCGAGCTAGTGAGGGCATGGGGCTATTCCTTATTTTACGTCACAAACTGGTTTGCATCGCGGTAAATCTTTGCAAACATATATGCAAAGCAGTTTGCGACTTGACGTCAGGAATAGACCAACGCCCCTTCTGACTTCTGACCCCTTCTGGTCGTGCACCAAGTGATGCCATGTTTATCGTAAGAGTCCAAACTGGAAATAAAGTCAGTCAATGTAAATGACTGTTAATCTTCAGTTTCTCGGCACTCCAACAACATTATTTTTATTTAGCATTTTTTTAACTCCAGTGCTACCTAGGAAAAAAACATCTTTTTACGAAGAAAATATAGTAACCTATCATTGGTATCTGTATTGTTTCTAAAAGCTTAAGAGGCAGTCCCACTAAAAGCGGTCCTCTCGACTTGGCGACCAAAAAACGTTTTCCTTTATTTTTTGACCATGAAAAGGGTTTGGTAAAAATGTTTAAAAAATGCTATAATTATTTTCCAATTCTTTATTTTTGCGCCGCCACAGGCCCAAATTGAATTTTGGCTCACCTGCCCGAACTGGTAGCGATCGAAAGTGTAAATTTCACAGATTTTGTCAAGCGCGCTCTGACTGCAAAAATCTAGCTCACTAAATTCTATTTGCTACAAGTTAAAAGCTGTATTCAGTTAGTTCACAAGCAAAATGTAGAAACTTACAAAAAAATCTTACACCCTTCTCTTGAGCCTTAATTTGCATATCGAAAACTAACCAAATGAAAGGAAAGAAAGCTCAAAAGTTTGGTCTAAATCGTGATAAAAAACCACATCAGAGCAAAGTCTATACTCCAATGAACTGGTGTATCGCTTCAAACCGGCGGGTATCACCTTAGCTTCCACACACCACGAGCTCAAAATTGACGAAAATCCATGTGTTTACATAATTATCGTTGGTGTCAAAGTCCTTTGCATAATTGTAAAAATTGGCGGAAAGATATTTTTTCACCGTTCAGATTCTTTTACTGGCCTTTTAAACAATGGGCCTTAACTTCCTTTAATAATTGTATGCAATAGAAATCTTGTGCTTGTGGTAAAAAGTTGCATAAACGTAATCAGTCTTTATGGCTTGCGAGACCCACAAAGTAAACATTGGTGGTTGTAAGTAGCCTATTGAATAAATTTCGTCAATTCACGTTGTGAACCACGGGATGGAAAATATCAAATTCTAAAGTTCAAGTTTTGCAATTTGGTAATTGTAGATATTATATGCATCTTGAGGGGACACACTCAATTCCTTTTTGTTTTTTGTTTTTTTGCTATTCACCGATTAGATAATTATCTATACATGTATTTCAAAAACAGAAATTTTTCTTATTTATTTGTTCCGTCCCCTCCCACATTTTGTTCCCTCCCCTCCCATCCCATTACACAACAAACAAACGATTAGCATAGTCACGTTCAATGTAACGCAAGACAGCAGGCGAAGTTATTTTTGTTGGTTTAATATAACGGTCCGCGATGTTGAGTTTGTAGCTTGGAAACTTTGAAGACCGTAGCCGCATGAAAACCATCAATGATGGAAAGAAATTTGCAGAAAGCAGTGCCATTGAATAGGGTCGCTTGTGTTTGCTGGAAGCATTCAGAGCATTTTCTCCGTGGTCAGGCCGTGAGTGTATGTTTGCATGTGGTTGTTTCAAAATTATTAGCATAATGTATTTTATGTTTGTGTGTGAGGTAGCCGACTCAAGATGGCGGCGCACACGTGGCTTTGGGCGCTTCTGCTAATCCTTCTTTCAATTTTCGGAGGCTTCGTTTTTGGTCCTAAGTACTTGTCATTTACATATTATACTTGTGCTGGACCCAAGGACATAGTTAATGGTTTTGGCTGGCATCATCACATGGATATTTTGGCATCAAGCGTTCATCGTCAACAATACGCACGAAGTAGAAGGAGATCATATTTCGGACAAAGAACTCTATACTACGGCAATAGTACTGCCACGACTCAGTTCTTATTGTTGAAGTTATCTGGGAATGTTGAGTCTAATCCTGGCCCTCAAGGAAGTCTTTACAACTCCTCTAAAACACTGTGTGCTTGTTGTGCTAAAGCCATGAGACGGAATCAAAATGGCGTCCGCTGCTCGACTTATTTAGCATTGTTTCATAACAAATGTTCGGGAATGAGGAAAAAAGAACTGCTCCACTATCGGAAGGAAGGGGCTTGGATTTGCTTTACTTGTACGATGCCTCAGTTCTCTGAAAGTTTTTTCTCCGAGGATGATCTATTTCCGTTGAATGAGTGTGATTTGAACCCCACTGGTGAGAACGTAGTGGTAAACTCAAAGGACTATTGACTGGTTTTTAACGAACGTCAAAGGCTATTATAAATCCAACTTGAAAATAGCTCATTTGAACATCAATTCCTTACTAAATGAAGTCAAGAATATGCTTAACAGGTACTTATTTGACATTCTTTTTATTTCCGAGACAAAACTCGATAGCACAACCTCAGACTATTTTCTCCGACAACCGGGATATCGTTCTATTCGACGAGATCGTAAGAAAGGAGCTGGTGGCCAAATTGCTTTCGTACGTGAAGATCTACCTGTATGTCGGCGACGTCTTGTTGACTTAAGTAAGGCATTTGATTCTGTTTGTCACCCACTTTTGCTGGCCAAACTGAAAGCGTATGGTTTTACAGATGATGCTTTGGAACTTATGACTGCCTATCGTTTAGGTAGAAGACAAAGAGTTAAACTTGATGGGATATATTCTCCGTGGAAAACTATTACAACCGGAGTAGCATAGCACAGGGATCCTTGTTAGGTCCACTCTTATTTAATATGTACGTTAATGATCTTAATTACTTTGTTTCTAATACGTCCTTAAGGTTGTATGCTGACGACACGACGGAATATGCCTCGGATGTCTCACCGATGGTTCTGCAGTGTGTTATTAACTCTGACCTTAGCGTGCTATCAAGATTGTTCGGATTAAATTACTTACAGATTAATGCCGCTAAAACGCAAGCTGTTGCCATCGGGTCGTCATTATATGAATATGAATTTCATCTCAATAATGTGAAGGTTGAGATTTAAGATACACTTAAGATCTTAGGGCTAGTCTTAGACAGTAAACTAACCTTTAAGGCGCATATAAAGGAACAGCTGAAAAAAGCATGCGCAAAGGCTTCTGCCTTGCGGAGACTACGCAAGTTCATTCCGAAGTATGTAATGGTACGTCTCTACAAAGCATATGTTCTTCCACATCTTGAGTATTGCAGCCCTCTTTTGCTGGGTATAGGTAATGCTGAGACTACCAAAATGGAGGACACTAATTACTATTTATTAAGAAGTATCTTAGGCTTTCCGAAGTCTGTTTCATACGACTACCTCCTAAAAATAGTTAATATCAAGTCTTTGGAACAACGCAGACAATTCCAGTCGCTAGTTATGTTATACAAGTGCTTGTATAGCCACGGAGCACCCTATATTAGTAAGTTTTTCAATCATAAGAATGTTAAATATAATTTACGTGGGCTCAGCACCAGGCTGGAACTTCCCTCATTCAACTTGGAATATATGCATCGATCTTTTACCTTTTTGGTCAGTAAACTGTGGAATGCGTTGCCTCCAATGGTTAGAGAATCCAAAGACACTGTATCTTTTAAGCGGGCTCTTAATGTTCATATGACTTGAAGAGCTTTTTAAATTTTTAAAGTTTTTAAATTTTGTACATAGATTAATTACTAGTTAGTATTTAGGTAGTGTTTATTAATTAATTGATTATTTTATCCTTTTACATTTGGTACAATTTTATTCTTTTACATTAGTACACACGTACACGTTTTAACGAGCACTTAGGAGATCCTTAGTGTTACGTGTATAAATAAAGTATTGTATTGTACTGTGTCCCCTCAAGATGCATATAATATCTACAATTACCAAATTGCAAAACTTTAACTTTAGAATTTGATATTTTCCATCTCGTGGTTCACAACGTGAATTGACGAAATTTATTCAATAGACTACTTACAACCACCAATGCTTACTTTGTGGGTCTCGCAAGCCATAAAGACTGATTACGTTTATGCAACTTTTTACCACAACACAAGATTTCTATTGCGTATAATCATTAAAGTAAGTTAAGGCCCATTGTTTAAAAGGCCAGTAAAAGAATCTGAACGGTGAAAAAATATCTTTCCGCCAATTTTTACAATTATGCAAAGGACTTTGACACCAACAAGAATTATGTAAACACATGGATTTTCGTCAATTTTGAGCTCGTGGTGTGTGGAAGCTAATGTGATATCCGCCGGTTTGAAGCAATATACCAGTTTATTGGAGTATAGAATTTGCTCTGATGTGTTTTTTTTTTATCATGATTTAGACCAAACTTTTGAGATTTCTTTCCTTTCATTTGGTTAGTTTTCGATATGCAAATTAAGGCTCAAGAGAAGGGTGTCTTCTAATCACGCTGGAATGCGTAAGATTTTTTTGTAAGTTTCTACATTTTGTCTGTGAACTAACTGAATACAGCTTGTAACTTGTAGCAAAATAGAATTCAGTGAGCTAGATTTTTGCAGTCAGAGCGCGCTTGACAAAATCTGTGAAATTTACACTTTCGATCTATCAGTTCGGGCAGGTGAGCAAAAATTCAATTTGGACCTGTGGCGGCGCAAAAGTAAAGAATTGGAAAATAATTATAGTATTTTTTAAACATGTGTACCAACCCCTTTTCATGGTCAAAAAATAAAGGAAAACTTTTTTCGGTCGCCAAGTCGAGAGGACCGCTTTTAGCGGGACTGCCTCTTAAATTTTAGCGGAGCTCCGGCGGCCCGAAGGGCCGCCAAGCGGAGCACCATACCTATAGAGACCCGTCAACTGCTTTTCTCATGTTAATCACGGCTAGTGGCATTCCTCGCGAGCGTCACCGCACGACGACGACGACGACGGAGTTGCCCAATAATTAATAATAACCTAATAATAATCATAATAATCCAACATGGCGGCCATGTTCCACCTGGCCCACCTGCCCAGCTAGTTTACAGCGTACGTCTTTGATACTGGACATCCGTCTTGTAGCCAATTGACACCTGTCAAAGCCAAGTATCCGCTGACCAGTATCACGTGACCATATCGCGGGTTTCAAGTTAAGACCTCATCGAGGTCAGCTGTTATTTTTGAAGTTGACCGCTGACCAAGTACTTGCTTTCGATTGGATCGCAGGTTCAAGCGTGGTGTGGGAAACCCCAACCAAATCGAGGCTTTATTTTTCGAATGTTCAGGAAAGCAACCGTGGACTATAATCCTGCTGGTATACGTTGGATCAAACTGGTGATCTGATCGGCGTAATAAAATCAACAGAGAGTATAAAAGCAAGGGCTGATACAACATAGAATGGTTTTAAGTTTTGTATACTATATTTCGGCTGGCCAAACCAGCCTTCTTCAGGTACAATGAGAATTTACATTGGAAGGGGTGTTTATGTAGTTATATATCGGAAACACGTAAAACATAAATGATTGACTGTGTAAAATAAAATACTAGAAAAAAGGTTTAAAAAAGATAAACTTATAAGAAAAAATTAACTAATATGTTTCTTAGCGGATGTTAAGACCTTCAGGATCAATTGTTCTGCCTTTTGAAATTAAAAAAGGTTCCCTGGCCTTACGGATTGAGTCTCTGTTAGAAAATATTTTCTCAATGGGGATTAATTGCATGTCATTAGCAGTGTGGTTAGGAGAGGAGAGGAAATGTTCCGTGACTGTGGTAGGTTTAGATTTGGTGTTAGGGTTATCTATGGTACGGCGGTGTTTGTTTTATTTTTCACGCGCTTTCTGCGGCAGTTAATTTCACATTCAGTTGGTTTCTTCATTTGGAGCAAAACAACTTCATCTTCTTCGATCGAAGTTTGTCTTTAAATTCGCGTAAAAAGCATAAAAATCAAGAACTTGTCAAAAGATTCTTCGGAAGGTGAATTTTCAAGTGACAAAAGGAAGGGCGAAAGATTTTTCTCAGGATAAGCTTCAAACTTGGATCGATTGTGTGGTTGAAAACAAAATAATTCAATGCTTCAAGGGCTTTCACTTTACCGCGGCATCTCACCAAGAAAGGTCACTTAACAGTTCACCGGTGTTAATGGGAGGAACGAGTAGCTCAAACTCTGTGGAAGAAGCTCTTTCTTTGGACAAACCGTTTGGTATTTTTTGCGGATACTTGTTTTTTACGGTGTTCGAGGAGTATCACAAATAAAATTTACTATTTCTGATTTTTTTTCTTGTTTTCTTTGATTTTGATATGTTGTTTATGATTAAAAACGAAAATCCTTTTGGTTTTTATTGTGTCATTTTGATTTTGAATTTGTCGAGTTTGATTTCTCAAATGGTACTTTGATTTCCAAAATTTGTCGCGTTTGATTTCTCAAATGGCACTTTGATTTCCAAAATTTGTCGCGTTTGATTTCTCAAATAACACTTTTGATTTCCAAAATTTGTCGCGTTTGATTTCTCGAAAGCATTCTTGATTTCCAAAATTTGTCGCGTTTGATTTCTCAAATGCATTTTTGATTTCCAAAATTTGTCGCGTTTGATTTCTCAAATGACACTTTTGATTTCTATCTTTAATCTTTAATTGCCATTTACACTAACCTGGATTGGTCAGAGTGCTCAGTCTTTGCAAGTGGGGGGGGGGGGGGGGGGGGGTCTCACTTCGAACGCTTTAGCGTGAGTCAACTCGGTGGGTCCGGGGGTAGGTACCCCGGAAAAAGTTTAAAATTAAAGTCCTCTGAAATGGCTGGAAATAGATTTAAAACTAACATGGTGTGGTGAAAAATATACTTTCAGCAACAAAAAGCTGTGTTTTAAAACAAGAATTTAATTACCTTTTCGCTGAACTAATCATAACTGGCAATTAGTAAAGTACCCAAAGGCTCAACTCAACATACGATTGCCCTCGAGACATTGTACTGTTGATAAGTGTGGAGGGGGGAGGGGGGGAGCTTAAGCCCCCCAGCCCCTCCCCCTGCGCGGTGCCTGTCATAAAACCTGGGCTCGGTAATATTCTACTCAAGGCCGGGGACAATCAGTTTTACTAATCATGGCCGAACGAGAGTAGAGAGGGCTTTTTCGAGGAAGTTGTATCAACCACCCGCCTGCCTAAATTAAGGTTCGAAAACAAAGACATAATATTGAACAGAAATTCAGAATTATGCAAGAGATGATGTCAGATCTTAAGAAAGCCAACAATAAAGATGTTTCAGCTTATCCTTGTGTTCTTACTGAGTCCTTAAATGAGAAAGACGAGGTCTTAAACACTAAGAAATACTTAAATAAGAAACGCAAACATCGCACAAGACTAAAGACTAGTTAAACAAAGTGTATCCAAGAAAGCCGAAGAGAAAAATAATACCTATATTAGAAACCTATCAGAATATACCCTGACAACTGACCAGATCAACCTATTATCTAAAGGCCTCCGTTTCATCCTGTCTCCACACATTTAAGTCTAACTTGCTTAGATTAGAACGCAAAGCTATTAAAGAGCTAAAAGAAAACTCGGAAATAAATATCAAGGAAGCAGACAAAGGAACCACGACTGTCTTAGGGAACAAAACAGATAAGATTAAAGAGGGCATGAGATTAATCGAGGTCAAGGAACTTAACAGGCCCCTCGAAAAACCAATGGAAACTTCTACTTAAATGGTTATCTCAAACACCGAACCGTCCGCGCAACCCAGTTTTTTACACTTTAACAAAGACGCACAAGGTCAACTTGTCAAGTCGACCGATAATTTCTGGATACGACTCTCCTACTGAGAGAATTGAAGCCTTCATTGACAGCCTCCTCCAACCAATTATGAAAGAACAGCAGTCCTACCTTAAAGATACAACACAGTTTATTAACTTCAATGGAGGAACGAGAGTTCCACAAAACACGATTCTCGTCTCATATGGACGTTACAAGTTTATACACGAATATACCGCAAGAAGACTAATGACGATCATATGCCACGCATATGACACATTCTACGCGGAAAGCCCACCCCCCCCCCCCCCCCGCCCCCATACCGACAGGCTATTTAAGAGAAATGCTGAGACAGGAGCCCATGGCTGAGATTAATATTACAAGAAAACTCTTCTCAGTCAAATGGAGAAGACTTCCTCCAGACCCATGGCACGGCTATGGGCACGAAAAGAGCGGTCTCTTTTGCCAATATTTTCATGGCTAAGATCGAGACAGCAATTATCGATCAGCACAGTACAAAACCGTTGGTATGGAAGAGAATAAAATTTACCGCTGATATCTCTGACAAAGAAACTATTTTCCTTAATACATGCATTTACAAAGGAAGGAGATTTGCCAGCTGAGGAATCTATCCTTGTCACGCACACTTATTTTAAACCTACTGAAACATTCCAGGACACGCACTTTAAATCCTGTTACCCTCCCGGGACCACAAAAGCCTTCGTGAAGGGTCGAAGGTCTTAGACTGCTAACAACTAATTCTTCAGAGGAAACAAAAACATAAAAAATCAAACTACGCCCTCGAGCGAGAGGCTACCCGAACAACCTTCTAGATAAACGCTGTCGGAAGTCAGATTCTCTGATAGAAAGATAGCTCTCAAAGAAAATACTAGAGCGCATATAGAAATACTACCCTTTGTAACGCAATACAACCCATGTGTGCCTAACCTCAAACGCATTCTAAGAAATGGCATCTCTAAACTTAAAGAAATGTTTAAAGATCATCCAATTATTTCTTATAAGAGAGGCAGATCTTTAAAAGACCTACTAGTGAGAGCCAAACTGCAGTAGTTAAATCTTATTACACTACATGTGAAAGGTTACTACATTCATGCGACACGTTTGTGGGATTTGTGAATGACCTGTCATATAATAGCTTGCTTTTGGACTGACATGGCAGCGAAATACGAGCAGACAACAGAAGGGCAATAGGTCACGCGTACACTCGTCAAACAATCTGGGACGTGTCATTTGAGAAATCAAACGCGACAAATTTTGGAAATCAAAAGCGTCATTTGAGAAATCAAACGCGACAAATTTTGGAAATCAAAAGTGTCATTTGAGAAATCAAAAGCGTCATTTGAGAAATCAAATGCGACAAATTTTGGAAAACAAAAGTGTCATTTGAGAAATCAAACGCGACAAATTTTGGAAATCAAAAGCGTCATTTGAGAAATCAAACGCGACAAATTTTGGAAATCAAAAAGTGCCATTTGAGAAATCAAACGCGACAAATATTGGAAATCAAAGTGCAATTTGAGAAATCAAACGCGACAAATTCAAAATCAAAATGACACAATAAAAGCCAAAAGGATCTTTCTTTTTAATCATAGACAACATATCAAAATCAAAGAAAACAAGAAAAGAATCAGAAATAGTAAATTTTACTTGTGATACTCCTCGAACACCGTAGTTTTTACTTTACTGAAGCTTACGTATTTTCAAGTGGTAGAAACCTCTACAACACAGGACAGTGAGGTAAATTAAATAAATTGAAGCTTAACATTTGGTTTAATCGTTGTTACTTTTGTTCAGGAATGAAACTTTTTTTTCTCTCGACTGGATATAAATAACAATCATCTGTACTCGTTTTGGACGCAAAGAAGTAGTTGAATTGTTTTTTTTTTTTTTGTTACGTTGTTTTCCTTGCTGTTCTTTGCAAAGTTTACTCCGCTTGGTTGACTGTTTTTCGACCTCAGTGCCTAAACAGCGTTAAGAAACTTTTGCCCTTATCTTATTAACACGTAATCGCAACGAGTCCTCGTAAAATTAAGGATTAAAGCCCCGGATAAACGATCACACATTTTCTTCCAACATCGTCAGTTGTCAAACATTACGTTGGGTGGCTAAGCGCACAAACAATGTTTGAGCAAACACTAGACAGAGTGAGTCCACAGAACGATTTTTTGCGTATTATCGCTAAAATTTCGGGTCTTACCTCGGTGTAAAAAGCTGGCGAGGTTTTATTTGTTTTATGATGTATTGTTTTGCTGTATTGTTTGGAAAGTTTTTTTTTCTTTGTTTTACGTCATTCGTGAGTTTCACAGGTTTTTACACCGAAGTAGAGCCAAATTTTGACTTAAGGTGGTTTATTTGGTTGCCTTTTACCGGCTGTGCACGTTTTGTTGGTTGGGGTAGCTAAACGATCAAACATTTCTTCGTAACGCGAAATGTTGGATGAAAATGTTTGTGCTTCATCAAACGTGGAAAGCCGTTTAAGCATAGATGTAATGTTGAGAGAGGTGAGTAAACGTTCAAAAACAATGTTGGATGAAAATGTTTGATTGTTAAATTTCTTTTGGAAGAAACATACGCGTCGAGTATTGTTTTCTTTTAATTTTTTAACGATTTGCGATTTTTGAACCGCGGTCAATTTCTGTTGACTGCTCTAAACATAAACTAGAAATAGTTTTTACTAAAGCTGCCCCCGTATTTTAATTTTTGAGTAGTTGTCAGCTGTAAATATAAAAATACTGAAGAAATTGTTGCTCATTTTTGTATTGTTGTTAGTAAAATAAAGTAGATCTGCGGAAGAAGCATATTTCTACAGTACATCAATGGCAGCAACAATATTTGACTTAGTGTCATTGTTCAAAAATTGAGATTTAGGTGGCTGTTTTGTTTTGTTTGCGCGGTTTTCGCCGGCCGGGTTTGTTTACGTATAGATTAAGTAATACGAAATTCCGTGAATTAAGACACACAGAAAAACAGACAATAAGCTTTCCTGAATAAAAGAATATTCAGATAAGCCTGACTTTATGCCTGAAAAGTAACCGCGTTCAAAGTAATTTTGCCTCGAGTAAATCTACGCGAAGACGAAGCAAGCGAATACAAGGACAAGTTGTTGAATCGAACCGAGCATGTTTTTCGCAAATTTCGCTAGACGTTGCTTGAAATACAAAAAATCGGTCAATTAAATACAAAGCACGGTATAAATTCACATTCAAACCTGTAATTTTTGGAAAGATAGACTCCCAGAAGCGCTCAAACATTTCGAAAACGGTCTATATAATTATGGCGATGATTCGCAGTGAAAGCACATGTCTCTTCGCCACCATTTGCCCCGTCGAAGAGGGATTTCTTCGCTATGAACTAACCGATTTGAACTGTTTAAGCTATCGAGTGTTCGGTGGATCTTGTTATTTTGATTTACGTTTTAAAAAGCTGTCTTTTCTTCTGAGAACGGCATACTGCTAACATAGCAGCCATTTTGATGTAAAAGCAAGAATGTTACCCGGCACAACCTTGCGACGCCTAGTTTTATCAAATCGGGAACGCTTCCCATACTACAAACACATTTCTTATATTTTTGAAATTCCTTGTATATATTTACGCGGGGACTCCTAGAGTGCCTCCTCGGGTTTTGGCCTCTGGGCCAAAACCCTGCGGCATGAGCCCATGATGCTCCTGCCCTGCGGGCACCCTAGCCTGCGGGGGCAAATATTGGCGCAAGGAAAGCCATGCGAAGTTGCTCAATACCAGTAATAATCGTGGAGCTCCGCTTTAGGCTTGGCTAAATCTATATATTATTGATGGCAGAAACTCAAACTCGATGGAAAGAAAACAAATCAAATGCTTGAGTATGTCACAGAAGGGTTTTAAAAGTTTTCAAGAAAATGCCAAAAAAAAAAAAAAAAAAAACTAAAACAAGGTGCTTCACGCTTAATTGAAAACGTTAAAGGTCTTTATTTCGTCCAAAGACTGTAATCAATGAAAACTGGTGAGTGGTCTTTCGCCGCTTAAGTTGATTGATACTCGGGTTTTCTTAGTTTGAAGCCCGCCGGTAAGAATTAGCGTTTGCACGTTAAGAACAGTGAAATGGGTTTGGTGGCCTTGCGAATTTTATATTGTACGGGTCTGCGAGAGAATAGCTCGTGTGATTTGGTAAGGTTGTTCTGTTTAAGAGGATGATGTTGTACCGCCGAGAGTATTTAACTGAAGAAGCTTCTTCCGTGGACTTGGACCTAACAGTAAAACTATCAAGGCACTTTAGGGGATAGTATCTGCTTAACCAAGCGACGATTTTGTGTGAAATGGCGATCTTATGCAGCTCTGCGTTCCGAGTGATTGTTGACTGACCTAAACTCTCAGATTCGTAATATTTTTTTACTTTTCAGCTGGACAAAATCCGTTTCTCCCTAACTGCATTTTAAACTAAAACGTTTTTGGATTCGGTACCTTTTTCAGGACAGAAAATGAACGGCCGGAGATAATACATATATTTTTCACTCAGCATGCAAAAATGACAAATAGCAAACTGACTCCAGCTAAGTCCGACAGGAATCAAAATTTACTGTTTTTTTGTTTTTTGGTTTTACGCGCTCGAAATTACACGACCCAAAACTCTCTTAAAATTCTCAGAGTGTTCTAAAACAGAACAACATTTGTACACCGAGCATTTACAACCAACCCATATCAGTTATTTGGGCCTGGTACCCTTACCGCTCGTTTCCTGTACATCGTAGTTAAGTAATGGTAATGGATTTATATACCGCACTTATCACATAGTTTCATGGCGGTTTACAATTCTTCTCTAGGGTGAGATCGGACGTCAGCCTGTAAAGGCGCCTCTGGCAGCCGCTATCAGTCCATATTTGATCTCACCCACCCACCCAGCCCAGACATGAATGAAAATCAAAAATCAAGACAAATGAAAGGTAGACCACCACACCGGGAACTACGTCCCCTACTCTTTTCGAACAGTGTGTGGGTTCTTTAACGTCCCACTGATTATTAGGAACAAGTGTTGTGAGACGGGACCTACGGTTTATCGTCCTTATCCGAGAAGACTAGAAAGTCTAACCGTTTGTAGATGTAATTACAAAGGCAGCACTTTCTCCTCAATTATTTAAAGACCCTGAGTGTTGGTCCGGCCGGGGTTTGAACTCGCGACCTCTCGCACAGTAGTCCGGTGCTCTACCACTGAGCTAACCGGGCGGCGGTCATGTTGTCATGTTGTTCAGTTTACTCATCTTGAACTTCAATACTGAATGATAAACATTAAATTCAAAGAAGCAATAAATTGTGAAGGAAGAAATAATAAACAATGTTTCATACCCTTAGATGTTCGCTTGGTCGGTGGAAACAACGACAACAAGGGCCGCGTGGAAGTGTTACACAATGGAACATGGGGAACAGTGTGTGATGACGACTGGGATTTGAAAGACGCCGATGTCGTTTGCCTTCAGCTGTGATTCGAAAGGGCTGTGCTCGCCACGCACCTGTCGACTTTTGGTAGGGGAACAGGAACAATATGGATGGACAACGTCCAATGTACAGGAAATGAGAGCTGGTTGAAAGAGTGCTCTCACGCGGGGTGGAAAAGACACGACTGCGATCACAGTGAAGATGCAGGTGTTGTATGCATTTCAGGTAATTCTTGAACCCACATTCTCTAAGCTAAGTAACAATTACGACGACAGGGGAAGTCGGAGTGGACATGGTGATGGCTGTTGTCATAGGTTGTAGTTATTTACCTATAGTGCAGGCTTCATATTGTTTGGCTACGTTTGTGAAGATGCCAACTGGTCCGCCTCTTACCTACTGGATTTTCCGCGAGCGTTTTCCAATTGACGCCATCAGAACTGACCAAAACCAAGGTAATTACTCTGGCCAATCACAACAGACGCAAACAGCACAATGAACCAATCAGAATAAAGAGCACTGGATAACAAGTAGCCGGCAACAAGGGCGGGAAAATATAACCTTCTGATAATAAAAGATTTCGTAAAGCACTTTAGAATAAAAATGAGCGATATAAAAAGTGAACGACGTTTCGATGATGACTTCATGACATCATTATCAAGTTCGAAACACATGATAGAATTGATTATATGTAGTAACAATGGTGTGAAAATATTTAGGGAATTAAAAAGGGAGTTAAAGTATTCAGTTTTTATGTCAAAACGTTTCGTGCGAACTGAATCCGACTGCGTGTTAAGTTTTGGTTTGGTCAAATAAAAAAGTTAGAAAAAAAAAAGTTTTGGTTTTAAAGCAAGTAATGAACAGTTTGAGCGATCTTTGATAAGTTGGCTTCGAAATATCAAGGAAATATTTCTTTAAGGGTCTGAAAGTTGTAATTAAAGATGAAGTAAATTACCTTTTAAGGTACCTTTAAATGAAAAATTGAAGACTTGAAAAGGAAACTGTGAGAACGTTTCCCTTTCATAGTGATTTATGTAAAGGCCAAATTTAGCTTGATACTTTAACTATTGCATCGGAAGATGTGCGTCATCTTCTTGCTTGTGTTAAGGAGTGCGACCTTTTGATATCTCTTGAAAACACGTACAGCAGGATCGATATTTTCTATACAAGGGCCATCAGCTTCCTCTCCCTCTTTTAGGTTTACCTTCGTGGATTAATACATGTAATGGCACTCTAGTAAGCCAGCTCAAAATATATATTTCATTGCACTATACATTACGATTATTTTCCCACATTTTAGAAAGGAAGCAACCCTCTCTGATATGCTTATTTGACACTTAGAAATGAGAGGTGTCTCGTATGGCTGATACGTTTAAAAAAATAAAAAATGTTTATATATGTTGAAAGAAATATATTAACTCTCATAATACTAATCTGCTACTGGGGAACCTTTAGCAGTACTCGCGAAATCCTATATCAAGAATTAAATTAAAAACTACATGCTACGTGTTGGCTCTAAATGTTGTGGGTGGCGAATGGCAAATACGAGACTTTGCGAGACAAGCGTTTTTCTTTGCGAGCCCGATAAATTTAGCCTTCTTAAACTGCGAGACCAAGACCTTGTGTTTTGAATGCGAGCGGAAGACAATTGAAATTCGAGTATGTCAGCTCGTACAGAAGTATGCCAGTTATAAGCCCTTATAAGAGACATTAAAATTGTCAACAGTCAATAAACGCCATTATTTTCCTGGCCGTAACCTACAATTATAAGGTTGGTCGATTCCCTTTGATCTTTTGATTGACACGCTGCCAATTACAACCCCAATTGTCTGGAGCTTGTCAAAAAGCGGCCGTGTTTGAAATGAGTGGAAGCGATCAGGTCGATTTATGAGTAAACCATGGAAGTCAAGGAGGAAACTGAGATGCGCAAAAAGCCCTCTTGCCGTTGCAAGCTAAAGTATGAATCACGTACTCTGTAAATTTTTAAATTTATTAATACCCAGGTAATTAATTCGATATTAGAGTGGTTTTCAATTGAATATCGTAAGTAATTTGCGTTTGCTTTGGTTTTGCATTGCTTCGCTCTGTGATTGGCTAACAAAACTCATGCCACTATTTCAACCAATGAGAAGCAAAACCAAAACCAATCGCGACTTGCACGCGCGAATTTTCCTGCGCTTTGCGCCGGCTGCATGTAATTACTTCGTATTCTGATTAGCTCATTGCAATGTTTGATAAAAAAAATAGAGACTGCCAGACATAAACGTACGATACAGCGAGACATGTGAAAATCGGCTAAAAGTTTGCGAAACCCATAGTATTGCAAAGAACATTCGCCACTCCTAATTCACATATTTTGTAAATGAAATAATACACAAAGGACAGTTATTGTTATTCCTTCTCACGCAACGATAGTAAAGGTACTGCAGTAAACGAATGTTATTTTCTTAGTGATTTGAAACTGGAGCTATGAGATTTGCTATTCATTAAGATATCATAATTATAAATATTTGCATGAAAGTGTTTTCACCATTAAAGTAATTGATACCAATATGTTCCAGAAGTGACGTACAGTAGATATTTCAATGTGAATGATATATGAAATGAATCATATATGAACTGCGGAAATGAAATCAAATGAAGAATGATTCTCGCAGTTGAAGTCCTGAATTTTTTTTTTCAGGCTTCTTTTCGCAATTGCATGGGTTGCGTTCACAACTGCGAGGATCATTCTTCATTTGATTTGAGTAGATATTTCATTTCTTCAACTTGAAGGAAAACTTTTGCATATTTTCCTGTTTGTCCCTCCTTATCTTATTTTATTGCTTGCATTTGAGTATCAGGTTTTGATGTGCACATATGTTGTCTAAATGTCACAACAGTGTTCAATACGAATTGTAGAAAACAAATCATTCATGCTTCACTTTAGCTGGTTCACTTTTTCGGAGAAGGTATGCCAAATAGATTTGAATCATTTATGGCTTTCCAAGAGAAAAACCCAGCAATTAGTTGCCTGTCATTAGGTAAGCTTTATTAAATATAATTTATTTTCCACAAAGGTGAACTTTGTAGAAAATAAAGCAAGTAAACTATTCAATAAAGCGAGAGACAGACTCTACATAAAAGCAATTATTCTTACACTTAAGAGAAGGTGAGTAGTAGTCATTATTTTCAGTACCGATCTGCTTTGAGTCTAGTGACTGATATCAACCACTATTCACCCTCACTTTGGCAATATCCATATGATATCATTAATGATAGTTATTTAGCTAGTCTGAAGTATTTTCACTTGCCCATTCTGGGCAGTCATCAGATTGTTGACGAATCGACAACATCCCACTGCGCAGTATTTTGGTAGAACGGTCCCTGCAGGCCTGCATAAAATTTATCCAGGGCCTTCTTTCGTTTTCGCAACACTTGATGGTTTGCATCGTTGGCGGCAAGAAAAATAGCTTTTAATCCACTGCAGAACCACACTACAAATAAACCTCGTAAAAAGGATTTGATGTTTAAGAGTGTTTAGATGGTGAATTAATGCAAACGAAGTTGAATAATTTTACCGAAAGCCAAACTGATAACAATATAATATTTCATATTTTTCAACAAATTATTATTTCCCATTATAAATAGTATAAAGAAGTTGGTCTATAATCCACAAAAAGACCGAGATCCTCTGCTTTATAGATTGGAATGACATTGCACGAGTATCGCAAAGTCACGGGTTCTAAACCCGTTGAAGTATTGAATTTTTTCCAGGCTTCACAACTGCGAGGGTCATTCTTCATTTAATTTTCAGTTTAACCGGAAAAAAAAAAACCTTTAGAAGAGAGATATTAATAATGTCCATCAGAGGTGCAGAAATAAAGTGAAAGGGCTTTTTTTTTAATCACGTGCATTGGGATATTGTCATAGCCCAGGGCTTTCCTCGACGAAAAAGAGCTGCAGATATCTTCAAGTTCATTTACAGTAGTTGGAGTTCGGGTGATGGGTGTGTTGTTGTTGTCAGTGAAGAATGGACGAAAAGAATAATTAACTGTTGATATAGCATTTGCCAAATTGGGACCAATATTAGTTAATATTTACAAAATCTATCAGCAATCTCAGCCGCGCGCGCGGAGCACCATGGTTAAGAAAATATGTTAACCCATTTCGAGAAAATTTGGTTTTGGTCACCACACGTACGTCGTACGTCCGGCCGTACGTCCGCCCCTCCATGTATGCCAAGTGAAAAGTTACACTCGAGATAAGCCTGTTCTTTTTAGCACATTTTAGCAGGGAATCGTTGGAAAAAAAAAGCAAAACAACTGAAGACAATAAGAGAGGAACCTTATGACCTTTTAGCGGTATCGCCTTTGTATTTTCTGAGCCGTAGCCGGACGAAAATTGTTACCGTATGGCCTCCTACAGGAACCTCAAACAAATGCTTAATAACGGAACTGTGAAACTGGAGAGCCTGCTTTATATTTTCGTAAGACACACACAATTAAAAAATACCATAAACTCGACATTTTTACCGAGGCAAGTGCCTCGGCTCGCCTCATGCTAGCTACGGCCCTGATTTTAAAAGCTTAATGTAACTGAAGGCAAAAATTGACACTCAAGGGGAAAAAAAGCCGATCAAATGCATGTGCACGTCTCAAAATGTAATAGAGGGCTGTCAAAAACTAGCGCCCTTCACACTTCACTGAAAAAGTTAGAAATCTTCGTCCTAAGACTGTAAACGACCCAACTTTTGCCCTCAACTTTGATTAAATCTCGAGTTTTTGACAATGAGAATTAGTGTTTGGACGTTAAGAACAGCGAAATGGGTTGACTGGCTGACTGGTTGAATGGCTTTGATAAATTTTATAGTAGACGGGTCTGCGAGATCGAGAGAAATGCTCGTGTGGCTTGGAAGGCGCTTTCATCGTTAACTGGATGATGTTTTGCCAGAATCATTAATTGAAGAAGGTTCTTCGGAAGACATGGCAAGTAACAGTAAAACTATCAAAGCACTTTGGGGTTTTGTGTCAACCAAGGAAAGATTTTGTGGGAAATGGCGCTATTATTCAGCTCTGTCGCGTTCCTAGTGATTGCTGCCTGTGATTCCTTTTAACTGCTCCAAACGATCAGGTGCGGATCTCTTTTTCTGTCCTTTCTACGGACATTTATGTCAAAATTGCTTACCAACTGTTCTAGCTTAATAAAATATATTTTTGTTACTTGTCTAATTTATCCACCTTCTCCAAGAATGTTCGAAGAAACATTCGTATCGTGCTTTGTTTTCTTGTTCTGCTGGTTCTAAACCGCGGTCAATTGCTGTTGACTGCTCTAAACGATCAGATTGTACTCTTTATTGTCTTTTCTTCGGGCATTTATGTCAAAACAAATACCGATTTTTCTAACTTAATCAGTACAAGTTATTTTTATTACTAGCTAGTCTTGTTTACTTTCTCCACCTTCTCCTTCTTCGAACAAACATTCGCATCGTGCTTTGTTTGCTTGCAGTGTTTTGTTAACTTTGTGATCCGCTTTGAACTCCTTTACGCTTTCATCTGAAAGTAATTTGGACTCAAGAATGTCTGTCTAGTTTTTGCAAACGTTTGCTGTCGAAAACTCTTCGCTTTCCCTGCTGCTGCTCAATTGTTTTGGACACATATTAAACTGCCCCAGGGAAAGCCATGCGAAGTTGCGCGGTGACAGTGTGCAGCTCCGATTTTAGGCTTGGCCTGGCTAAATATATATACGGTCTTCAGCTTTTCTTTTTTAATCGCTACATAACAGACTGGAATAGTATTCCATCGAACATCATGCATGCGCCTTCTTTAAGCAGTTTTAAGTCAGATGTAGCTTGTGAGTGACAAGTATGTAATTTAAATAGGTTAGCTTTGGGTTGTATTTAACTTTTACTATTTTAAGTGTCAATCTCAAATCAGGGGTGACTTGTACGAGACAAGTATTTGGTTTAACTTAATAAGGTTAGCTTTGGGCCGCGTTTAAATGTCAACTCTTAGTTTTTAGTATCTTAATATTAGATAATATTCTTTGTATGGGAATTTAGTTTCTCCCAATTATCCTCCAGTCATGCACTTTTTTGGTTTTGTATCAACTTACTTTTAAAATTAAACTTAAGGTAAGCTCTTTCTCATCAATGTAGACATCCTTTGGACTTCCTTCTCCTGCATACAGTCTTTCAATTAACTTTATTAGTAGCTGGTCACACCTGCAATCTTCTGGGTTGTTTGGATGACGTTTGACATTAATGTTTAATGGGATTTTTGATGTTTGATGAAATATGT
The DNA here is from genome assembly GCA_016490735.1 of Pachyseris speciosa. Classification (NCBI taxonomy): domain Eukaryota; kingdom Metazoa; phylum Cnidaria; class Anthozoa; order Scleractinia; family Pachyseridae; genus Pachyseris; species Pachyseris speciosa. Next base: position 654,643 of record JAEMWC010000039.1, read on the forward strand.
TGTGCAATTTCAAATGTGAAATGAAATGTGAGACTAGTCCTTACCTTTCTTGCAAAATGGAAAATCAAGTTAAGATGTCTAACACTGATTTTCAGCACTTTTGCTTTAATGAATCATTACCTTCAATCCTCATACTACATTGTTAATTACCTTGACAGTGGTATCAAACAAAAGCCGAAATTTTATTATCAAGTTTTTTGTCTTGCTTTTGGCTAGCCAGAAGAGCAGCTGGGTTTCTTTTTGAAAACACTGTAGGTGCCTTGATTGATGAACTTAATGCTAGCAAGCAGTTTCTTTTTTTGTGATAGTAAGGTCAAGAAGTAACTGGTCAAAAGAAATATCTTAGTCTTAATTCATATCATTTAAATATTTTTATTGATTTCCATGTATCTTTCTTTCATAATTTTTTGAGGCATACATATATCCAAATGATATACAATTTCCGACTGTCTCGTGGGAGGCTGTGGATAATTGAAATTGCATTACATACATACATCACTGGCCGGGGGACTTGACCAGACTGCTTGTGCAGTTTAGAATTAATGAAGTAACCAATGAGTGTCCCCATAATGTAGATATCTAGGACAGACACTAGGGGTGGTCACAGCCAGAGTTTTGTTACGTCCCTAGTGGTTCTTTTACGTCCCACAGAATCAGATTAAGTGAAAGTACTGTGAGACGGGGCCTACGGTTTATCGCCTACGGCCTACGGTTTTACGGGGCGTACGGGTTAACGTCCTTATCCTATCATTCATTCTGAAGTGATGATCTGAATCACTATATAACTGATGTGATACTGATTCAAAGGAGCAATCACCAGGCTTCTCCACCAATATCTAATGGCCCGAAACCATAACTAAGTAGCCTACAGTTGAACAGGGAAACAGATCTGTCCTTAGGTATTGCTCTAAGTTGTTAAGAATGTTTTGTTTTAACTAGCGTTGTAGGTTCTTTTTTACACAAAGTAGTAAAGGTTATTTAACAATAAATACCTCAATATTTTTATTTCGCTTTTTTAAAAACTCCAAACACAATTTGCAAAGGAATTGTATTACTTTACTCAATAGAAAGCTTGATTTTAGGAGGAGTGGGGGTCTAAATCCGTAAAAGGGGGTTCATATCTGCTAGCAGTTCTGGACGAGGGGGTCCAAATCTGATCCACAAGCAGATCTAGACTGGAGGGTGGAAATCCGAAGGCGGTCCAAATCCACTGTGCCACTGGCTCAGATCATCTTTCCATACTATTTTCTACAGCTTTGCATCTGCAGCTTGAGTGAGGTCAGATGGGTGATATGACCAGCAGACTATATGTAAATTGCGGTAGAAAAAAAGAATCCTTTTGGAGCTCCGCCTTTAGTCTTGGCTAAATATATATATTAACCTCTTATAACAGTTTCTACGTTTGTCTGAGATCTTGTTTTGCACTCTTAAACTTATTGTCATAATAGGACCGCTTGGCGACTCGAATTAAATGATCCGCTTTGTTTTTTTTATGCTTTATACTGCTATTCGTAGGATCTGTTAGATGACCGGATTAATCGTTTGTAGAGTCTATTCTTTTCCATAATAGATTTGAGGAGGCCAGGGGTTAACCAAGGGGAGCAGAGTTTCTTCAACTATTTACCTGTAACGGCCCTAACTTGGGAAGCAGGCGTTGAAGAGTCAGGAGAATTCGTTAGTAAAACCGTTTTAAGAGTCATTTGGGTCTTCCTTGTTGAGGAAAGTGGAGCACTGAATTTGTGGCGGTGTGAAAGAGATTCACTGAATTTCTTACGATTGTATTCATTAAAAGAACGTTTGAAAATTTACTTTACTTCAACATGTGACGTAATTTCATCATGAAAATACGCAAAGACTGGAATATGATCGGAGAAATCATTTAGAACAGTCAATACCATTAAACACATTGTTTGAAAGATGGTTGGTGAATATGTTGTCAATTAATGTCGCAGAGTATGAAGTAAGACGCGTTGGTTTCGAAATAAGTAGTGAAAATGCTTGTGATAATAAATGGTCAACGAATTGCTGAGTGTGTGCGTGATGATTGTATCTAAGCAGATCTCAATTAAAATAGCCCATTATATAGCACTGTTTTAATTGTCTTTGGAGATGATTTGGAAAGAATATCATTAAATTTGTGAAGGAAGGAATCCACTTTTCGATTCGGCGCCCTATAAACAGTCCCACCGATAATTTTTTTCTCATTTCGACAAAAAGTGATTTAATGAATTCAGGATCTGAAAAATTGCAGTTGGGAGAAGTTTATAATCAAAATCTTTGTGTAAATTAATACCTACTCCCCCACCGGTTTTAGATTTTCAAATCTAACCAAGTCTTTTTATCATTATATGAATCAGCACGAGCCAGAGATAACCGGAAGTTAAAAAATCTACCATGTCTGGTTGCTAAGGGGTGACATCATAGGTCTGCATTGGAGCCTTCAACGTACTCAATTTGCGGTTTCTCTGCAGGAGAGCACACCTTCTGTAATGTCACGTAACATACATAAATCCACAAAGTAGTATTGTTTAAACACGCTTCAGGGGCACAACTTTATTTACTGTCATGCGGCACGCTTACGCGATATGCTCATGGCATTTTATGGTTTTACTTGAATTATAAAACGCTAGTTTCGTCAAATGTTATGCTTTAGCGATGGATGCAATTTTGTTTTTGAGTTTTTTACGTCTGTGCATTTCGGCATGTGATGGCCAGCAATTGTAGTGATTGACACCTTCTCAGGCTGAAATTCTGTTTTGGCCGGTGGTTTCATAGACGCGCAATCGACTTTGGTAAGTTGTCACTACATTTTAAGTCGAAGTAAGTCGCCTTCGGAAAAATTTCAAAAGGGAAAAAACGAACAGAAGAGGTAAGATCGATGTGACTTTCGATTTGGTTGCTTTGGTATTTTGGGTAGGAATCGCCAATGAAATAAACCCTGGATTTAATGCTAAGGTAGAGCTTTCTGTAAGATTTGATTTAGTTGGAATTCCGTTAAGTTTTGGACCATTGCTGAGCGGTAATATTTCTATTGAAGCATAGTTAGGTATATGTAGTAATGTTAATGTTAATTATGGCAGCAAATAGGGAGTTTAAGCAAAGCCGTTTTTGAGCGACTTACGTCAACAGGAAGTGAGGCTTTTTCTCTTCTTACTCGTCTTGGCGTTACCAGATTTGTATTACTAAGTGTCTTTAATCTAATAGAGACGCTTTATTCCAAAATTTTGTGCACAACCACTGCCCAAATATGAGAAATGCCCACTTCCGGTTGACGTACGTCGCTCAAAAACGGCTTTGCTTAAACTCCCTATTATGAAGCCGCGAAATACGCGCGCACTCGTCACCGATCCACGATAATGAAGATATGGCTGGGATGGGGCGCGGGAGTGGGAGGAACCTTATTTTGTCTTTATAACTAGGTATGGGTGCTTATATCTTTTGCATAGCGGTTCTCTGTCAAAGCACAAAATACGTCAGATGACTATTTCTTCCACTTGTGACGATGGTTAAAATAGTGGCAACTTGAAAATTTAAGCTTGAAGTTACAGGGAATATTTTCGTTCAGAAACAGGTTCTGAAAGGTACACTTTTCATTTCCTATTACTTCTAAAAAAATGTTTGAAATGCAGATAAAAATCTAGGAAAATGTTCTATATCTTTTCTGGCTCATCCAGGTTGAGGTCCTTGGCATCACTGTATGTCTGAGTGCCTCTGGGATATATAACATAAACAGTATTTTTTAAATGCAGATAAGAATCTAGGCAAAGTATTCTATATCTTTTCTGGTTCATCCAGGTTGAGGTCTATGGCATCACTGCATGTGTGAGTGCTTCTGGGATATATAACATAAACAGTATTTTTTAAATGCAGATAAAAATCTAGGTCAAGTGCTCTATATCTTTTCTGGCTCATCCAGGTTGAGGTCCATGGCATCACTGTATGCCTGAGTGCTTCTGGTATATAGAACATGAACAGTTTTTTGAAACGCAGATAAAAATCTAGGTCAAGTGCTCTATATCTTTTCTGGTTCATCCAGGTTGAGGTCCATGGCATCACTGTATGCCTGAGTACTTCTGGTATATAGAACAGGAAAAGTGTTTTTGAAACGCAGACAATAAACCAAGCAAAAGTTCCATATCGTTTCATGGTTTACACAGGTTTGAGACGGTCAAACGTTTACGGTATAGTTTTGACTAACTAAGAGACAATAATTTAGGTTCATAGCCTTGTTAAAGCCTTTCTATAAAATACCATCGCTGGGTATATTTTTGATTTTTGAGTGGCCGGTACATTGATGCAAACGGAACGCGCGCGAGCGCGTGAGTGAAGACATTCTAGCGCTAATAGTCGTTCTCCTACACTCTTTAGTGAAGCTTTTCTTTATGGCGTGTACTTCAACAGACGAAGTTTACAATCGTTATTCGGAAAATAGATCAACTTAAAGATTTGGTTATATACTGCGAGAAAAATGTCCAAGTTTGTGACGTTTTCAACATCCCAGTTCTCTGTTGCTAACAAACCCGGCAATGGCAACTTTATTGAATGAATCATATGACATTATCAGGGAAAATCTGAATTATTAGAGTAAATCTCAGCACTGGCCTTCTGCCTCCTTTTTAAGAGGTAAAGGCTCTGTTTATCGATATTTTTATCCTTTGTACTTTTTCCTTTTGCTTCTTCATATTTTTATCCATTGAATTTTTGTCGTTATATCCTTTTTGACCCGTTACTCGTTTTCTGATTATTATTATTATTACTGTAAATATTTTGAAGTAGAACTTTCAAAAAATTATTATTATTATTATTATTATTATTATTATTATTATTATTATTATTTATTTTATTTTATTTTATTTTATTTTTTTTTTTCATCCAGTGAATTTTCGTTACTCGTTTTAGTAACACTCCGGATCTCCGTTTTGTTGTTAGTCTCCGATGCGACAAGAAAGCCCTGTTACAAAATACGTATACCCCGCTAAATCTCAAGAGCGTCATGGTCTGTGCTTTACTTTTCTGGGAGCGGGCGCGAGGATATTCAGTTAAACCGCCGTTTTTAAAACAATCACTGAAATTTTTATTTTGCCTTCTTATTATATTACCCGCTCTCATCTCGAATTTCGAATACTGCACATTTAATTAACTTTTACGCCTAAGGATGATGACATGATTGCAAAAACACTGCACATTTAATTAACTTTCACGGCTATGGATGATGACAGGATTGCTCGAAAGATGACGCCTTTACCACACAAGACACGAAATGGAATACGAATGTTGCGAGCTACTGGGTATCCAGCTGAGATAGAGGACTAAAAGTCTCCAATCTCAGCTGGATACCTACCAATTTTTTTGCTTGCTAAGAGGCTCTGGCTCGTTATGCTACATCACCAGTTTTCAAAATAAGTGATATTCATCCGTGTCACGCATTAAATATCCTTAGAAAATTAATCACTAATGAATCAGCTGCCTTCGATCGCTTTCCAAACAGATTGCTCAAAATTGCATCTGATATCATTGCTGAACCCCTTTGTTTTCATATACAGTGATTGGAAAGTTGCGAAGATTATTCCGCTTCAAAAACAACTAACAACTATTGTCCAGTTTTTATTTTGTCTTCTATTTCTTAAGTCACGGAAAAGCTTATTTTTAACCAACACTGTGCATATCTTTTTTGCAAAAAATTGTTAAACAAATACCAATCAGGATTTTGATCGCTAGACTCTTCTACCACTGACAGCTTTGCATGCAATCAGTGGTACTTCAATATTGTTTACTCCAGCTGTAATTCATGTAATTTCATTTGTGATACTTTATTGCACGCACGACTTTCTTGGAAACTAATTCTATGTAATTGAAGAAACTCCGTGTTGAAATAAAAAGTACCTGTCTGTCTGTCTCCCTTTCTCTCTCTCAGTTATTGTTCCTTTCTTTATGGAAGAGATTATTCAGTACCATTTGCTCCAGTTGAAACTTTGTCACACATAAGTAACTGGTGGGTCACTCAGTTTTTCTCCGATTTTCCTTTTCCGGAAAAAGTCGCTTATAAATAATATTATTCTAAAATACGTGATTCTATTTTCTACTTCAGGAGTGTATTCACTTGGCGCCTTCTGAGGAATAATTCACATTTAAAAAAAGTCATACAGCCATAAAGCCACAAATGCTAAACTCAATGTTCCCCTTGCTAACCCCTCCCTCATGAAGGACCTTCGATGTCATGTAAAACTTCCGTATTTTTAGTTTTAGTTTATCAAGTTCGTGTGACGACCTCAGACTTGGAAGATGCCGGTACGAACTCGTCCATCGATATCAAAATACGTGGACACAGAGGCGGCACTGACTCGAAACGCCTGGATAATAGAGATCCGGATAACTTTAAAAGAGGAAGGTAACAACATGCTCCTGTTCATCATTGACGCTCAAATCAAGTCTCTGTGATGTTATAAAGTATGGTATTAAAACGTTTTGGCGTTTTCTCATTGAGAAACTTGATAAAGTTTCTGAGACTCAACAAATTTTCACATTAAGTCTTTGCAACAGTTTTTCTTCAATAAATAAACATAGTGCAGTGTATTTTTCCCTGTTAATTAATAGTTATTGGATGAGGTTGATCATATGCATGATAGCAAGAATTGTCATAACCAAGGTTTGTGTTATCTGCGTGTTGCTCTCGTGTGTGGAACTATTGTCTGCAAAATGACGTCACTTCTGCATGTATAAACACTACTGTCTGTAGGTATGCATATGGCTTAACGAAAGCATTGCCAACAGCAATTAGCTGCGTGTTTTTAGCCAATCAAAATTTGAGAGAGTGAGACCATTGCACAATAATACTGGTAATAGGCAACTTCGTACCCAGGGCTTTTTTCGGGGATTAGTAAGATGGCGGTGTCAAAGTAATTTTGTTGTCCCCTAGGTTTGGGTACCCTAAAACACTCGTGATATGGGTGTTTCCCATAGGGATACCCGAAACGCTGACTGTTCTAGCATGCCGTCCAATACATCAGACTGGGGCGAGAATGTTGGTCACAAGGAAATGTACTCTAAGATTGACGACGGGTTTGAATTTCACAGGCATGTTTCCGCAGAAACTTCGGCCTTCTTCAGTGCAAGTGTTATAAGGACGCATTTCGGAATGTAAATAGCTAGTTAATAGATAATTACTGAGGCTCAAAAATATATTGGATATATTGTTGTTTGACAGCGATGTGATTTCTTGTTTAATAAATGAGCAGGAGTGTTCTATGAAATTAATATGTAAATGTACATGAAAAAGTTTCTCGATTCTGATTGGCTAAGAGAAATGCAGTTTTTAGGAAACACGATGTAGAAAAAAAAAAGGTGATTCAGTGCAGAAAAAAGGAAATACAGTGTAAAAAAGATAAAAAAAACTGAGGATTCTGATAAGTTGATAAACAAAGGCGCTGTCATTAAGCCAATAAAACGCGGCCTCTGAATGGCGCAATTCAGCTACATCGATGAACTGCGAGCTAAAACAATGGCTGCCGTTTAAAACAGGTTTTCTTTCGCAAGTACAACAACAACAGAGCTGAAAAACAGCTCTAAACACTAGAACAGTGTGGCTGTTTGGGGAAAGTCAGTGATGTCTAGAGAAAGGAATTACCTAAAATAACGAAAATTATGAGCCCGCAAACGTTGGACTAGCTTAACACTGCCCAAGCCTTTTTACGCCGAGATAACAAACAAGGCCAAGATTATAAACCCCAAACACTGAAGGTAATGATTACGGCGCTTAATAGACAGTTGACAGTTGACTTGAAAGACAGTTGACAGTTGACTCGTTCTTGAAGAACGAAGTAGTTTATAGCTATAACCTATAATTGTTTAGCCGGTTTGGGGGGCTTAAAAAAACATTGATAAAGCTATTGTTTTGACTGAACGCGAGATCAATAGCGTGTGTTGCTTTTGCAAAATTATGGTAGGCTCGAAATTATGTATGTCATTGATAAGTAATCACATGATTTGGAATAAATTACCACAAATAGCACTCGCCCGTATTTTGTTAGTCTTTGAAAAATTTTACGCGTGCTTATTTATTCCAAATTGCACTCGAAATCATGTGATTACCTACATTTAAAACACGAGGCGCAGTCGAGCGTTTCAGGACTTGATAAAACACGAATTGCGAATTTATTAAACGGCTTAAAAAACTTAACTGCACATCTATCTATTTTTACACTAAAAATTAGATTTTGAATTATTTTGGTCTAGAAAGTCGGATGTAAAATTTAGCCGTGTCTTTATCAGATATAAAGACACTCATTAAAAAGTAATTTCTTTTGTTTTTCCTTCATGAAATATTAATGGGGTTGTTAAGTATGCTGATGCGAATTCCCTTTATGCGTATGTTTTGTGATAATTTTCCAACCGCGGAGCTTGCCATTTCAACTGAAATTGCGTATTTGTTCAAGCTGCCTCTCTTTTATCCGTTTTGTGTTCGTTTCTTGCAGAACTGTCATGTTTAATATCACAGCATGGGAAGTAGGACGTGTGACAGGGGTAGAGGTCTTTCGTCAATTTGGGTCAAGCTGGCATCTTGACGACGTGAGTAGACTCGTGAGGCGACTTTAGGCTGTTGCAGTGAGTAAACTAAACTATTCTAGTGGTATAGTATAATCAGTGGATACCCCAAATATGTCTTAGCGATAACAAAAGTTCCATAGGTCCCACACCCAAATGTCTAGCTGAACGGCAAGGACATCCTCTGGCGAGCCTCTTACCTAGTAACATCCTATCACAGCTGACCTATAAGGAAACTAAGCCCAAACAGAAAGAGCCCTTAAGATCATAAAGACTCACAGGCTTCACTACAACCAGGTAATGCACCCCAGTTAAAAAGAACTTCTTACAGAAACCGTCGTTCTAGGCTCCGTGTACCCTCTTAACATACTATCTTCATATATCATTCACACTAACTTATATAGCAAAATTGGTCAAAAAACGGCCCAAGAAAGGACTAAAATAATTATCTGTAATAAGACGCCGTGCATCATGCACTATGTGTGATGACCACTAGAAATATGGCATGATACTACATATCCTACCGTTTATTGTGGTCATAATAATTAAAATTGTCTGATACATACTTCATCAAAGAAGAGGACCAACCGCCCATAAAGCTAAGATTAAAATATTAAGGGACAGAATCACTTAATCAATCACGTAAATATATTTCAGCTTAATAGAATTAAGCTTAACAAACAGATTTTTAGATTTATTCTCTGAGATTCCTGATGGTTTGCCCAATAGATGGGATTTAGAGCTAAAATCAATGTGAATGGAACTCTTTACGCAAAGAGAGATTTCGCGAACTTTCGACACTGTTGAATTTCAATTGTTCTACCACTTTATAGGTCTTGATAGTCACGAGTATGCCTTTAGTGTCCACTAGCCTGTTTCTCTACATCTTTTTCTATACGTTTTACATATATTTTAGGTGTCTTATTTGATAGTTTACTAATAACCGGCTCATACCAGCGAGTCGTTCGATTTGTTGATCGGTCTTGTTATCAGTCTAAATAAAGATGTTATTGCGAGAATGGATATATGAATATGATATATTTGAAATGCGGATTAAAGAATGAACATGTGAATGATCATTGCAGTTGAACACTACTTAAGCAGTTGTGAAATTATTATTATTATTATTATTATTATTATTATTACTATTATTATTACTATCGTCATTATCATTATTATTATTGTTGATAATCTCATATAAAATTTGGTTTTCTTTGGCTCCGGGCAGCAACCAGCTGTCTAGGGAAACCAAGAAACGTCCTTCATCGTTACTATCCCATCCTACCTACATCTCCAGCACTTTCCTAAGGATCCTTACCGACCCCAGCAGTATAGATCTCTGAATCAGTTCAATGGATGTGTCCTTAGTGGTATTGTTCCCAATGCCCCGACCACTATGGGTATCACCTTTGTCCTTACTCCCCACATCTTTTGAATTTCTCTCGTAAGATATTGATATTTTTCTGTTTTCTTGTCTTCTCTTGCTCTCACCCTTCCATCTTCCGGGATTGCCACGTCTATAATTTGGCAGTTCTTCTCTCTTTTGTCAATGATCAATAAATCCGGTCTCGCAGCCTCAATCTCAGCGTCTGTTCGTCCGGAACATGGTCATACCACCTCTCATTTCGCTCAAACCCATATTTTCCTGACAGGTCGCAATGAGCCGCCCTAGCTACATTGTCATGTCTCTTTTTGTATTCTTTTTGCGCCAGCTTCGGGCACCCACTTACAATATGGCTAATGGTCTCATTGTTTATTATTATGATCGCTCTCCAATTTTGCCTGCTTGTGGGACACCCGCGAAAGAAGCACTGGTAAACAGCGATTTTACGGTCTCGTGGTCCTGAATCCTCTCACCGCTGATGGTGGATACGAAGTGAGCTGAGTTATTCACAGTGAAAACCGAGTTAAGTTAAAGAAGATAAGATGTTTGCCAAGAAAGCAGACAAATGCAAAGGTCTTCAAACAGGGCAGAATATGCCTTATGGATCCTGGATAAGCCATAAAACCTGTGTGATAGTTTTTGTCGTGGCCTGACCTTGTCTTAAGCAGTATCGGAAACATGATTTTTTTTTTACTTCAAGATGAGCAGCTTCCCTATTAAATTTTGGGTCAGACGGTCTGATGGATCTTAAAAAGCTGTTGCGGTCTTCATCAGCGCCGACATCTTTGCAAACAATTGCCATAATATATCAGTTTTTCTCGTGCTCCATTTGTTACAAACAAACGAAACGTTCGTCCATTCTCTCGAGATGTATGCGTTCGGCACTACACCACAGACACCCGCAGAAAGGCCAAGACACGAATGAATCGATGAAAGAGCAAAACGTGTCTTCTTCCCCACATGAAACAGACTGTACTATTTACTGTACTATTGTAAATCTGTCCCTTGAAGAGGAAGAAGTCAAGCGATCAACAGTGTCGCACACAGTTAAAGCACACACTTTTCGATCGAGATCTTTGACCTTCATGAAGAATTTTGTTTACAAAAATCAAGACGCCTATAGGTGATCACTCGGGATGCGTTAGTTATGTTACAGTAACACTAAATTTGAATGGCCACAACATATTCTTTTCTTACGTACAAATAAATGGCAATCAGTGCAAATGTAAAGAAACAATCAGAATAGCATTACAAACATCTTTCGATAAGTTGACAAGTGGACATAATATAAAAAGGATAAGAAAATATCTGACTCAGGACGTTGCAGAGACACTTATCTAATAGACGCTTTTAATTTTGTGACCAACAGAGTAGACTATTGTAACAACCTACTGTACGGCTTACCCAGATATCAAATAGCTAAATTGAAGGGAGTACAGAATGCTGCTGCTATATATATATAATTCGCACAATGGAGAATGTACTTCCGTTTTCAACGCTTTATTCAAGACCCGACGCGTTTCGGCATTTGCCTTCTTCAGGGGCCTTAACTTACAACTGTTACAGAGTCTTAATTGGTTAATTGTGTGACGTAATACAATGCGTGTTGCTTAATTAGATGTTGAGTAGAATGTTTTGTAAACAATCAGTATTTCTAATCGGTTAAGAGTCTTACAACCTTTATAACGTATGTTTTAAACAATTTGTGTACCCAAAACTTTTGTTTAGTCCATACGGCTGAATGGAGTTTAATGTGCTTTGCCAGAAAATCTCTCTTACTCGAAGGACTTCTTTCTATCTTTCAGTCTCTAAATTATCTTTTTTGATTTGTTCTATAATGGTGATGGTAACATTATTATTAAAGTCGTGAGTTCGTGTGTTATGTAAAAAGTGTTCACTGAGTTCGGAGCTACTCACTCCCTTTTTAATATGGTTTCTGTGATTGTTAACCGTAGGTTAAATGCTGTTTCACTTTTTCCAATGTATTGAAATTTGCAAATGTTGCACTTGATTATGTAAATGAATAAATAAATAAATAAATAAATATATATATATATATATATATATATATATATATATATATATATATATATATTTGACAAAACGTACCTGCGTAGAAATTTGGAGCCGTTTGACCGAAATACATTCAAAACTGGCGTCTTTTGCATCGGACGAGCCCGGCAATCACTCCACAGCACTGAAAAGGAGGGAATAAGAGAGTGAGAGAGGAGGAGGGGCGGAGGAGGAGAGAAAAAAGCACTAATCACTCTTTTAGTCTTCATAATGGCTACTTTGGAGATAGTTTTTGAACGAGAAAAAAGCGCACCAAGAAGAGCCACTTTCGCGCAGGTACGTTTTGTCAAATATATATATATATATATATATATATATATATATATATATATATATATATATATATATATATATATATAGACAGGGTTAATTTGGGAACAGAAGTCAACAACTAAGTAATTAAGTGAAAATGTTGCTCAGCCAGGAAACGATATATATATATATCCGACCGGTAATCTGGAGACCCAGGTTCGATTCCTGTCTGAGCCACATTTTCACTTAATTACTTAGTTGTTGATTTATGTTCCCAAATTAACCTCTCTCTCTCTCTCTCTCTCTCTCTCTCTCTCTCTCTCTCTCTCTCTCTCTCTCTCTCTATCTATCTATCTATATATATATATATATATATATATATATATATATATATATTTACACTTAATACACTTATATTAAGTGGATGATCGTGCTTTCGGAATAGCCGCGCCTAAATTGTGGGATAAAAAAAAATGCCAGAAATGTAAATACTTCTAAGAGACTTTTGAAGACGTATTGTTTTAGATAAGGTTTTATTTTTTTTTTTTTATTATCAGAATTGTAAAATATCTTTGTGTGAAGCGCATGTGAACGTCTCTAGTCATGCTATTATGCACTACACAAATTAATAATTTATTTATTTGGTTCGATTCATGTGAACTCTGGTTAGATCGACGGCACGCTGGCTATCAAATTATTTACAGTTCAATAAACAGAACCAAAGCAAATAAATGCGAGCAAACCACAAACTATGTATAACGCAACAAACATACTGATTCGATTGGTGAGCCCTGTTGATTTGATCGGTGACAAAGTTTGAGGCACAGTCTGCAATTATTCGCGGATTAATACATGAAATCAAATTACGTGAACAACAGCAGAATATAAATTTTCATATGTTTTTCTAAATAAAACTTTATCCAGGTAAGACGCCACTTATGGTTGATAAGGAAAGGCGTTTAATTTTCACAGTGAGTAAAACGACGCGAAGTAAAGCATTGTAAACAAATTGCGGGACACTTTGAGGCTCGAAAGGGTTTTTCGTTGCTGTAGTTGCGGTGAAATGATGGAAGATTACAAAGAAGGACATTTAATGGTGTGGGCAAACTATATGTCTCTTTGCAACTCTATTGTTGGGCTATACTTTAAGGGTACTTATGACGTCATATCAGTTACCATGGTAACGCGCCAGGTCCACAAAAAGGTCCTTTAAATTTCAGTTTTTGTAAATTATCTGCTAAACTAATTCGGTGGCCTACCGTTTTTATTTCTTTGTTGGAAAGCTCCCTAAATTCTTTAAATTTTCAGACAGTATGAAAACGGTTACCTTGTATAATTTTATTTATTAGAAAAAAAACTCGTTTTACGGCTTACAGAAAATTGTACTAGATAATTTTCCCCGAAATGTTTATATATGAAGTGCCATCGTAAATGGTGCTTGCATGCAAAAACTCAGGATAGGTCACCGAGCAAAATTTCGAGCTAAAAGCAAATATTTTCCGCATATTTTATTTCTGGTTCGCGCGATTTTATGCAGCATTTGACTTCCGGTGGGCTGCGCGCGCGACTTTTTAATTGTGATTTTTCTGCTGACTTGTGCATATTAGATATGGAATGTGTAGATCGCGGCGAGCGCAGCTAAAAACTCTTTCCAGCCTCCTTAAAGCACTATTTAGTCAATCGAACTGGCCACGGTTTTTACAAACTAGCTTCGCTGATCATGATTAGTTGATTGGAATTAAACGACGATTAAGGATACCAAAGCACGAAAAAAGCTACATTCACCCTGTAATTTTTTGCATTTTGGTTCCCAGAATATGGTAGCGCGTCCTTTGGTCTTCGTTTGTTGCTCTAATCAGCTCTTTATTCGGATTTTTTATTCTCTTTTTTTCTTTACTCAACGTTGTTATTGTTTTAATGTCAACTTTATTTTCTTATCAACATATTCTTTTTAACAGTCTTTCATCTTTCCTTATTTCATGGCCCGCCTAGATTAGCTATGCTACCTGAGGGTCAGGTAATTTTGTATTTAATTAATAGCAACTCAATAAAAAATCAACTCAAAATCAAGCACTCAAACAAAAAGTCTACAATCCTTGGGAAGAATTTTACTGAGTGATATTGGAAGGCTAAATGGACAAAACCACACTTCCTGAACCGTCCTTTAAGCTGTTGAGCGTTTCTTGCAGCTTATGGTTTTGATTTACAGTATTAAAAGACTGTTTTCCTTCCGAGACCAGCGAAGTACTATCTCGTAAACTCACCCGTGATAGACAAGGAAGCTTCACACAAAAGACCAAAAAGGACCCTGCACATTGTAATGAAAAGAATTGGATGAATGGGTGGTATTTGACAGGATCAAAAGAATATGCGTAAAAAAAGATAGAACAGGGAGGGACACTTAAATATCTTCATTGCGTAGTGCAAAGTATCGAGTGTTACCTATAAAGTGGTTGCAAATTGAATATTTTTGCATTTAGTCATGAAGACTGCGTAATACAGCGGGATATTTGATACGGTAAATGTTTGTCTTAACCTGCGGAGTGGAGCCTTAATTTTCGTACTTGAAAAGAAACGGCAACTCTTACAATAAATTATGTGGCTACGAAAAACTCTTGGGGTTTTTGAAGGTAGTCTTCCTTTTGCTTGGGTATCATATAAGTTCTGAATCTCCTCGTAGGAATCAAGGAGGAGATGGGAATGCTTATCTTGCATCTTCCCCAAGAATGGAGTGAGGTTACTAATTAGTTGCCTCTTTGAAACTCTTATTGTCATTGAAGGTGGTTCGCTATTTGCCTCTTTTGTCTCGCTAGTATTGGCATCTCATTTCTCCTTCAGGTTTTTAAATAACAAAGTGATAGTTGTATAACCTCTTTTGATGAAACATCCTGTAGGCTCCACGTTCCTTGTATTACACAGAAACGGTCTAGGGTTAAACAGCTACAGTATAATTAACTAGTCCTCAATATTTTTTGCATCCATAAAAAGGTAACTGCCCATGACTTTACATGGAAACAGTTTAACTCTATTGTAGACAATACTACGGATAACCTCTACTATTTCTACACACTTCGTGCTTGGATCAGGCGTAACGTGATGTAAATCTACTGTACGGTATATAAATCTACAAGTTACTCACTGCATGTGCGTGTCACTCCAGATTGCTGTGCAAGTAGGAAATCAACCAGTTGTCACAGAGTTTAACTCCAATACATGGATAGAGGAAAGGAAGTGGTACCTATTATCCCGTGAGTAATCGCCTATTGTATCCCGACCTTTAATATCCGCAAACATTAGGCGGCAAGTCACTAGGACAAGTCTCTGCGATAAGCCGCCGTCTGTGTACTGCTTGAGAGACATGTCGCTCAGTCGAGATGCATAGCAAGTACAGACGACGCGACTTGTCTACGGGCGGATAAATTACGCTTTCACACCGGCTTTTTGTTCTTTGTTTTGTTCCGAGGACAGATTGTCTGACCGTGCACAGAAGGCGACACTGAAAATTTGTGTCACTTTGAATCGCGACTGACTTGATGCACGAATTCAAACACGCTTGAATTCATTCTTCGGGTCGCGGGGAAACATTTGGTCGCCGCAAAAGCAGTTTTGTATGAAACTAGGCATGTAACACGAGGGAATTGTCGTTTCAAGCTGTCCCCTCGAGCTGTCCCTGCGACTTGTCGCCTAGTGTGAATCGGGATTTAGAAAAATAAGAGACTACTCTTTGTCTAGAGTGATTCGTGTTAAAAACAAAACAAAACAAAACAAAACAAAAACAAAAAGCTTTTCTTCTATTCTCTTTTAATTTATATCTTCGAAGACGTGCTATTTACATCCCGTCCACTGGGCATCCACCAGATATTCACAACCAAAAAAATCAAGTGCTTTGGAGTTATATTTGCAAAATGACTTCCCCTCACTTCCCACTCTAGCCCCGCACACAAGATTACTGGTCATGAAATTTTCGTGTCTTATTTTCAGGCAAATAAGATGTACTTCTCTTATTTCCCCTTTCTTAACAATGTTAACTACTTAATAACCAAGAGTGAGGTCGTTACGGGAAAATCTCAAACTGAGGTCCTGCCGTATTGACCAAGGTCAATATAGCAAGGCGGAGGTTCCCATTAACGACCGAACGGTCAAGGTTATTTAGTCGCAACAATTTTCAATTTAAATAAAACAAATGTGGCGTTCGGATAACCTTTTTCTTTTTTCCTAATTTGCATAATCCGTAATCGGCCCGTTGGCCTTACGGGAGAATAATGCCCCATCGCTTAGCTACGCTTAGCCAATCGGAATGCTCTTTATATCGGCTACAAACACTAGCCATATGATAAATTCTGATAATGACCCTTAATTGATCTTCAGTCATCTACATGTAATTAATCTTCAGTGAACCTCTACATTCATTTGATAGCCTCTCGTTATTGACCCGCATTTGAGTTGGAGTTGTTCAGTTTACTCATCTTGAATCAAATACTAACTGATAACATTAAACGAAATGATACATTTTTAGAGGAAGCAATAATAATAATAATAATAATAATAATAATAATAATGATAAAATCCTTCATAACCTCTTAGATATTCGCTTGGTTGGTGGAAACGGTCGCCACGAGGGGCGCGTGGAAGTGTTCCATCATGGAACTTGGGGAACAGTGTGCGATCATCTATGGGATTTAAAAGACGCCAATGTGGTTAGCCGGCAGCTTGGATTTGAAAAGGCTATGGCTGCAACGCGCTGGTCGACGTTTGGTTCATCAACAGGAAAAATTTGGATGGATGACGTCCAATGTACAGGAAATGAGACCACGCTGACAGAGTGCAACCACCGAGGATGGGGAAGACACAACTGCAGCCACTATGAAGATTCGGGTGCAAAATGCACTCAAGGTAATTCTTAAACATCGGCAAAGGAAGTGACAATTTTGACGGCAGGGGAGGTCGGAGTCGACACGCAAATATAACAACGTTGTGGGAAACGCTTACCTTATACAACTTAGAAGCCAACCCATATCAGTGATTGCGCCTGGTACCCCGGAAGCTTGTTTCCTGTACATCGCAGTCAAGTCAGCTTGTCCAGTTTACTCATGTTGAATTTTATTATAGACTTTGAAAGAAAGAAAGAAATAATGAAGAATGCTTCATTCTCTTAGATATTCGCTTGGTTGATGGAAACAGTCGTTACGATGGTCGTGTGGAAGTGCTCCATGATGGGATTTGGGGAACAGTGTGTAATGATCGCTGGGCTTTAAAAGACGCGAATGTGGCTTGCCGGCAGCTTGGGTTTGATAGGGCGGTGCTCGCAGCGGGCTGGTCGACGTTTGGTCGATCGACAAGAAAAATTTGGATGGGTAACGTCCAATGTGCAGGAGATGAGACCTCGTTGACAGAGTGCAACCACCGAGGGTGGGGTAGACACAATTGCCATTACTATTTAGATGCAGGTGTCACTTGCATTTCAGGTAAATCTTAATCCTAAGTTCTGTAAGAAAATTTATGACAGCAAGGGACGTCGGAGTGGACATGGCGATGGGTGTCGTCATAGGTTGTAGTTCTTCATCAATAGTGCAGCATTTAAGTCTTTGGCCACGTTTGTGAAGATGCCAACCGGTCAGCGTCTTACCCACCGGATTTTTATGAGGATTTTTCAATTGAATATCATAAAACCAAAACCAAACCATTTACTCAACGCAATGGACCAATCAGAATAAAGAGCAATAACATGCATCCAGCAACAAGGGGGAGGGGGGATATAACCTGTTTGACTTTTAATACTACTGCCTTTTCCTTAAGGTATATTCGTATGTTTACATCGATATGAAGTTAAGTTGAACAATACCTACTTTCATTTCAATACGACTTTCTTATAAAAAAGGGACTCAATCAATTAATCAACCAATCAATCAATCAATCTGTGTTATTGTTTGTATTTGCAAACTAATTTTTTAATGCCATTGTATTTAACTGAAACTTTGTTGCACACAAGTAACTAAAGGGTCACCCATTTTGTTTAGTTGTAGTTTATCGGGTGCGTGTGACGACCTCAGACTTGGAATACGCCGGTACGAACTCAGAGTTGTATATCAAACTACTTGGACATAGAGGCGTCACAGATTCGAAACGCCTAGATAATCCAGATGGTAAATTTAAGAGAGGAAGGTAACAACACTAAATTGTTCTTCACTGACGCGCAAATCAAGTATGTTGTGATGTTATAAGCACGATGGTTTAAAGAGCAATCTTCCCTTGTTTTCATTGTATAATCTAGGATAATGATTACGCCACTAAGTAACTTTCCTGAGACTCAAAAATCGTTTACATACAGGGGAGACAGTTATTGCAACAGTGTTCCTTTCACCCTTTAAATCTTGAGTTTCTGCAATTTTTTCGAGTAAATGTTTGGCGATTAATAGTCTGGAGCACTTATCTTCTTCATTTAAGAAGTTGGGATCGTGGAAGTATCTGCTTTCTTGAGGCACTGTGGGTTCGCACATCAAAGGTTGTTCGTAAAGCGAGTGCATAAGCTCAAATGTGGTACGTTTAACGCTTTGTAAGTGTTTTTTGAGACATTTTCCACCGCAGAAGTTCCCGAGGCTGCCATCATTTAGCTGAACCAAAACACAAGTGAGAGGTGGTCTCATGCTAACTGGGACACCAAGTTTTAAGTTTCATGTTTATTGACAATTATAATTGTCTTTTTTTTTTTAACAATAATGTAAACCTCTATTTAAATACTGCAAAACTAACAGAAAAGAGAACTATTACACATGATGATCTACGAATTAAAGCAAATGATAGGCACACGCAAGTATCAAACAAAAAAAAAAAGAAACAAAAACAAAAAAAAGTGCTCTAAAGAGTAACAAGGCCTCGAATCTTCCTTTTGTCTATCCCGGGCTTGTTTTTCAAAATTTCAAGATAGACAGTGAAATAGAAAGGGTCTTCATTTTTCGCAGCAATATAAATGTACTGTCTGGCCACAAGCAAACAGCAGTGAATGCCTAAAAAAGACTGTTTTTCGAGAGATGAAGAACAAAAAGAATATCATGTTGTCGGAGGTTGATCTGCATGTTATTTTTAGAATTCCACCAAGAAGTAAACTCAGTCCAAAATACTTTGCTAAAATCACATTCAACAAAGAGATGCGTCATGGTTTGATTACCAATGGAAAGAAAACATTTGTCTTTGTATGTTACCTTATCTCTAAAGAGGCTAGTTTTATGTACAGAATGTTGTGGTTGATCTTAAATTAAAAAACTGACATTCTGACGTCGCGAGTCAGCATAAAAGGAAGTTCATAAATATGCAAAATTTATCAGGAGCAAAAACCTGCCTTTTCAAGCTTGCCCACTGAGGTGGGCTTCTGAAAAATGCTTTTTGTTAGTAAAAGTCTTAGCGTCTTACTTGAAATATTCTGTGTATCAGTAATCCTATAATCGCAGTCTTTAATCTCTGTTTCTTCGTAGCTACTCTTGGGTGTTTATTTCCAGCTAGTGGGAAAAGCATTTAAAAGCCCTAATTATTGCAAGAAGTGTGTTTTATGCCGAGGGTTTGTTTGAATACAGTAAGAGTCATTAAATTTCCATTCTCAGTCATCACATCTTTTATGTATTTAACTCCGGTTTCATAGTACGACCGATAGAATACTGACTTTCCTGCTATTGTAAACGAATTGGTTGTTCCAAATAACCTCATTTTCCACATCATTCTTGCTTAAGGGAGTGTGAGCCACAATCCTCTGCCATGCTTCGAGCTCGTCTTCATAAAATACCGGTGAACCAGATAAATGCGGAAGAGTTTTTAGTGAGAAATTACAATCGAAAATAAATTTTCCTCCAATGACTCTTAGATACTCAAGTGGCACTGATTTCCACATAGCGCAATCAGGAGCGGATAGTCTTTTAACCCAAGCTGCTTTAGGCGATTTGTTGATTATATCAAAATCAGGCATACCCAATCCCGCCTCTTTTCTTTCAAAAATCATTGTTAGCTTTTTTATCTTTGGTTTCTTGTGGCACCAGATAAAATCAACAATTTGCTTATTAACACTTTTATTAAGTCTTCGTAAATGGGAAGAACGGCTGAAACAAAGGTTAATTTATAGGGTGTAAGGGATTTTACTATGTTGATATTCCCATACAGAGTCAGGTCTTTGGAGGACCACACGTTAAGACATTTTTCTAAGGAAAGCAATCTCGATTCTAAGTTTTTGCTATAAGAAATATTCTGGTCTGTTGTAAAACATATGCCAAGTGCATTTACATAATCCCTTGGCCATCGATTACCTAAGGGCTTATCGGTTCTGTTCTTGTTTGAACCTAACCATAATGCCTCCGTTTTGGACCTATTCAGCTCCATCCCTGAACAAAGTCTAAAAAAATCCAGTTTTTTAAACAGATTGCCGGTCGATGTAATATCTTCAACAAGGCAAGTAGTGTCACCAGCATACTAGGATAATTTCAATTCTTTTGAGTTAAGCGATAGACGCTTTATCGATTTGTTGCTTCTAATAGCGCATGCTAGAAGCTCCACACCAATCACAAAAAGGATTCCAGAAAGGGGGCACCCCGGTCTAACCCCACGTTCCAAAGCAAAAAAGGGCTGTTGCAAAGCCATTGCTAGTAACGCAATTTTGTGGATTTGTGTAAAAGGTTTTAATCCATTTTACTAGCATCTCTCCAAAACCAAACGTTTCTGGTGCCTCGAACGAAAACGATGACTCTAATGCGATGCCAGGAGTCTTCGTGTACTGACAACACTCAATAGCATCTGAAATCAGGCGAGTAATTCTGCCCAATAAAACGCTTTTTAACGTAACCCGTTTGATCACTATGGATTTAGATATTCTCGAAGCTATTGCTCTAGTAGTAATTTTATAATCGGTACTTAACAGTGAGATTGGTCTCCAGTTGTCCAGTAGCGGTTTTTCTTCGGAAGAAGAGTGATTATTCCTCTTCTTTGAGAAATAGTTAATTCTGAGCATTCAAAAGCATAATTCAGACTATCAACTAATTCTAGCCCTAAACTTTCCCGGAACGCTAAGTAAAACTCCGCCGAGAGACCATCTGAGCCGGGAGATTTACCTATGGCCATTTGTTTCACAGGCCTTCACAGGATTGCTTTTGATCCGAAGATATTTCAGGGAAAGACGGGTCATTAAAAAAAAGGTGTCAAAAAGCGGGTGACTCACACCAGTGGAAGTGTAAAGCTCTTTGTAGAAACGAAACTCTTCTTTTAAGATGTCCTTAGGTTTAGCTGTAGTAGTTTTATAAAGGAGTTTCAGTTCAGTTATGTACTTAATATTGTGATTTCTTCTCTCCAGGCGGTTGAAGCATTTAGAATTGGGGCTCACCATGTTCTCACCAGCGAGCTTCATTTCGCGTCACAGCCCCCTGGGTTTTGAGCAAAGATAACTGGTTTAATTTAAATTTTACATTGTAAAATTCAGACACGTTTTTCTTTGATGGATCCAGGCCGATTTTTTTTTTGCAGATTACACAATTCCTGTTGCAATAACTCTTCCTCATTTCTGCGCTGTTTAGCTCGCCTTTTAGAAAAGAATAAAGTGAAGCTTCCAATTTCCATCTTGATCATTTCCCAATAAAGTCTTTTATCAATCAAGTGGCGATATTTTTACAATAACTGTCAAAATTCTCGCGCGCTGATTGGCTAACTGTTATCATCAATAAGAGTACATACAAATGAAATTTTTATTTATGCCAAACTCTGTAGGAAGATGGAGTAGGGCGACACGCAGGACTTTAATATTGTTTTTAACTTTAGTTTTGTTGATGACGCCCGCCCTGACAGGGAAAAAGAGCTAGAATTGTCAAATGCTGAACTCGTGTCTTATGTAGAAGCTCCTGAAAATGAAGCAACTGAAAGAAAAACAATGTTGTTTCAGAATTAAACGGAGTTGGACACTTTTAAGAAATTGTTTGAAACCCTGAGTCCAAAGTCTCTAATCGAAACAAGTTAAAGTGGTTTGTGAAGATTTGTCCGGGTAAAGACACACGATAATAATATTAACAGTCCAGTTTCTATCGAAGGAACATTTACTAGACTTCTTGTTTTAACAAAGGCTTCGGCCAGAAAAAAAAAACTGCTCGTAAACTTTTCATTGGACATCGACGTACCCTCTGTTAAGTTTCCCGCCTGGTGCTCCGAACATGAACTAAACAAAAAACTTGCTCGGCATGACTGAGGAACAGCCAAACGAAAGTCTTCGACGCTTTTAGGCCAAGGCACGGGCTTGAACATAGACGTTTTACATCTCCATAAGACTTGTAGCGTTCCAGACGGTATTTTGAATTTGATTCAACTTTCTGCGGCAAGTGAAGATTTTAATTTATGCCCTTAAACGCGAAAACAATGAGCCCAGAACGCGAAAACAAAGACTCCGAAATACGAAAACGCCAAGACACCAAGAACAAAGATCGCAAATCCAAAGTTCTTATATGCTTTAACACGTTTTGTTCAAAGGAAACACGAAACTTTGATTTGGTGATACAGGAAAATGTTATTCATTAGCAATATGGATTAGATATGAAAAACCTGAAAACCACCTTGGATGGACTATGAATGTTTCGCATATCAGGTTGCACATATAAGAAAAATGTGCGGAGCTTTACAAAAACATCACCAGGAGAGGCCCACAAACTGGTACGGTTGTACATAAAACTGCCTGTGGCATTGGTGTCTTCAATTAGGCCACGTTTGCTGAAATTTTCTTCATTCGCGCCCAATTTTTTTTCCTCCCAAGCTTTCCGGATCGCCTGAGGCAATGCCAACTTATGCATTGTTACAAATCGATTAGCAACACACTGGAAACTGCTAAGATTGCATCGAAATTTGGTTTCCTTTAAGGCCATAAGAGGGACGGTTTAAAATATGACAATTCCGTCAAAACACACTATTTTTCCATTTTGAGCAAGCCTAATAACAAGGATACAATTTACTGTTTCCATATAACATATTCCGAATTCCGGAACGTCTTAACTCTTATCCGAGGGAAAATGTTCATTACTGTCTAATTTAAAGAGGTATTCCGAATTTCATACCCCTTCAACACTCATCCGACCAAAAACGATCGTTTCTATATAACTTGAGAGGTATTCCGAATTTCGGACCCCTTCAACACTTATCCGAGCAAAAACGATCATTACTATGTAACCTGAGAGGTATTCCAAATTTCGGATCCCCTCAACACTCATCCGAGCAAAAACGATCATTTTGTTTTGTTTTGTTTTGTTTGTTGTTGTTGTTGTTGTTGTTTTTTTTTTTGCTGTAACATCTCCCGCTCGATATAGATGACAGAAGCAAGTGACATGAAGCCAAAAGGAGGAATCTCACTGGTTGCGCTTAATCGGCTTGGAAAACGATATGAAATTTACACTTCGAAAGTACTAGGCCGTGAAAGGTCAAACTTCGTGGCTTAGTCTATAGTCTCTAAATTTCGGTGTCCCCCTTGCGTCGCTTCTTCACACATTTTCGCGCCCGTGTGTGTCTTTCTCGCGCCCCACCATCCATCGCCGAAGTTAGAGACTACCAACGACCCTCACGAGACAAACAAGCTTTCTCTCTGAGATTTTCAACCAATTTACTTTGTACCTTCCTGCAATTGAACCTCGATTTAACGAACCTCTGTATAACGATGTTCTCAATATAGCGAGCGATATTTCTCAGCCCGACCTTTTAAATTGTATGGAAAAGCACCTCCATATATCAAACAAATTTCCCTAATCCCTTGGCACTTCCTTTAATCGAGGTTCGACTGAATTTGGCATGACAGTGTACAACTCGAACCATATTGCTCCTTTGGCCACTCAGTGCATATTCACTACTGTTTATCTATTCCATATCAACATGTATATACTTCCGTAAACTCTGTTTGCATTTTTAACTAAGACCATTTCAGAAACATTGTAAAATAAAGTTGAAGTTGGCTTCGGAAAGCGAAGGCCGAACAACCTTGGTGAATGTCTGAATATAGGCGAAACAATAAATTTTACTTGTCATGCAACCACTGAAGAGAAGTTTCCTACCTGGGTCATCCTTTCCTTTATTGGTGGACCGGCAGCCGTGCTTACATCTAGTAAACATCCATTTTTTAGTCCCTTCAAAGCAAGAACATTTCCGACAATTTTCGCTTCAACAACCCTAATGTACCACAATTTCGCTGCTTATGACGCATTCTTACCAAGAACTGAAACACTGATTACTCAAGCAAGGCTAGTGATTAACTAACAGAGCTCTAAGATATTTATCTCACGTATTCCAGGCTGAAACTGAGCTACGAAACTGTTTGTAACATTAATATTTGCCTGTATATGCTTTTTTTTAATAACTTTGTGTTGTCTAGGCTAGATTGTTTAAACGTCGTTAAACATGGTATTCACAAGCAATCGTGTGCGTGAAATGGAGTTAGTCACTTAAAGAGGTAAGTTACGGTAACTGTAAACCTTGTTAGGCCTCATCAGCATGGCATAGCTAACGCTCAGGCTCAAGTACCCACATATCCATAAAACAAGCAGTGAAAACGTAAAGCTTGTGGGATGTGGCTGGAGAGGAGGATGATGAGGATGCTGATGAGGCCTAAAGAGGCCGAAACAGCTGTCCATTGCTGCTAATGCTTGGGCTCAATCTTTGCTTTGGTAGATTTAAGGGGTAATGCCCGCTACCATTTGGCCTTAGTGCCTTTAGAGTGGCTTCAGCTTACCAAATCACATTAAGTTGTGAGGTATATCCTTGTCACTCCAGCCACATCCCACAAGCTTTACGTTTTCACTGCTTGTTTTATGGATATGTGGGTACTTGAGCCTGAGCGTTAGCTATGCCATGCTGATGAGGCCTAACAAGGCCGAAACAGCTGTCCATGGCTGCTAATGCTTGGGCTCAATCTTTGCTTTGGTAGATTTAAGGGGTAATGCCCGCTACCATTTGGCCTTAGTGCCTTTAGAGTGGCTTCAGCTTACCAAATCACATTAATTTGTGAGGTATATCCTTGTTACTCCAGCCACATCCCACAAGCTTTACGTTTTCACTGCTTGTTTTATGGATATGTGGGTACTTGAGCCTGAGCGTTAGCTATGCCATGCTGATGAGGCCTAACAAGGCCGAAACAGCTGTCCATGGCTGCTAATGCTTGGGCTCAATCTTTGCTTTGGTAGATTTAAGGGGTAATGCCCGCTACCATGTGGCCTTAGTGCCTTTAGAGTGGCTTCAGCTTACCAAATCACATTAATTTGTGAGGTATATCCTTGTCACTCCAGCCACATCCCACAAGCTTTACGTTTTCACTGCTTGTTTTATGAAATTCGGAGACGTCTTGGCGTTGTTAGTGGTGTCTGAAATACGGAAACGTCTTGGTGTTGTTAGTGGGGTCCAAAATTCGAAACCGTCTTGGCATTGTTAGTGGGGTCCCAAATTCGGAAACGTCTTGGCGTTGTTAGTGGATCGGAAATTCGCAACACGTCTTGGCGCTGTTAGCGGGGTCCGAGATTCGGAACTGTATCGGCGTTGTTAGTGGGGTCCGAAATTCGGAGTTGTCTTGGCGTTGTAAGTGGTGTCCGATAGTCGGAAACGTCTTGGCGTTGGTAGGGATTCCTAAATTTGGCAATGTCAATGGGCTTTAAGGGGTTCCAAAATTTTAAAAACATCTGATACTCAGGAAAATCTTAAGATTGAGTGAAGCCATTTATTTGTGATGGGAAAATTTGCGCTTCCTTCTTCTTAATTTTTTTAATTTAAACATATTAACCATTGTTTGCCCCCCCAAAGCACCTATGTTTATCAAGGGGGCTCACAATAATACAAATTTAAATCAGGCTCACACACAAAACAGACAGACACAAACAAAAGACATAGTTACAACGAAATTTACATAACTAACACGTTCTAAAACCTCAGGTAGTATTCTAAAATAGCTATATTTCGACAAAAACTAGCATTTTTGACTGTATTTTTGCCAAAATCACATATTTTGCTTAACGAGTGAAAATAATTTATTAAAAACAGACGGATTTTACCGAATTCTAAGTAAGGTTTGCAATATTTTTAAACAGAGAGAATATTTTGCCAAATTTTCATACAGTTTTGCAAGGTTACAACGAATTTTTTTTTTCTGGGAATATGCCGCTTGAATTTTAAATTCGTCTGTTGCAATACCATTTCCAGCTTTCATGTATAGGCAATCAGAAAGTGACAATGGAAATTTCTAACGTCATTTATAACAAGCAGAAAGTGACCGTGGAAATTTCCAACGTCATCTATAACAAGCAGAAACTGACCGTGGAAATTTCCAACGTCATTCATAGCAAGCAGAAACAGACTATGAATTTCACGCAACGTTAAACCCCTTTTGTTCATTTTGAGAACTGCTTTTTCCGTAAATTACAATTTACTGGAGAAGATGTGTTTTAAGTTATCTTTAATCAACATTTTAGAACGACATGGAGGAATTCAGTACATTTTTTTGCGATTCAGTTAAGGTATACATCGGCAGTAATGTTCGTAATAACGGCGGTATTCTGTACCTGAAAAAGAACGTAAAATTAACGTCAATAGGTATTTGTTGAGGGCTTCCAGATGAAGAGACTGATTTTGCTGGATTTTGGTGCGTCTGTTCAATCTCACGTTATTCCTTTGTGGAATAGGTGATAAGGAGTAAAATTTATGGAACCGTTACACCCTCTACAATTCTAACTAAACACAGGACTAAGCGAGGATAAAAAACATGTCTTCGAGTCATGTTCAATATTTGAATTATTTGTTGGTCACATTAGATATGCAGAGACAACTGAAATTTCCGCAAACTGGTTGAAAAAAATGGCGTGCACTCGGACAAAATAACCGTGTTATCGTAAATACTCTTTGTCTTTGGCCATCGTAGCTTAACAAGAAATAACACACAAACTGCGGTGATAAACATGACAATAGAACGCATTGTTGGAAAACAAAAATAAAACTATATCGTTTAACTTGACGTTTCGTATGTTTCGACATACATCTTCAGAAGTGACCGTTAGGAATTAAAGTAACAACTAAATTTGAAATTTAAGATAAGTAACTAATTAACAATAACCTTGACAGAAGCTAAAAATAATTTGCATATAAAAGATGCAAACTAATAGAGATACAGCTTTTCGCTGCTTACATTTTCATTTAAGGTAGGCTTCAATTCTCTAATTAGTAGAGTCTCCTTTATCTTGCAATGAGTATCTGACCGACCTTTCGCCAATATCTCAAAGTGGTCCATTTTAAGTTGTGACCAGTTGACGTGACGTGGTCTGCGATAGCAGATGCATGACAGCTACTCGTGATCGCTTTAAAATGTTCAGTTTTTCTGTCATGCAATCTGCGTTTTGTTTTTCCAATGTAGAAATCCTGGCAGTCCCAACAACTAGCTTTATAAACAACTTTTGACATTTGGGAACGGTTAATTCTATCTTTGTAGGGAAAAAGAGACTTAATGCGATGAGCGCTTTGGAAAATAACCTTAAGATTAATGCAGCCATAAAATTTACTAATGCAGGTCTTCAGTTGTTTGGTAATAATTTTGCTTTGTACTCCTAAATAAGGTAGAACTAAGATTATTTCCTTTTTGGGGACTGTGGTGGTTGGAATCTTCGGTCTGTTTTGTTGCCTGTTCAGAACATCATTAATGTTGTAATTGACAACACCAACAGGATAACCGTTTTGTAACAACAACTTCCTCAGTTCATTTAAACAAGACCGCAAAAGAGAAGGTGACGAACAGATGCGGAAACAACGAAAAGTGAGCGTGCGGATGAGGTTTACTTTGTATTTCCTAGGTGTGAAGGAGTCCCATTTTGTGTACAGGCCGGTAAAGGTCTTCTTTCGGTAGATGGATGTTGAGAAAGTTTGACTGTGGCGTTTGATGAGAATGTCCAGGAAAGGGATTGTATTGTTCTCTTCAAATTCAATGGTGAATTTTATATTTGAGTGACAGTTATTGAGGTAGTGTAGAAACTGAGTTGCTGTGCTTTTACTGTCGAACAAGGTGAAGGTATCGTCAACGTATCGAAACCAAATAGAAGGACGAGCGTTGTTGTTAAGAACCCATTTCTCTTCAAAATGGCACATGAAGATATTGGCCAAAACAGGACCTAAAGGAGAGCCCATAGCCACACCGTCAATTTGGTCGTAGTATTGGCCATCAAATATGAAATGGCTTTTCTTTGTGGCAAACTCAAGCAGAACTTTCAAGACTGAGCGGGGCAGTGTTGGCGGATTGGGGAGGGCATACAATTTGTCAAGACAAATTTGTATTGTCTCATTAAGTGGAACGTTCGTAAATAATGAACTAACGTCAAACGAGCACATTATTTCGTTGTTATGGTTATACGCCTTGGCCCAGTCCGCAAAACTAAAAGAGTCCTTGATTGTCAACTGATTCGTGGAGATGGGCTGAAGTATGCGTACAAGATATGATGCCAGATTGTAGTTGTAAGTGTTTATAGAGGAAACAATTGGGCGAAAAGGGCAACCAGGTTTATGAACCTTAGGAAGGCCATAGAGGACACCAGGAGTAGAACCACATGGTAGTATCTTATGGAGGGTGGCATCATCGATGATTTTATCCTTCTTTAGTTTGCGAAGATACAATATTAAGCTGTCTTCTCTAGACTTCGTAGGGTTCTGCGTAAGTTTTCTAAATTTTGTTTCATCTGAGACCAGCAGTTTCATTTTATTCAAGTAATCAAGTTTGTTGATGATTACAACCCCGTTCCCTTTATCCGGTTTTGTGATTATAATGCTGTCATCTTTTCGCAAATCAGTCAGGGCTTCCCATTCCTCTTTGCTAAGAATGTGTTTCTGTTTTGAGAAATCATACGCATAGATGTAGCCATAAGATATCTGTTTCAGCTGACATTTGAGTCTGTCTTGGTTTTCAGCTGTCAAAGGTGGCCCGAATCTCTTAAGATCACGGAAAAGCAATTCAAACGAACATTTGACATCATATCCATCCACTTTTTTGGGTGGTAGACAGAAACGTAATCCTCTCGCTAATACCATTTTCTCAGCCTCTGTCAAAACTCGATGTGAGTAATTGAAGATGATATCATCACTGTTCAAGTTTGATACAAGTGGTATTCCACATTTCCGTTTTAAATTATTGAATTTCACCTCTAGCTTTCGCGATTGGCGATCCTTCGACTTGGATGCTTTGCTCTCGAGGGTAGAACAAATGTGGTTGAAATCAAGCGGGGATAAGACAGCTTGAAGAGAGGCACGAGCCCGCTCGTAAGACTCCTTGAATTTGTGACGGGCGGACATTTTACGATTCAGTTCGTACTTCAGTAAATCCTCCTTGAAGCGACGGCAAGCTGAAGTGACTTGAAACTCACGTCGGCTGAGCTTAAAATCCAGGAATTTAGGGTAAATGTGGAACAACCTGCATTTCTGTAAGAATCCAATATCCAGTGATGTTTTGTTGAAGCGTGATAGATCCTTCTCGTAATCCCTGACAATTTTCAGCGTATCCTGACCATACCGCACATAAACAATATCGTAAATACTCTTTGTCTTTGGCCATCGTAGCTTAACAAGAAATAACACACAAACTGCGGTGATAAACATGACAATAGAACGCATTGTTGGAAAACAAAAATAAAACTATATCGTTTAACAGACCGAAGATTCCAACCACCACAGTCCCCAAAAAGGAAATAATCTTAGTTCTACCTTATTTAGGAGTACAAAGCAAAATTATTACCAAACAACTGAAGACCTGCATTAGTAAATTTTATGGCTGCATTAATCTTAAGGTTATTTTCCAAAGCGCTCATCGCATTAAGTCTCTTTTTCCCTACAAAGATAGAATTAACCGTTCCCAAATGTCAAAAGTTGTTTATAAAGCTAGTTGTTGGGACTGCCAGGATTTCTACATTGGAAAAACAAAACGCAGATTGCATGACAGAAAACTGAACATTTTAAAGCGATCACGAGTAGCTGTCATGCATCTGCTATCGCAGACCACGTCACGTCAACTGGTCACAACTTAAAATGGGACCACTTTGAGATATTGGCGAAAGGTCGGTCAGATACTCATTGCAAGATAAAGGAGACTCTACTAATTAGAGAATTGAAGCCTACCTTAAATGAAAATGTAAGCAGCGAAAAGCTGTATCTCTATTAGTTTGCATCTTTTATATGCAAATTATTTTTAGCTTCTGTCAAGTTTATTGTTAATTAGTTACTTATCTTAAATTTCAAATTTAGTTGTTACTTTAATTCCTAACGGTCACTTCTGAAGATGTATGTCGAAACATACGAAACGTCAAGTTAAACGATATAGTTTTATTTTTGTTTTCCAACAATGCGTTCTATTGTCATGTTTATCACCGCAGTTTGTGTGTTATTTCTTGTTAACCGTGTTATATTTATTCATAAAGTGAGCTACCCAAATCGATAATTTCAGAGGGGTCTTACCTCAAGGCCCACCAACACTTGAAATACCTCATACCATTATTGTAGCAAGTGGCAACAAAAAGAGTTCTTAGTCGACTTTCCTACCTGAATGGTGTAAGGCATTGTCTATTTAGATCTTACTTCGCCGGTTGACGTCGGTCTGCTTTTCGCTGGTGACTCAGTATTCATATGGGACTTAGGTAGGGCATATCTGTAGTGCACAGCGTATAGACCTCATCCTCATATTTACACATTAATTACATCGGCCAAGATACAGATGAAGGTATACGTACCGTATCAGTCAGTTTCACGGCATGCTTTCCTTTGACATTTGAATATTTATCCAATATGAAATTGTTATCATAATGAATAATGATGTTGATATCGGTGTGAATTAAAAAGTGACACCTTTCGAATAAACGAATCCTGTACGGTTTTGTTAATCAGATACCTCAGGTATAGATTGTGTCACGTACTCACTGAATGGATGGAAGTCTTGCCATGAATTTTTTCTAGATTCTACATTCACGAAGTCCAAATTTATAAAGACGTAATTTTAATTTTTGTTGTGATGTATGGAAGAATTCGGTTAATGACAGTATAGAGAAAACGAAATTTGTATCACATCCGCTCTTTTCAATGAAAATTATGCCGACACTTTCCTAGTACTTACGGCATTCCTTTGGTATATCGAAGAATAACGGCTCCCAAACCGCCAAAAGGCCACTAGCCGCTCAGTTCAACCGACAGAAGAACGCCTTTCTGTTTTAACGCGGGATGTTTGAAAACGATGCAATAGTTACACGAGGTTATGAGCGGTGCATAGAGTTTATCAAAGAGCTACGCTACAGATGTATAACGAAAGGTCAAGTATGTGAAACTGTTGTGAAATTTATCGAGCTAATCGTGACAGTGCATTTTAATCTGATTAATTCAAAGCGCTGATTTCCCAGTGATATTACACTAGGTCCGAGCGTACATAGTCAGTTTTAAAATATCGATTGCATCATTTTCTTCTGTATTTGGCTCCGTTTAGGGAAGAAGCAGATTAGCAATAAAAGATGTCTGAACATTATTTTGGTTGATTTGTCGTTCAATGCTCGTACTTACCCTGGCAGGCCGTGATTGCAACCGTAGCGAGACTTGGAGCTACTCGGAAAAGTATTGTCATTCCACAATGTGCGCCTTCCTTGTGCGCAAAGTGAAATAACGACAAAAAACAGCACCAGTAATAGTTCGCACGTGCACTGGGTATAGTGCGCGGCTATTGCCTCCGAACTTTGTCGCAAACACAACATGCGTCTGGTGCGTTTTGTACTGGTTCGAGGCCACTGTTCTGCAGGATAAATGTTCCCAACTGCGCTAAGAAGGGCTTGTTTGCGAAACTAAAAGTAACCTGTTGTATAGCTTTCGTCTTGCTCTTGAAACCTCAGAAATTTCTTTGTGTTTTCTTCACAGGCCATTTTGCACTTTTTCTAAAAATGTGACGTTGGAAATTCCCAAGGCAATTTGCTGTTGAATTAAACGACGTTGGAAATTTCCAGGGCCATTTGCTGTTGAAAAAATGACGTTGGAAATTTCCACTGTCATTTGGTGGTGAGAAAAACGACGTTGGAAATTTCCACAGTCATTTTGCCTTCTCGATTAACATTTTACCAAAAACTACAAAAAGTGGTAACGCTAAATTGTTTAAGGCTATTTCTTGCCAGAAATAAATGATTTTTTTCCCGGTCTTGAAAAGTTTTCACAAGTTAGTACAATATGTTATACATATTTCTGTATCTGGTAACAGAATTCAATATATCTGAATATCTTGAAACTTAGTTTCTGCAAAAACTAGCAGATTTTCTTAAACAATTTCCATGCCAATGTGTTTTTCCAGAATCCAGGTAACTCTGCCATAAATTCTCGCTATTTGTGACATGCTTAGTTTGATCCAAAGTTGGCAAAAATCATGCATATTGTTTTTCTGTAAAAGTGGTATTCGTACGTTGGCATATTTAAACATTTAAAGCCCATTTGGTGCAAAATGTGACCGATTTTCTGGCACTTTTTACCATAAAATATCAAACTTTTGCCAAAATGAAGTTTTAGAATATCCCCTGAGGTTTTAGAACGTGTTAACTAGAGATATATTAATTTAACAAACTGACAGTGGTCATCGAAAAGCGATTTGTACTAATTAGAAATTGCATAGCTAGAGATATATTAATCTAACAGTCAAACAGTGGCCATCTAAAAGCGATTAGTACTAATTATAAAACTCTGGACTTCACGAAATAAAGCACAGTTGATATCATAATTTACAGATTTAACGGCGTGCAATAAAAAGTAATTTTCCTAGCATCGCTGCTCGATGACCATGTTTGACCAAGAATACTAGCAGCAGAGGTAAGGAGGACATTACGTTGAGCGGCATACCTGGGGTAAAACAAAAAGGAGTGTTTCACCGATTCAGAGTCAAGACTGCACTTGCAAATAGGCGATGCACCATGGTTAATTTTAAGCAAATATTCTCTTAGACAAGAAAATCCAGGTCTAAGGCGGGTGTGATCAATAGATGCGCGCCTTCTTAATTTTAGCATGATTTTAAGATTCCGAACGAGTAATGAAAATTCACCCCTGTATAAGGGAGCGATTTTTAAATTCAGCGTAAACTTTACATTAGAGCTACTGTTTTGCCAAATTTTTAATGTTTTCCGTTGAAACTTCTGACATCCCTTGGTTCACATTAATGATTCCGACTGATATTGCAGTTTTACTTTTGAAAATATGCGATTTTTTCCAAAAATATAATGCCGTTTTTTATGTCACGGTAGAAAGTAAATAGAATTTCTGTATTGGCTCAAGTGTAACAATAAATTGACACATGGAGCTAAGTTCCCACGAGTCTCCTGTAGCTCAGTGATAGATCAACCGAACTACGGACTAATCGGAAGGTCTTAGGTTCGACTCTCGTTGGGAGAACCAGGATTTATTTTTTTCCAGGTTGCATATGACGGTGTTGGATAAGCCATATATTCCAAGAATTTAGCTACTGTTTATTTTTCTGTCTTTATTCATAGAACTTTCGCGTTTGATATAACAGCGAGGGACGTAGGACGTGTGACAGGGGTAGAGGTCTCTCGTCAATCTGGCTCAAGCTGGCATCTTAATAATGTGAGGAGCTGCTATGTAGTAGAATGGACGTTAATAGGTCATATATTTCAGGAATATAACTGCCATCATTAATAAAAAAAACCCCTGTCAAGTCATGTTGATTATTCTTTCCCTGAAACTCGTTTAAGCTCTTGCTTCTGTGTTGGACCTGAAAGATGCCACTTTCTTCTCTTCCATATTTCAAAATAAAATAGTTCCGATATGACCTCGACGCTTCGACTGCTTATCCTGCTGATATTCGTCAAGCCATGGGGTCACCTGGTTACGTTCCATTGAGTGTATCTCTATGTTTGCTTATGATTGGTGCGTTTAAATCCGCGTTATTCAGTCAAGAAGCTCTTCCTTTGAAGGTCCGCCACAGTCCCTATGTCATGTTGTGTTTCTTGGTCGGGGTCTTGGTCGTGCTTCAACAATTTTGATTTCTCCGTCCCTTTTGATGCTGTCAGGCTCAATTTTTGTGTAGATAGTTTCCTTGACTTCACGGATGTACCAGTGAGTGACTCATTCTTGTCCGGATCCTCAATTTATCGCTCCATATGGGCCAATGCTTTGAAAACCTGCTATTTTCACAAATCCCGGACTATGGTTGAAATACGCCTTTATTGTTTTGCCAAATGCTCAGGGGTTTTTAGATTTTACAATCCCTCAACTCCCAATTTTGATGGAATATGACCGTTTATTCTGTTGCAAACCAAACATGTTGGCTTCGAACGCCCTCGGGCAACACCATAAATCTGTAGCTTTGTATTGAGGTTTTAAGACAATAAATCCTTTTGAAGCTAAAAGTCTACATTAGCAGCAAACTTCGACTCCACTTCTTGGAATCTGTCCCACATTTTGCTGCTTACTTCGTTAGCGCGACCTGGAGAACGGTATTTGATTTCAGTTGCTCTCACTGGTCTGCAATGTTCGCGTTTGCACCCCCAAAGAAATTCTGGGAAATTCTTACGTAACGGTGGCATGGAAACCCTCCAATTTCCATTTCAGTGTTGAGCCACTCATTCCTACTAAAAATATTGTGAACCGATTGCATTATTTACAAGTCAAAACTGGCCGAAATTCCCATGCGAGGTCCCGGAATCCATTTACCGAACGGCCAGAAAGACAACCTTACTCGTGAATCGTCATGTCTCGGAATAAATACTTTCGGCGGCCCACTTGCTGTGAAACTTTTGCCTCTACCAACCACCCCAGCTTTAGCATGCCTAGCAGGGAACTTTTGAGGTGGCAACTGGCTCGAAAAACGCATTTATAAATCAAAAACCTTCCGAATTGTAATTCAACGGTTGCCTTAGAAACAAGCAACAGCTGGCGTAACAAGCGTGACAAGAAAGATAGAGCCTTCAGTCTTGTGGACAAGCAAATTCTCGATTTTGACCCTTTGTACAGAATAATGAGATCAAATTGATCTCCAGAGCTCGAGAATTACAAAGAATACGGACAAAATGATGGGCAAGAATAAGTTAACCTCCTTCCAAAAAGGTTAGTGGCCCCTCTCATTAGCATGCTTCGAAACGGCGGGAATGCAGTAC
Organism: Pachyseris speciosa; assembly: GCA_016490735.1. Classification (NCBI taxonomy): domain Eukaryota; kingdom Metazoa; phylum Cnidaria; class Anthozoa; order Scleractinia; family Pachyseridae; genus Pachyseris; species Pachyseris speciosa. The sequence continues at coordinate 690,019 of JAEMWC010000039.1, forward strand.
TGGCGAGGTGAATATCCGTTTCGTGCTCTTTAATAACTTCCTGCATCGATCTTCCTGTTTCCCTGACGTGCACATCGCAGCACTAGTACTCACAGCGAATCCTGTACACCCCTCTATCTTGTTTTCACGGTTCCACACTCTCTTAGTTTGCACCACGGTTGACCAAAGTGCCTTTTCGGATACCTTATCGTAGGCATTAGCCTCCGACGAAGAGGTTCCGGTATACCCCTAATGTAAGTTGAAACCACAGTAAACTAGAACCAGGACATTGACTCTCTCTCCCAGCATACGTTTTACTTATCCTGGAGATATTATCCACAAAGAATGAAGAGCAACTGTTTTTAAAGATAAATCGTTCTTCTCCCTAGAGATTCCTGATTGTTTGTCACAAGCCCCCTTGCTTGGCCGTACAAACACTTAAGAACATCGAGTTTTCAAGACTGAGGATAGCGCTAATCATGCCCTAAGTATTGGCCAATGTGTAGGTGCTGGTGGCAATTAGGCCGATCGCAATACATCCCATGGCTGCGTTTTATTGTTTGTTCTTTTTTTTTTTCCATCCGTTCATCAGGCATTGCAATGAATACAAGTCAGCAATTCGGGCGGTTGTAAGAGTTATATATCACTCATTTCTTTCACGGGAACATATAAACCCACAATTGACCTGCTCCCAACGTCAGTGGTTTCATAGCTCAGTTGGTTAGAGCATCGCACCGATATCGCGAGGTCACGGGTTGAAACCCCGTTGAAGTCCTGATTTTTTTTCAGGCTTCTTTATGCAATTGCAATAATTGCGTTCACAACTACGAGGATCATTCTTCATTTGATTTCATTTCCGAAGTTCATATATGACTTATTTCAAATATAATTTGCAATATTGATTGTGTTTGCAAGGGGGATGACTGCCACAGTGTTCTAAACTGGTGCACGCGATTGTGCGTTATTTTGACTAATTTAAACCACATGGACAACATGTAATTCAAAGATATAAATCTGTTAAAGATTTAACGAAACTCTTCAAACTTGGCAGTGTCATAAAACTTGAAAAACTTAACTGATTTTACTTCAAAGTGACTTGTAAATGAATATTCTTGGTGAAATGGTTTCCAAGCAAAGTAAGGAAGATAGAATGAAATCCAGTTAGAACTTCTTTGGTGTCACACGTTTGCATATCAAGTGCTTGAAATTGCTTAGCCTTGTCTGCGTGTCCATATTAAATAACGGTCTTGCAATTAAGGAAACTAGGTCATCTAGCCGACCGGTTAGCTCAGTGGTAGAGCACCGGACTACCGTGCGGGAGGTCGTGGGTTCGAACCCCGGCCGGACTAACACTCAGGGTCTTTAAATAATCGAGGAGAAAGTGCTGCCTTTGTAATGACATCTACAAACGGTTAGACTTTCTAGTCTTCTCGGATAAGGACGATAAACCGTAGGCCCCGTCTCACAACTCTTCATAATTCTCTGATTCTGTGGGACGTAAAAGAACCACTAGGGACGCAACAAAACTCTGGCAGTGACCACCCCTAGTGTCTGTCTTAATTTGATATTTACATTACGGGGGCACTCATAACTCATCTTCATTAATTGTAAACTGCGTTATAAGCAGTCTGGCGAAGTCCCCCGGCCAGTGTTGTAATGCGCATTTGAATATTGCATAGAAAATGCGCAATATAAATGTGATATATTATTATTATTATTATTATCTGACAGTAGAAATAACTGAATAACGTCTTATAGAAATAATATGTACCACCACAAACAATTCATGATGGACTTTCAAGGTGCAATAGAATGGCACGCGAAAAGCTTGAATTATATAGTTTGCTTTATATCCCCCGTTTTACTTCGAAGATTTTAGACGTTAATCGTCATTTACTGGTCACGTGGCCAAAATGTTCCGCACTTAAAAAACAAAATCTGGTAGTGGTATCGAGTTTTATTTGACTGCCAAATTTGACGATTTTCTCTTATATCTACGCAATGTTATGATTGTGTTTTGATTTTATGCAAATTAGGCTTCTAGTCACGCCTTAATATGCCTTGTATTTGGTGAAGATTCCGTTGTGGATAAAGCGAAACATTTGATCGGTAACTGTTTATGTTCACCTGCTTTAAGGAGGCATATCACCTATTTTCCTCTTTTAAAAGAAATGCAAGGTCTTACATTAGCATGCAACGCCACGGAAAACGTCGTGGTCTTTCTCTTCATTGGATGTCATGTGAGTTCTGGATCTGCTGTAGGAATCAGAGGAGGAGATAGAAGTGCTTACCTTACTTGAATTTTTTCCAAGAGGGATGGATGTTAAGGTTACTGTGGTTGCCTTTCTCATCGAAGGGCTGATTTCCACTAAAGATGGTCTGCTATTCACCTCTTTTATTTTGCTAGTGTTGGCTTCTCATTTCTCCCCATTTAGTTACATAACAAAGGCTCCACTTTCCTTATCTCACTTAAACCTGGTCCAGGTTAAACAACTATAGTCAATAATTCCTCCGAAGGCGACAACCAATGACATATCATGAAAACAGTTGAAATCTATTGTACACAATATTACATATAATTAAAAATTGTATCAAATGTATTATAAGTCGACTTCCACGTATTTTGCGCTTGGATCAGACGTAACTTGAGGCAGACTTGTTTTTAGAGATCTAAATCTAACTGAAGTTATTCACTTCCTGTCTGCGTTACTTCAGATTGCTGTACAAGTTGGAAATGAGTCAGGTTTCACAGAGTTTAACTTCAATACCTGGATAGAGGAATCCCAGTGGTACTTGTTATCCTGTGAGTGATTAGGAAAACATTATTATAAATATTTCGTTTCTTATCTTATCTCACCAGGTTTTATTCTTGATCTGGTAACCTATTATGCCATTACCTGTTTATTCAGTAATGATTAGGCATTTGTCTGACAATATTATAATAGCATCTACTTACAAAGTTTGGTTTCAATGATCCATTAAATTATACCAGTTAGAGTGTGCTGGAAACAGAAGTTGGCCACCTCAAGGCGGAATTTTATTCTTGGACAAGGATGATACGCCTTTAATTTGTTTTAGATCAAGGTAGGGATAACAGGGATGCCGGGAAATGTTGCTCGATCTTGTATCAAGTTCTTTCTGGTGCTTATTAAAGATCTGTCAAGTGGAATACAAAATTGCAGCTATGCCACAAATGTAAATTCAGACAACCGGGATGATTAGAACCGCTCACAGATCTTTTGCAGCGGAGCTCCACAAGTCGAAGTCACACGCTCGGAGCACCATGAGTAACATAATTAAGTACTTGATGCGAGAAAGTTTTCGCTTTGACGCTGACATCACCACACCTCCGACAGTACAGCCGTTCGTTCGTACGTGCACCAGTACGTGCTACAACTGCCCGTACGTGAGTGTGTGCGGGCATCTTTCCGTACATCCACTCCTTCATTTAAGCAAAACCAAAAGTTCACGTTCGAGATGTGGGCAGCTAGCGCTTTTCGGCGGGAAATTGCGCGTCGTACTTCGTTTTGGTAAATACTGAAGAAAAAAAAAACTGAAGAAGACAATAGAATAACCTTATAATCTCTCATCGGTATCGGTATGGTATATTTCTTTAAAAGCCTAAATTTTATTGAAGACAAGAACTTATACTTGAGGGAGAAACGAAAATGAAATGCATGTATATGTCTCAAAATCTGACAAAAAATTGTGAAAAGACAGTCAAGAAAATTGAAAGATTTAGAGGTCTTCGTCCAAAGATCGTAAACAATGAAAACTGTTTTGCCTTCCAACTTGATTACCTCTCGGGATTTTCTGTTTGAACCAGTAAAAATCAGCGTTTGGATTTTAAGAATAGTGAAATAAGTTGGCTGCCTTTGCTAATTTTATATTTTACGAGTCTGCGACAGAAGTGAAAACTCGTGTGGTCTGAAAAGGTTGTTTGCGCTGTCTTCGTTGCTGTGTAAATGGATGACGTTTTATCACTGAGAATCTTATTTTAATTTACGAAACTTCCTCTGTCGACGTCGGAGGTAAAATTAAAAAGATCAAAGCACTTTATATGATTTGTATTTGTTTAGCCATGCAGCGATTTTTGTTGTAAATGGCGGTATTATTATCCAGCTCTGCGTTCTGACTGATATAAACTCTCAGGTTCTTACTCGTTTTTGTCTTTTCTACGGACATTTATGTCAAAATTCTAGTTTTAGCATCAATTGGTCTAGCTTACCACAAGATGTGTTTGTTATTTGTGTGATTTCTCCACCATTTCCAAGAAACCTCGAATAATTTCATTCTGCTATTCCTACCATGTGCAAATAGATTTCCTGAAGCAATTCATTTTGCACATACTGACACTTTAGCAGCTTTCAAAAAACAATATTTTTTATAACCTGTTGTAAAGCACTGTTGAGCTGAGTAAATTTCTCTCATTTACAGTTTGACATTTGTTTTGTTCTGCTGTCATTTTGTGAAAAGGATGGCGCTGATTCAATTTCTAAGTTACTTTTGGTAATGCGCGTATAAACCTGGTTGCAATTGCAATTGCATGTTATACGCGAACTCAAAATTAAAAGACGTTCTTACTAAAAGCAGTCTGGTCAATCCGACTTGAAAAATAGATTTCGCTGGTTTCTTGTGTCTTGCAAGATTTTCAAGTGCTTGTACTAAAACCACAATCAGCTTTATCGGATCTATTAAATGTTTCGAGTTTTAAGGGATTCTAAGTTCACCCGAGCGAACACCGCTGACGTGGCGTATCATGCCCACATTTCATAAAACTTTAGAGATCAATTTAGCTAGAAATAACGACCTCTGTATAAAACAAACTCCACAGTCAGTTAAATTAGGTTCTTTTTTATTTATTAAACCAACTTATGTAGTCAGTGGAGCCGAAACCAGACAGCAATGAGACTTAAACGACACCAATATCTCACAGTTCGTTCACAAACGCAAAAACTGACCTAGTTTAAACTGCATTTTTCGAATGGTCTACTTGAATCAAACTAAAACAGCTGAAAAGAAGATACCATAGGCGATATCATAACGAAAAAACAAAACAAAACAATACAAAACAACAACAACAAAAACACTTGGGGCCTGACCTTGGTGAAAACCTTAGAGCTCTGTAAATTTTCCTAATTTCGACAATTTATATTTATTTATTTTATTTATTTATATTTATTTATATTTATTTGCCATTCTCACAATATTTACTTTTAATACACCTAAGTTAGTGGCGAGGTGACCTCAGGAAACCACAAGGCTTATAGGAGAGGTCACCTCGAAGGATAATATATAAGTATAATTTGGTGCTGTGTGAGTGCGGCATGACCGATTCAGGATTGTTTAAATAAAAATTCTAACATTTTTTTCTTGAAAGTAAGAAAACTTACTGAACAGGTAATTGAAGTAGGGAGAGAATTCCAAATCATAGGACCTTGAAAGAGAATTGTATATTGCTTGATGTTTGTACGACAGAAGTGAGGGCGGTAACATCCAGCCGTCCTGGTGCCATAATTATGAATTTCACTACTTGTCTCAAACAAATTGAGGAACATCGGAGGCAACGATTGATTGTGATAGTAAAACATAAACTTGGCTATTTGAAAAGAGTTCACTTGAAAAATATCAAGGATACCCAATTTAGCAAACAATGGAGCAGAATGTGCACGATAATCGGAATTGGTGATGGTTCGCATAGCACCCTTTTGCAGAATGAAAATTCTATTTAAGTTGGACACATACGTGGACGACCAAGAAGAGTTACAATAGGTGATATAGGGATAAACTAATGCGTAGTACAGAGATAATTTGGTTCTTTCTGATAGGTACAACCGGGCCCTGAATATTATACCAACTGACTTAGAGATCTGTTTAGAGACATAGCTAATGTGGTGTTTCCAAGTGAGGTGCTCGTCCACGTATATTCCTAGAAACTTAGTTACGTTAGTCTGTTCCAGAGAATGATTTCCAAAAAAAAAAGAGAGAGATTACAGTTAAGTTTCTTTTGTCTCCACTTAAAGATGACATAACAAGTTTTTCTTACATTGACAGAGAACTTATTACTTTTCAACCACATGTCATAGTTACACAACTCGACATTTAAAACAGATTGCAACTCCATGGGGTCAGAGTGAGAATAAAAAATACTTGTGTCGTCAGCAAAAAGTAAAGGCTGAGTTAATTTATAGGCGTTAGGAAGATCATTTAAATATAGTAGAAAAAAAAAGGACCCAAAACAGAACCTTGAGGGACGCCACACTTGATGGACTGCATTGAGGAACAGGCTAGATTAAATTGAACAAACTGTTGGCGGCAAGAAAAATAGCTTTTAATCCACTGCAGAGCCACATCACGGATACCATAATGTTTCAACTTGGCGAACAGAATTTGATGATTAAGAGTGTCAAATGCTTTGGAAATATCTAAAAACACCCCTGCAGTAGTTTCATGTCGATCAGTTGCGGAGTAAATTTTATTAATGAGATGAGTTAATGCGAAGGAAGTTGAATAATTGTTCCGAAAACCAAACTGATAACAATATAATATTTCGTATTTTTCAACAAATTCTATTATCCTGTTATACATAACTCTTTCGAAAAATTTCGAAAAATTTGGTAGTAAAGAAATTGGTCTATAATTCACCAAAAAGACCGGAATCGTTTGCTTTATAGATGGGGATCACTTCGGCAATTTTCAGTTTATCCGGAAAAATTACCTTTAGAAAGAGAGAGATTAATAGTGTCCATCAGAGGTGCAGAAATGAAGTGAAAAGAATTTTGGATCACGAGCATTGGGATGTTGTCATAGCCCTGGGCTTTCTTCGGTGGAAATGAACTACAGATATCTTCAAGTTCATTAATAGAAGTTGGAGTTAGGGTGATAGGTGAGTTGTTATTGTCAGTGAGGAAAGAACGAAAAGAACAATCAACTGTGGGTATATAATTTGCCAAATTGGGACCAATATTAGTGAAATATTTGCAAAATTTATCAGAAATCTTAGCGGGATCCGTTATAGTACTGTTCTCTGACTTAAATGACGAGGGCAAAGGGACTTACTCTTTCGTTTGTTGATAACTTCGTGCAACAGTTTCCAAGTTTGTTTAAGATCTTTTTTCGCACTCTCAAACTGATTGTCATAATATGAGCACTTGGCGACGCGAATAAAATGATTCAGTTTGTTTTTGTATGCTTTATACTGCGATTTGCAGAATCTGTTAGATGACCGGATTAATCGTTTGTAGAGTCTATTCTTCTCCTTAATAGATTTGAGGAGGCCAGGGGTTAACCAAGGGGAGCCGAGTTTATTTAACTGTCTATTTGTAATGGCCTTCAACGGGAAGCAGGCGTTGAAAAGTCTGGAGTATTCATTGATAAAGCCGTTGTAAGATTCATTTGGGTCATGCTCGTTAAGAAAAGTGGATCAATATGTGTGAGAAAGAGAACCATTGAATTTCTTAATTTTTGTCTTCATTAAAAGAGCGCTTTCTTTACTCCGACGTGTGGTGTAATTTCATCATGAAAATACGCAAAGACGGGAAGATGATCGGATAAATCATTTAGGACAATTCCATTGAACACATTTTTTGAAAGATGGTTGGTGAAAATGTTGTCAATTAATGTCGCAGAGTGAGAAGTAAGACGCGTTGGATTCGAAATGAGTGGTAAAAATGCGTGTGAGAATAAACTGTCAACGAATTCCTGAGTGTGTGCATGATTTTTGTATTGGAGAAGATCTAAATTAAAATCGCCCATTATATAGCATTGTTTATTGTCTTTAGAGATGTTGGAAAGAATATCATTAAATTTGTCAAGGAAAGAAGCTACATTTCGATTCGGCGGCCTATAAACAGTCCCAACAATAATGTTTTTCCCCATAGGAACATTAATTTCGACAAAGAGAGATGCGATTAATTCAGGATCAGAAAAATTACAGTTTGGGAGAAGCTTATAATCAAGATCTTTGTGTAAATAAATACCTACTCCCCCACCGGATCTAGATTTGCGATAGTTTGAGATAAAATTATACCCGGTGATGTTTACTAGCTCTGAAGTGGCATCATTTAGCCATGTTTCTGACTCACCAACAACAGAGAAAGGCTTAAGAAGATTCCCCAACATTAGATTAAATTTATCGAAATTACCCAGTAAGCTACAAATATTTAAATGCATTATGGAAAAGCTAACTTTTTTGTTCACAATATCAAGCCGATCATTAAGTTCTTCCTCAACAACATATTTGCTAGTAGGCAGGCGACTAAAAAAGTTTGATTCAGGATCAAGAAAGCTAGAAAGTGGATTGCTTAATTCTGGCTGCTCGATGGGATTAAATAAAAGCGTATCAAGGCGGTCACTGCCAAATTGTATAGGACCGTGGGACAATTCATATAAGGCTAGGTTGAGAGAGCTATCATCTAGATGGTTGAATGGAAGGGTAGATAGGAAGTGCGACTCGTCTGCCATCAGAAAGTGTTAGGAAAGATACAAATCTACTACATAAATAAATAAATAAATAAATAAATAAGCAAAAAGTACTTAGCTCAACGGTAGTCCCTCTCGCTCTGCTAATCTCTCAAGGTCATTGTGAGACTTTATTAGAACTGGGCGAGAGTCTTCAGTTTTTCTCAGGTAAACAATAATGTCCTTCGACCAGCAGAATCTGAATCCGTTGCGGGTTTGAAACTTTTTAGCATCAATCAGGAGCTGTTGGAGCTGGGGAGTAAGATGATCAAATAATTTCACGTCTTGCATCGAGCATTCGGCTGGTAATCCAATAGATGTAGCTTAAAGCTTGCAGGCATCCTTTCGTACATTCAAAACTTGATCTTTCATGCTCCTTCGAGTGAATTTACATATTACTGGTCGCGGGCCAGAAGTTGCATTTCTGGTAGGAATGCGATGGGCAATATCAATGTCGTAATTGGCGATTGAGACTCCCGTTTGTTTAAAAAGGTTTAAGCATAAGGCGGTAGTATCGGAGGCTGATTCATGCGCGTCAGTTTCTGGAAGGCCGATGATCTTGATGTTGTACTGGTAACTGTAACGCAAAACTTGTTCCAGCGTCCTGGAAATTTCTTCCTCCCGGGCGGCCAGCAAATCGAGTCGCGAGCGGAGCTGGTTTAGATTTGCGTTGAGTTCCACTCGAGATTTGTTGAGGTCGTCGTATGATTTGCCATAGAACTCCAGGCTACCCAAAGTAGCGGCATCTAGTTGAGCACATTGGCCGCCATCACTGGATGACGGCCCATCGTTTCGATTTAGCTGTTGGTTTAAACTCTCAAGATTTTGTCTAAAAGCAGCAATTTCATCTTTAAGAGCATCGTTTTCCTTTTTCAATTGAGCAACGGTAACATTAGGCATTTTGTGAGGAACTGAAGCTCACAGTTTACAAACCAGTGCGGAGTAATCGAAAATGCGTCCGCACACCTTCGCACCTTCGTATTCGTCTCCATTTTGAGAGATTCGCCAACATGTGAAGCATTGTCCCAGCCTTTGTTATAGATCGATTTAAAGCCATCAAGAATGAATTAAAGGCAGAAGTTACTTCAATGCATTATTTGGCAATTGAAAGCGGATAAATTGATTTTGAAGGACATTACTGAGCTCAACTCACCTTGAGTTCATTTCCTGAAATTCGCGCACTTCGTTCGACGATTCCACGTCAACAGAAAATCTCAGCCTACTAAGCTTTAACTCGATGTCACCCTCGAATCATGTTGAGAAAGGCACTGCGTCTTATGTTATCTATACTGCTCGCAAACTGATGTTTTTATCAGGACAGGACCCTCGATGAAACCATCCCAATTCAATCAAATATTTGCTCGGATGTAGCGAACATCATGACACATGCTTTCACTTGTCGCTTCCTCAACATCGGCAGGTTTATTTATGATTACATATGGTAAACAGTAATTGCGAACAGTTATCAAAGCCAGTTGCCATTTTTATCCCGAGAAATACGTGTTTTGAATTTCGCTCACTTTGTCTTGCTGTTTGTTTTTGTTACCAAACTGTACATTAGAATTTTATCACAAAGCTCAGATAAACATGGATATGCAATTGCTGTTCGGCTTTCAACAGCATGCCAATGTGAAATAAGCACAAAAACTACTTTTTTGTTCGCCTTAGAATAAGCGCTGTTAGTTAATGTTAACATTGTAGTAAAAAGATAAAACAAAGTTTTCCTTCATGCTGGCATAGAAATCTCGTGGAACGTTGCTCTGAAATATTTGCAGATTGATCACATCCGCAATCTCGTACCCAGGGTCCTCGGTCTGTTTGGACAGCGAGTGGACGCCCGGAGAGACTCTGGGATAATGGACCGCTATTTTTTCCAGAAAATCTGGGGTAAAACAATGGAAGCCGTTACGGGCCAGCCAATCAAAAAAAAATGATTCTTTCCATTATCCCAGAGTCTCTCCTGGCGACTAACCGCTGGCTAAAGAGCCTGAGGACTCTGGGTACGAGATTGTTATATCCGATGAAAGAAATATGATCACCCTCGTTGCTATAGCACGTGACAAAAATCTTCCTCAGATAAAATATTTTCTATCGCTTTCTGTGAGTTTTTAATCAAGGCCTTAATCAAGTATTTGTATTTGACTTTCAATGAAAATAAATTTGTTTATATTTTTTGAAAGCCTTTTACCAGAAGCAGCGAATAGTATCATGAAATATCTCTATTATCTCTCTTTAGATCTGGCGTTTACAGTCAAAGTCGTCAAATAGTCTGACCACTTTTAAAGGGATTAAATTTCGTCCTCAATCGAAGAGCTTCGGGTAAAGGTCGGTATAGGTGTATCCAGTCAAATGTCGTCGTTCTACGGCAAACAGCTTGGGGTAGTAGTCGGAATGTTGCATGTTCGCTAGACAGCTAGTGAGCTAGCTAGCTATCTTTTTAGTTAGCGATTTACAGAGTAGATGGCAGTAGTGTGGGATACGGTATCCCCCCCACACACACACACACACGCACACACACAAATAATCGTTCTTTTCCAGTTTTATAACTGTTGCATCCAAATTGTTTATTCGTTCCTTACTGATAATTGCAGCTCTATGTGGGACGTAGTCCAGGAGAGGGACCTTCATATTCATGAATCTAAAAAAAGGAAAACTTAGAGCGATAAACATAGAACCAGGGAGGGGCCGCAAGACTTTTAGTTTCCTCGAAGACCTTCTATTGGCTCATCACAAGGTTTGCGTAGGAGAATACAAGGTTTCGTGTCTAGCACTAATTTCTGACATATTCTATTTAATCTTATCTTACGTCAACTGATGTAGACGATGTATCTGCACACAAAATCTATATAGTGAAGTTACATTTCTTATGCATCTGTTAGCAAAGGCAATTTTCAAAGTTAGAGAAAGCATCAGTGTACCAGCAATATAGATAACATAAGACATAGTGCCTTTCTCAACACGATTCGAGGGTGACATCGAGGTAAAGCTTAGTAGGCTGAGATTTTCTGTTGGCGTGAAATCATTGAACGAAGTGCGCAAATTTCAGAAAATGAACTCAAGGTGAGTTGAGCTCAGTAATGTCCTTCAAAATCAATTTATTCGCTTTCAATTAACAAATAATGCATTCAAGTAACTTTTGCCTTTAATTCAGTCTTGATTTCATTAATGCTTCAATGTTGGCGAATCTCTCAAAATGGAGGCAAGGAATGGAGATTGTCGAAATTAGGAAAGTTTACAGAGCTCTAAGTTTTTCACCAAGTTCGGGTCGCAAGGATTTTTTTCCCATTATGGCATGGTCTATGGTACATTCTTTTCAGCTGTGTTAGTTTGATTCAAGTAGACCGTTCAACTTTTCGAAAAATACAGTTTAAACTAGGTCAGTATTTGCGTTTGTGAACGAACGAACTAAAGTCTCATTGCTTTCTGGTTTCGGCTCCACTGACCACATAAGTTGATCTGATAAATAAAAGGACCTATATTCACAGACTGAGGCGTTTATTTTATACAGAGGTCGTTATTTCTAGCTAAATTGATCTTTGAGGTTTTATGAAATCCTAGGCATGATACGCCACGTCAGCGGTGTTCGCTCGGGTGAACTTAGAATCCCTTAAAACTCGAAATATTTAATAGATCCGATAAAGCGGATTGTGGGTTGAGTACAAGCACTTGAAAATCTTGCAACACACAAGGAACCAGCGAAATTAATTTTTCAAGCCGGATTGACCAGACCACTTTTAGGGAGAACGTCTCTTAAATTTTAAAGTAATTCTTGTCATTATGAGATATTATAATGAAGCTATTTAAGATACCGTTTATTGTTCATGAGGTGCAATGAGGTGATTTAATTATCGAGCAGGGTATTGATTTATTTCAAATGCAACCAGATAACGGTATGTTGATGTCAGAGGGGCTAGACCTGGCTAGTTTGTGTTAAGTTTTTTCATGATATTTTATTTCAGCAATATGTCCGCGGGGCTGGTTTCAAGGTCTCGATAGTTTATGTTACAAGATCCAGAACGTCAAGGCGAGGTGGGATGTTGCACGTCGGTTGTGTGAAGCGTCAGGAGCAAGGCTCGCGGTAGTGGATACAGGAGCTAAGCAAAAAGCAGTTGCCCCCATAATATCAGAGCACACATGGATTGGTTTGTATAGAGAGGACAAACACATCTCACGGTGGCTGTGGGTTGATGATTCCATTCCTAACTACACTAACTGGGGTCCGTGGTATCCCAGGGGACGCACAGAGCATTGTGTGGAGTTATCTCCTTTCACTAAAAAATGGAGAAACTCCCCATGTACTTATCGACGGTCTTACATCTGTGAAACCTTAAGTAAGTTACGCCGCACTCTCAGGTAAAAATAAAATCTAACCTTGTTAAGTTTCAGCTTTTTCGTTTTATCCTTACTGGTCAGCGCAGGACATCGACCCAGCTCAATCATGTAGGCTGCTCGTCTCCCTTCTGGTTTACGACGTTATTGGAATTGTAACCTTCATTGATGACATGTGGCAATGTTGGTAGGATAGTGTCTATCTCGTCTGTCTCTTTAACATTAAGCTACGGTTACGGTCCATCATTGGCAAGGTTAAATTTTCAAGTTATTAGCTTATATAATTCTCGTACACTGTTAAGCTACTTGTTAACTTTGCATTTTGTTTTTCTTAATACCTGACTACACCAAAAAGTACCCAAGTGCAAGAAGCTTTCTGTGGGTAGTGAAGTGCGTGTTTCTCCTTCTCACTGCAACTCTTCCGATCAAGATTATGGAGCCATTTGTGCCGTTTTCTGCGCCGTTTTCTTGTGCCCACCTCGACCAACAACTCAGCGGTCCTTCCGTAATTCGGTGTGGAATTGAAGGAGTGTGGAGCGCGAATGTGAGCTCACTCAGCTGTGATGGTTCGTATGCCTTCTTGCCACAAGTTTTCTCTTTATTGGCAATTAAAGTTATCCTTCAGTTTCTTAAGAGTACTTTTGGAGATTTTTTTGCATCAAACAGATTATTTTGGCCTGCAACGAATACCCAGGTATCCGAAAGTACCGTTTCCAAAGTGTTTCTGTGAATGCGGTATGAACTTAATGTCCCACAAAAAAAAAAAAGTATTATTTCAATTTTTGCCTTTGTTTCTATTTTACTAAGTCAGTGAAACAGGATATTATTTTAAAATATCACATGATTAGAGGTTTACTGAAAAAGAAAAATTAGTATAGCTGTCAGGCTTCTGAGTCTGGGTTCAAAGGACTCATGTTCTGCAGGTTAATCCAAGGATTACCTGTAATTCCATGGTGTTGGTCGGAGGTGCCTTCCGACGCTTTCTCTGATACCGCTACAGTTAGCATATATTCAACACGGAAGCTACAGTAAAATGTAGTTCTAGTGGATATTAACGCAATTTTGAGAGCAAAATTTCAGTTTTGGGGGCTTTCTGTTGGCATGACAGACGATGTGTGACACCACGTTTAAGCGGTAACTTGTTATGTGAAACTGAACAAAGTATGAGCCGAGTGCAGGATAAATTTTGTCCAGTTAAAGTCTACGATTTGTTTTCAGTTTTGAGCAGAACTTATCCCGTGTCTTAGGAATCCACAAAATCTGTTTCAAAGATGTTTCTAGGGGACACGAACGTCAGAGGAATTTACAAGGATGTCGCATTTCACATCAAAACACTCGAAACAACGCATTTTGTAATCTCGTTTTCGCTTTACATTTCACTAGTAAGCGGCCTACACACTGTAATATCTCCATCATCGCATGTAAGGGCCTGTTCACCTGGATTTTGGTGGAGTTACAAATCTCTCCATACAACATCTCTTTATTTCTTGATTGCGTTCACATGTGAAGTGGGGTACCTCACCGAGGCGGGTTGCCCGGTCAACCGGGGCGGTAACTCGTTTAGCTGGAGTGAGTTTTCTCCATGTGAATACTGGAGGTAGGGTAGGGTGATGTTCATCCGGGCAATTGTCTCTGAATTCTTTGTTAATATACATACTTAGCGACCACGCGATAGCATTTTAAACCTCACTCCAGGGATCCGGGTTTGCATGTGAAGGCCAGCTTTTTTTACCACGGGCAGGTGGGGTTCCTCACCTTCCAGGGGTCCTCCACCGCCATGTGAACAGGCCCTAAATATCAATATCTGTTGACTCCGTAGGTCAGTCGGTTTGAACGTTGGCCACTAGCCTAAAAGGCGTGAAATCGAATCTTGCCGGTGACTAAGATTTTTTCATCATATTTGAAACAGCAGTAGCCTGTGTTTAATATTACCCTAGCTGACGCATGCGCTGGAATCCATGACACAAGAACCAAAAAAAAAATAATAATAATAATCAAGGAAATTTCCTGAAAAAAAGTTCTGAAATAGATTTAGTTTTTTTAGGATCAGCATGTGGCCATAGTAACAGTCATGACTTCAACATTGGCAGTTGTGTATTGTTCAAAAACGTTTTTATCATGTGTTTGAATGTATTTTTGCTGTGCATATTTTTGCATTGAGCACTCACACAATAATGAAAAATACCATTTAACTGTTAAATTCTCTAAAGCCAACAGCGCATCTTTCCTTATAATCAGAAGTATCAACAAGGGATTCACAGTCCAAGCTTTGGTAAAATGTTAGTAGAAATTCCAAAGTAGACCAAACGCGGACAACCTCTAAATGACACTTTAATTGAAAGAAAATTTCTTCTGCCCTGAGCGGGATTTGAGCCCTCGTCTTCCGGAAACTAGCCGGTTGTGATCACCACTACCCTACCAGGACAACCATTCTGGCAACATAGCTGATTTAACCATTGTATGCGTTTATTGCGGGAGACCCCCAGGTTGTTACTTTTTCGTTCAATCAGATGACACTGGATCAACAACAGGGCGTAAGAATTTTTCTTTCATTTATTTTTCACCAAAGCTTGGACTGCAAATCACTTGCTGATCTTTCTGAGGGCAAAAGATGTGCTTTTGCTGAAGATAATTTAACTTGTCTATGTCACAACTGCGAGGATCATTCTTCATTTGATTTCAATTCCGCACTTCAAATATGATTTATTTCATATATCATTCACACTCGTTTCTTTCACGGGAACCGATATGAACCCATAATTGACCTGCTCCCAACGTCAATGGCTTCATAGCTCAGTTGGTTAGAGCATCGCATCGATATCGCGAGGGCAAGGGTTCAAACCCCGTTGAAGTCTTGAAACTTTTTCTTTCAGCCTTCTTTACGCCATTGCATAAATTGCGTTCACAACTGCGAGTATCATTCTTCATTTGATTACATTTCCACAGTTCAAATATGATTTATTTCATACATCATTCACACTCATTTCTTTCACGGGAACTTATGAACACATAATTGACCTACTCCTAACGTCAATGGCTTCATAGCTCAGTTGGTTAGAGCATCGCACCGGTATCGCGAGGTCACGGGTTCGAACCCCGTTGAAGTCCTGATTTTTTTTTTCAGCTTCTTTACCCAATTGCATAAATTGCGTTGACAACTGCGATTATCATTCTTCATTTGATTTCATTTCCGCAGTTCAAATATGATTTATCTCATATGCCATTCACACTAAATTTATATAAATGGTTATTTTTAAAAACACAACATCGCTTCTAAGTTTCTGGAACATGTTTCGATGTTTCAAACATCATCTTCAGCCAAAACGAGTACAATAGTAAAGGATTACGAGATAATGAGTATAGATAACCCTTCATACAGTGTTATATATATATATATATATATATATATATATATATATATATATATATATATATATATATATAAGAAGACTTGCGAGGTCGCCACACACTTCAACCGAACTCCGCACGTGCTATCGGACTTTACATTTCAATGTATCGATCAAATCCAAACTAACACGTCCGAAAACACTGAACAGCTATTAATTACGAAAGAAGCATACTGGAGTGCGCAGTTGTTTTCCCTTTCACCTTATGGACTTAATAAAAGACAAGAATTTCATTCAAAAAACCGCATCCATTATACTTAATTTCAGCAGAGTTTGGACAGTAGGTTGCGATTTTCTTAAGGTGCGTATTGGCAGTGAATTTATTTTTATATATTTTAACAAGTCAGTGTGTACCGACTCATTAATTGTAATCTTTAGCACTTGTAGTTGCTTCAGCGCTCAGGGGCCCTCTTTTGGGGATTCTGTTATTTTTGTGCTAGCTAGGTCATTCAAAGGCTCTTTGTTGGGAAATTATTACTTATTGTTTAAGGGCCCTCTTTAGGGATTTTGTTATGATACTGACAGGTATGATGATTCAGAGGCCCTTGATGGGGAACCTGTTGCGCTGCGACAATTACATAACATTTATCACTAGTTCTATTATTGTTGTTATTCCGCATCCTGTTAATTTACCGTAGTCGTTTCATACTTTTTGTACACCTATTGTTTTTCGTTTCATTGTCTGAGTTACGTAACCCGTATGTAATTTGTAACCATTGTTGTAAAATCATATTTAAATTGTAGGTTTTTAACATTCTGTTTGTAACTGACGAAGGTCGAGAGACCGAAACGTTTTTTAATCATAAATTTTTAAATTTTTATCGTTTTTTGAACCAAAAGTTGTCCATTTTCGGTCTTTTTAACTGTTTTTTATCATCCGCCGAATAAGGACTGTGAATCATTAGTGATCCTTTTGGTTCTGCATCTTTCGTTGGCCCAGGAAGCGCTTTCAACCGTCTATATATATATATATATATATATATATATATATATATATATATATATATATATATTCAAACGCACATTTAAACATATTAAACTAGCCAAAAATATCACAGAAAACCATGCCAACCAACATGTTCAACTTACTTGTTAAGTTCTAGTTTCAACTGTTCAATATGAGAAGTTCTCCTTGATTTGAAGTTGAATAGATAAAAAGAATGGGCAATATCAATTATTTTAAAGCAAGATACATTACAATTATCTTCACAATTCTTAGAAGAACTGAGATGAATAAAAATGTGAGAGTTCTTGTCCTGAAAAAGATGTTCACATACACATGTTTGAAAATGCCTATTGGTTTCACCAATATTTGGAAAACTTTGGTTAAATAGTTACACCGGCTGGTTCTAAAGTGCTATACTTTAGATGATATAGATGATATATATGTAGATGATATTATTTGTTGTTTCCACAACGCTCGCGATGCTGTTATGTTTTTTTTTAAATACCTTAACACATGCTATCCTAACATAAAGTTTACAATGGAGACAGAGGTTAAAGGCGCTGTTACACCGTGTAATTTTTCGTGGAACTTGTGTCGCAACGCCATTGCGAGACAAGTTGCAAGAAACATTGTACCAAGTGTAACATACCCTGCAACGGCAGAAATCGTTGCGAGACAAGTTGCACGAACCCGTGCAGAAACACAAAACATTGCACAGTGTAACAGCGCCTTAATGGTTTGCTGCCATTTTTAAATGTGTTATTATCTGAGCAAAATATTAGTGATAAAATCAGTGCTCTTGCATCACTTCTGTTTTTTCGGAAAAAAAAGACTTAACGACTGGTTTACAAATTCCTTGCCAGTTTCAAATTTCAAACCTGCATAGGGTCAAGAAAAAAATTGCTGTGGTCAGGTATTGCCATCTTCTTCAGCAATACCGGTGCAAAAATGTTTTTTACGCATGACGAAGAGGGAAAAAATCAACCAGGCATGACGATACATTTATTCATCAAATTAATAGCAAAGAAATGGAATGAAAACAAATATATCAACCAAAATAGTGCAAGAATGAAATGAAAATCTTACCTTGCAAACGAGCAGTCGGAACAAATCCTTTTTCAACTGAATCCTTTATTCAGAGAGTAAACATTACAAAGCATCTCTTTTCCTTCAAAATCAAAGAGAATGTTTGGAAAAAAGGCAAACAAGAGCTCAATCAGCCCACTTTTTATAAGCCATCTCAAGCAAGCCACCAAACAGCAAGAATCTGACCCTGATACATCCTGGGAAATTCCATGTATCTTTGAGCGGGAAAGGCTCCCTCCAAACTAGGTAGTATTTTTCTCCAATCCGGCTTCAGCATTCAATGAAACTTCCCCAAGTGAAGATTGGAGACTGGTCAGACAAGGTTCATTTGCTTTTAGGCCCCTTGTTCATGAACAAAAAACTATCAGCAGACTGAAGCGAGCGTTTGAACAGCGTTTGTTGCATTCACAGTGCCAATAAGCAGTTCTTTGAAATAGACAATGTTTAAGTCTTCTCAGCTCTCGATGATGGCCTCTGGCACCAGCAGATGACCCAAAACACAGTAATTGAAGGGAAATTTGACACATTACAAAGTAAATTCTGCAAATGATTCGGCCATAGTTAGAGGAGACTGGTTATGAAAGCCGGTGGACTTCAAAGGAACATCTCTGTGTTATCGTTTTCGCTTAGCCACGTGATCCTGACCCTGCACACACAAATCAACAAGATGGCAAATCAACAAGATGGCGACTCGTAAGTAACTTTGCTACGAGTCGCGCTTTATAAGACAAGTTTTCTGCACTTTCTCTGCATGTTCCGAAATCTAATGAGAAACGTTTAAAGAGAAAGGGATGCCAGGAGAGAACTGCATAGTATTTGGCTGAGGATCTTGTCGAAGAACGAAAGGAATCGGTATATGGAAGTTGCGATTGGCGAAGGACGCAGCACATTCAACATGGAGGAAGGAATGGCTTGGAGAGATAAAAAAGACGAGGGATTTGGATCAGAGTTTCAAGGGGTTGATAGAAAAAGACAATGTCTTCACATGTGAGAAGCATTTTGCCGCTGAAGATATTGAAATCTGTAAGTATAGTTTTTATAACTCGTACGATTTGCACTTTTTGTTTACACTTCGACCTCGCACTGTTTACAGTTTGGCCTTTCTATAAACTTGCTGTTCTCTTGATTTTAATGATTTTCGAGTCTTACGAAATCGCGATTTGGTGCGCTACCGATGCTGAATATGCCGGAAAAGAGTCACGAAACGAACAAGCCAACGCCAAGACCTAGCAGATCGGTGGTGAAAGACTGCGAGCAGCCTTTGTCGAGTAGTGTTTACTACAAGACATTCAATGAATTGTGTCAAAGAGTGAAAGGCTTAAAAACTATTAGTGATTGGAAACCCAAGTTATTTGCTGACGGAGCTGCCAGAGCTGGAGATAATCATTGATGAAAGTTTGTGTTTTACTGTGAAAGTATTTTGATCATTTCTTGTGGAGGATCATGACCTGTACCTGAGATTCCGACGTACGATGCGCAATGTTACTGTTTCTGTGCTTATGAAAGAGTTGGAGGCATATAAACTATGTCGAGGAGTGAATGCTTCCGAGATGACAAGTAAACTTTACCATCTTGTCATTCCTTTGAATCAAGACTTGGCGGTGGATGAGGACAGTCGGCAGTTCCCACACGAGGGATATTGGAGAGCAAAGGGCTGCTTGCTCCTTTGTGAACAGGACTCTGCGTGCGTAACTTGTACTGAGTAATTGGTGTCTGCAAGAAGTTTCAGTAATGCAAAGAAGAGACGGCAGTTGAAACCTTCCCATGTTAAGGCAAGGTGACAGACCCAGCAAGAATTAAGCTGACTTTGGAGGGGCAGCGGTTACAATGTACAGAGCTGGAAGGAGAGCTGAATGAGATGCGTGCAGAACTTGTGAAAACAAACATTGAAGTGGATCATGAACTTAGCAATGACTTTTCTAAGATTCTCAATTCAGCTGATGATGCTTAAATTACCCAATTCATGAAGCTGTTCTGGGAGCAACAGAAAAAGCTATTTTCAAGTAGTTCTACTGGTGTACGGTACCATCCAATGATCATTCATTTTTGCCTGTCGCTTGCAGCAAAATCGCCCTCATGCTACGAAGAACCGCGTTATAGCAAGGTGTTGGTACTTCCAAGCCAAAGACGTCTCAAGGATTACAGAAATGCTATCAGGCCTCAAAGGGGATTTAACAAGCAAATTGTAGAGGAGCTTAACTCTCTCACTGAATCGTATTTTGATGTTCAACGCTATGTTGTCTTGTTGTTTGACGAGATGAAAGTACAATCAAACCTTGTTTTCGACAAGGTTACAGGAGAGTTGATTGGCTTTATTGCTGTTGGTGATCTGGACTTAAACTGTGCAGTTTTGGATAAGTCAGCTGATCTTGCAACACGTGCTTTGGCATTCCTTGTAAAAATCAATTTTTTGCAAACCAGTTTCAAGGTGGATTGTCTGAAATGATGTTCAGTCTTCAAAATAATCTTCTGTGCTGGTAAAGTAACTGACCAAAGCCCCCCTCTGTTTAAACTTGATACCAGAATCTGCTTCTGTGAGTCACTAATTTCCAGTTTTACAGCCTTGAGGATGGCCATAGCTTGTTGGCTTTCATCCGAATTTACTGTACAGTGTTTCTTGTAGAGGTAACATACTGTAGACCAGCCTTTTGTTTGTCTGTCAGTGGAGGCAGGGTTTCACTGCTTGTAGTAGAGTGCTTCTGTTGCTTGCAGTGTACCAACATACTGTCTGCCACTTTCATTGCAAGCAAAGTTGCTGCATTGTGTGTAAGTCCTTTGAAGTATTTGGTGGCATTCATTGCAGCATTTCCGTAAAATTGGAATAAAACTTCTCGGCATCTCCTTTCTTTTGAAGTGATTCATAGATTGTTTTGAGAAGAGAGAATTCTTGAGACCCTTCCTATAGGATAAATATGAGGCCAGGTATCTCATTCCTAAGACTTGCATCGAACTCCTCTATCTCTTTAACCTTCAGCACAACACTGCTTACTATCTCGGCCAGAAGGCTTGCTGTAAACTTGACCATCTCCCCCATCATTTTCTGTATGCTTCGTAGCCTTGTGCCTTTCATAGCCTCCTCTAGTCTTGTACTTCTTACCACAATCACAAATAATTTCTCGTGTCTGTGCCTTTAAACGAAAGGTAAACGAAAAGCTGCGATAAGTTAAAGGAAGGATAGATGCTTAAATACAAGAGCAAATGTATGTATGAAAGCTGAAGGGTTTTGAGCGATGGCCGAGGACAAGATCGCTCGAGGTTTTGCGATCAGTTACACTGTATGTCAGATTGCTGAATATATTTTGGACTCAAGCATTCATGTTTAACGCAGTTGATAAGCCTAATGTTTTGCAGTAAACCTTTTTTTTTTTGGCAAACTACACATTTCGTGCTGTTTTTACTGACAATATACACAAATAATATGCACAACACACACATGGACAAAATTATGGCCAGTGTGTTGGTTAATACGAAGCAAGATCATGCAGATTTTTAAGCTTGTTCGATCGACAATTCGGGCTGGTGCACCATATACCAAGTTGATGAGCTTTCACGGGTGACATCACAAATCACACAACAATGGTGAAACAATACAAAGAACCATAACAATAAACCTAACACAATGGAAGAAAACAATAGACTAACAATGGACTTGGTACATGGTGCATCAGCCACAATTCCAGCCAAAAGTCCAATTTTCTACTCTAACATTATTCACAGCAGCTGCAAATTTTTCTTGTACGCCTTCATCTTCCTCCAATGCATCTAAAATAGCTTCCAAATCATCACCAAATATAAAAAGCGCGTCCGTATCTTCCGCCATCTTGTATGACTGTGTGCAGGGTCAGTGTCACTTGACGTGCAGGCTCAACATCAGAAAGCCGCTATTGTTTGGCGCCTTTGAAGTCCGCCGGCTTTCTTAACCAGTCTCCTCTACTAACTATGATTCGGCCGAACAGAGAGTGACTTCAAATGAGCGGAGTATAGCCACGTGATTAGCTACTATGTCAGAAGGTACAAGTATGCAGATGATTCCACTCTAATTATTCCTGTTTGGAAGGATGGTGAAAGTAATACTGCAATTCATGTAGTGAACAACTTTACAGAATGGTCAATCAATAATTGCATGAAATGTAATTTCTCTAAATGTAAAGAAATAGTTTTCCGAAAGAAAGGCTACAATAATGTACTAGAGACAGTAAAGAATATCCCGCAACATCCAGAACTATGTATTTTAGGGGTTACATTTCAGGAAAATTGTAGGTTCTCTGTTCATGTCAAGAATAAGCTGGCCGCAGCTAATAAATGTCTATATATTCTAAGAACTCTAAGGAAGGAAGGGTATTGTCAGGCGGAGTTGGATAAATTATTCAACACTCTAGTTTTGCCTAAGCTTATGTATGGAATATCTGTATATGGTTCATCTCCACCAGAACTTAATACCATACAATGTTTCCTTGATCGTTGTCATAAACGAAGATACACGTCCACTCCTGTTTACATTATTAATTGCTTAGAAAAGTCCGATAAAGGTATTTTTAAGAAATTAAGCGAGTGGGAACGTCATCATTTACATCTCTCCCTTCCAAGGATTAACCCTGCTACCCTTAAGCTTAGACAAGTCAAGCCTACATTTGCGATTTGTAATACTGAGCGTTTTAAGAATTCTTTTATTAACAGACTTAGTTTTAATTACAATTTAGCTGTTGGTAATTAATGTATATTTGGCGCATTTTTAAGTATTTAATAGTTATATATAATCCATGTAACACTTGATATGTATTTTATCAGTGAAATAAAGACTACTACTACTACTAAGGTACATACATAACGATAAAAAAAAATAGCTGTGGCATTTGTGATTTCGAGACTTAACGTTTTTTTCGCTCACCCTCTGCCTATTGCATTTTATTGTTATTTCAATCGCATGGTAACGAACAAATTATTTCTACTTTCAAGTTTTTAAATGCGAACAAAAGATAAACTGAGCCTCAGCGCTCTCAACTGTAACTACAATAACAACAACAACAACAATAATAGTAACAGTCATAGTAACAGTTATAGTAATAATAATAATAATAATAATAATAATAATAATAGTAGTAGTAGTAGTAGTAGTAGCAGTAGTTATGATGATGATTTGACAAGTTGAAAATCTTCTTTAAAATAATATATAGAATGTCAAGAAGCCCTTGGTATCGCAGACAGTTCCACATCTGATGAACGAATGAGTGTCCCCTCACAATGGGATGCTAATCATGTAGCAAGCAAGGCTACTTCAAGTAAAAGCGGATCGTGGACGGCTCGTACAAATGATCACAATCAGTGGCTGCAGATCGATTTTGGTTGTCAGCAGACCAAAGTCACCCGCTTAGCAACCTTAGGAGGGAACGGTCAGTGGGTAACACGTTACAAATTGCAGTACAGTAATGACGGTGAAAACTTCCAATATTACAGGGAACAAGGAGAAAAAGGAGACAAAGTAAGTCCGCCTTTCTTTCTGAATATTAATACAAGTACTGGTCTCATATTACTTTACAGGCCTTTTTAGAGAGCTTGTTTTCGAGGTCAAGGATGAAAGACCCTTTTGCCCGCGGTTTCAGCAAACGAAAGTTTATACCGATTCGCTCTCATTTATTCATCCTCCTGGGGTAAAGTTTGTACGCACTCCCAAATTTAAACCTCTCCTCTGGCATGATAACTCAGCTGGTGGAACGCTGCAACTGTATCGTAAACGTGATCAGGTGGAAATAAATTGCTTTTTCAACGAGTAAACTGTTCCAGACTAATTCGTGGTATTACATTTTAGAGAAATCCCGTGCATGATAACAACAACGCACTGAAGAATTTTGTCAATCCGTGCTAAGTACGACATTTCATCGGAGGAAAATTTGGTTTCCGTCAAATTCATAAGAGGCACGATTTAAAATATGCCAATTCTGTCAAAATCGCACTATTTTATTCCATTTTGAGCAAGCCTAATAACAAGAATACAGTTTACTTTTTCCAAATTAGAAATTCCGAATTTAGGAGCCCATCAACCCCTATCCGTAGAGAAACGGTCATTACTGTTTAGCTTGTGAGGTACTCCGAATTTCGGACCCTCTCAACACTTTTCCTAGGAAAAACGGTCATTACTGGGGTTTAACTTGAGACGTATTCCGAATTTCGGAGCCCTTCAACAGTTATTCGAGGGGAAAAAATCACTATTATTTAACTTGAGAGGTTTTCCGAATTTCGGAACCCTTCAACCCTTGTCCTGGAAAAAAACGTTCATTATTATTTAAGGTATCAGGATACCCAAATAACCATAGTTAGAAATCGACCATTTACGAGGGCGATTGCAGAGAAAACCCCTGCAACCTATACATTTTCTGAAAGCTTAATATTTGTAGAATTCAATGTCAAAATCAAAATTTGACAAAAAGAAAACGTGTAATGTATATTAAGAGAGAAAGCGAAATTTAAGGCTTCACCTTAATCACGTTCGTTTCCCCACGCGAGTAATCGGAGCAACGCGGTTAACATCAGAAATGTTTCCTAACACTTCGCCCTCAAAAAATGTGTCTGCGATTTTTCCGTTATTTCTTCGTTTTTTCCAAACACTCACGTAAAGTTTGATACCAAAAGTGTTTTCCTTCCAGAAAACAAGCCATAGCTTTAAAACGGGAGCGAATTTCAAAAAATGCAGAAATGTTTATGCAAAGAAGGCATCTTAGAACATTCGTGCCGATTTTCAGCCAAATCGGTCGAAGGATAAGGGGAAACGAGCTTCAAGAGTAAATGACATATTGACAGATATCGGGCAAGCTTTTGTTCACGACAGCAATGGTGAAATGACAGCCTATACCAAACAGACATCCAAACTGCGCGTAAGGCGAAAGAAGGAGTTATTGCAATGAGCGGCTTACCGGTTTGTTTTCAAACTTTCGTTGCATCTTATACTGAAAGTATTTGTCCGCGGCACCTAATATTATTTTGATAAAGCTCAACGATCTTGCAGAAACCCTACCACGAACTAGGAAAAGATCGCGAGCAATTGAGCAAAGACTCGAGGAAGAGAGCGGTCAATTCCGCCGTCGACCAACGTTAACCCAAAGGCGAAAATGCTAACTGAGATGGTGGTAGTCCGGTAAGAAGTGACTCATTCGAACTGAGAATATTCATTACTTGATCTCTGACCTCTATAAATTAACCGTAAATTGAAGGCGAGGCCTAAAGCTAAT
The DNA here is from genome assembly GCA_016490735.1 of Pachyseris speciosa. Lineage (NCBI taxonomy): Eukaryota > Metazoa > Cnidaria > Anthozoa > Scleractinia > Pachyseridae > Pachyseris > Pachyseris speciosa. Next base: position 715,449 of record JAEMWC010000039.1, read on the forward strand.
GGAATGGAAGCTTGGAATGTTTGATTCACTCCCTTCGACGTTTGCCGTTTTGGCTTCTTTGCCGATGTAAATGGACACATTTTTTTCTTGTGCTTTCGCGAGGACATCACGAATATGAACACAGCTTGTAGAACGAAATAGATTTTCTCGCGAAACTAGATGACGGCTTCGACGTTTGCCGCTTTGGCTTCTTTGCCGATGTAAATGGACACATTTTTTTCTTGTGCTTTCGCGAGGACATGACGAATATGAACACAGCTTGTAGAACGAAATAGACATTGCTTTTTTGTGATGAAATGATCACGCTGAAACGCTACGCCCTCATATTGCACGTGAATTGCGGTGAATATTAATTAGCGGTGAGAGAACTGATGACAGAAACTTGTCAACGCATAATTAGCCATAACAGCATCACGAAATAGTTTTTCGCAATTCTTTTAAAAGGTAAAACAGCTTTTCTTCGCGGTCTTTTTGTTTTTTGTTTACTTGTTTGTTTGTTTGTTTGTTTTTTTGCAAAATGTTCATTCTAGTCTTCCCGATTCGAATCATGAAAAATGTGCTATTTTCAATTTCCGGCCAAAATCCTGGTATCCTGGTACCTTAACCTAAGAGGTTTTCCGAATTTTGGAGCCCCTCAACACTTAACCGAGGAAAAATTTTCATTACTTTTTAACTTGAGAGGTATTTCGAATTTCGGACCCTCTCAAGACTTCTCCGAGGGAAAACGATCATTACTGTTTAACTTGAGAGGTATTCTGAATTTTGGAGCCCTTCAATAGTTATCCGAGGAAAATCAATCATTATTATTTAACTTGAGAGGTTTTTTCCGAATTTCGGACTCCTTCAACACTTGTCCTGGAAAAAACGATCATTGTTATTTAACCTGAGACGTTTTCCGTATTTCGCGAGATCTTCAGCGCTTATCCTAGGTAAAACAATTGGTTCTAACTCGAAAGGTTGTCCGAATTGCAGGTCCCCTTAACACTTGTCCTAAGATTAGCACAGTCTTTACAAACCAGTGAAAGAAACGCGTTTCATTGCTGTTAGCAAAACTATTAAACACATCAAGATATAAAATGAAATTTTGAACAAAATCTAACGAAAGAATATTTACTAGTTTAATAATTATTGATGATAGCGGAGCTCCGGCGGCCCGCAGGGCCGCCAAGCGGAGCACCATACCTATAGAAACCCGTCAACTGCTTTTCTCATGGTAAAAATGGCTAGCGGTATTGCTCGTGGGCGCGTACGCACGACGACGACGATGGAGTCGCCCAATAATTAATAATATCTTAATAATAATCATAATAATCCAACATGACGGCCATACTCCACCTGGCCCAGCTGACCAGCTAGTTTACAGCGTAAGTCTTTAATACTGGACATCCATCTTATAGCCAATTGACACCTGTCAAAACAAGGTATCTGCTGACCAGTGTCACGTGACCATATCGCGGGCTCAAGTTAAGACTTCATCGAGGTCAGCTGTTTTTTTTAAGTTGACCGCTGACCAGGTACTTGCTTTCGATTGGATCGCAGGCTCAAGTCAGGTGTGGGACACCCAAACCAAATCGAGGCTTTTAAATTTAACGCGCGCTTTCTGCGGCTCGTAATTTCACATTCAGTTGGTTTTCTTCGATCGAAGTTTGTCTTTCGCGTATAAACATAAAAATCAAGAACTTGTCAAAAGATACTCCGGAAGGTGAATTTTCAAGTGATGAAAGGAAGGACGAAAGGTTTTTCTCAGGAAAAGCTTCAAACTTGGATCGATTGTGCGGTTGAAAACAGTATAATTCAACGCTTCAAGGGCTTTCACTTCACCGCGGCATCTTGCATCTCACCAAGAAAAGTCACTAAACAGTTCCGATATTAATGGGAGGAATGAGTAGTTCAAACTCTGTGGAAGAAGCTCTTTCTTTGGACAAACCGTTTGCTATTTTTGCGGATGCTTGTTTTTACTTTACTGAAGCTTACGTATTTTCAAGTGGTAGAAACCTCTACAACACAGCGCAGGACAGTGAGGTAAATTAAATAAAATGAAGCTTAACAGTTGGTTTAATCGTTGTTACTTTTGTTCAGGAATGAAACTTGTATTTTTCTCTCGAATGCATATAAATAACAATCATCTGTACTCGTTTTGGACGCAAAGAAGTAGTTGAATTGTTTGGGTTTTTTTTTTTTTTTTTGTTAAATTGTTTTCTTTGCAAGCGAACGAGTGTTTTTACTCGGCTTGGCTGACCGTTTTTCGACCTTGGTACCTCAACAGCGTTAAGAAACTTTTGCCCTTATCTTAATAACACGTAATCACAATGAGTCCTCGTAAAATTAAGCATTAAAGGCGGAAACTCAAGCACGAGTGAAAAAAAAAGCCAATCAAATGCATGTGCATGTGCACGTCTCAAAATCTGACATAAAGTTGTCAAAATGCTGTCAAAAATGTCAAAGTCCAGCGCGCTTCACTCGTCATTTGAAATCTTTGTCGAAAGCGGCCTGTGAACAACAATATTAAGTTTCGCCGTCTATAAACATGTCGTCTTAATTTGTTTCAACCGTTAAGAATCAGCGTTTGGATGTTAAACACCGAAATGGGTTGACTGGCTGGGCTGGCTTTGATAAATTTTATTGTGGACGGGTCTGCGAGAGAAATGCTGGTGTGGTTTGGCAAGCGCTTTCTTCGTTAACTGGATGACGCTTTGCCACTGAGAATCATTAATTGAAGAAGGTTCTTCGGAAGACATGGGAAATACCAGTTAAACTATCAAAGCTCTTTAGCGTTTTGTGTCAGCCAAGGAAAGATTTCGTGGGAAATGGCGCTATTATTCAGCTCTGTCGCGTTCCGAGTGATTGCTGCCTCAGTGATTCCTGTTGACTGCTCTAAACGATCAGGTGTGGACCTCATTTTTGTCTTTTCTACGGACATTTATGTCAAAATTGCTAAGCAATTTTTGTTACTTGTCTAATTTCTCCACCATCTCCTAGAATCTTCGAAGAAATATTATTCGTATTGTGGGGCGTCCAAATCCGTAAAAGGGGGTTCATATCTGCTAGCAGTTCTGGACTAGGGGGTCCAAATCTGATCCACAAGCAGATCTGGACTGGAGGGTGCAAATATGCAAAGGGTCCAAATCCACTGTGCCACTGGCTCAGATCACCTTTCCATACTATTTTTTACAGCATTTGGTCTGTAGCTTGAGTGAGGTCAGATGGGAGATATGACAAGCGAACATCTACGAAGCGTCCAAAAGAACACTAGTGGTTTCCCGGTCGCAGAGCACTTTAACTCTCCCGGCCACAGTCTATCTGACATCCTTGTTAGAGGTTTGCGGAAATGTGCTGGAGTCAATGTCAGACGGAAACAATTAGAAATGGAACTCATTTTTAGGCTCGGCACTATGCAACCAGACGGCCTAAATAATGTTTTTCATTTCTTATAAATGGCGCGCGCGCGTCCTTTTTTCAGCGCACTTAGCTCTTAGTAACGTTTCTTTCAATTTTACAGTCGCGCAAACATTTAACGGTTTTCACACTGAAGAAGGGCTATGCCCGAAACGTTTGTGTTTTTCACAAGATGTCACTTTGACACTTTTTTCTCAATTTAATATCTTTTTATTTTGAAATTTTGATATGACAAGCAGACTATATGTAAATGCCAGTAGAAAAAGAATACTTTTGGAGCTCCGCTTTTAGGCTTGGCTAAATATATATATTAACATATACTGTATTTCAATAAAAACAAAAGAGAGCCTGTTACTGGTCACCTTCGGGCGAACAGTATTGGCTTCTCAATCACGCATAAAAATACAATGCTAAAAAGCAAATATATTGTCTGTATAATTAGCACCGATTGTTTTAAGGAGCAAAAGCGAATACATTCTTTCGCATTTTTCACAACTCGTTCCCTGCATACATTTTGTCGGAGTTGTTTTACTCGCGTCAGCAGTCATTCAATGTAGCTGGCACATGATGGCGGAGATCAAGGAGGGAGCGAGTCGTTTTCGCCCGCCTAAAACTTTATCTGAGGACCTTTTTGCAGCTTATGAGGCCGTTCCTGCTTCTACAAAGTACAAAACAGATTGGCTTTGAACATTTTTAGACAATGGCAGCTGGAAAAGGAGACGAAAGTGGCGATTTCAGATCATATTCTGGCGGTCTTTACAGAGATTACTTCTACAAGTTGAATCCTATAATTTGTGAAATATCGTAAATGGATGCCGTATCTCTAATTACTAGTTCGCAAAGTTTTCAAATCATGATGTAAAAATTTTTGTAAATGAAAAAAATGAACTAGCACTGTATGGCTAATGATAATTAGAAGCGCAATTTCCATAATTTAGTGGTATATACCACTCTCACTGGAGGATGGTATACAGTTTTTCATTGGGTATCCAAACACATGCACGTGCTGTGGTATACATCCGGTGATTGGTAGTTGACGTAATGAATTATTAATAAGTTTGAGAAGTTTTAGGAAAGCGATGGCCGAACAATCTTGACGACTGTCTGAATAAAGGCGAAACAAGGCATTTTACGTTGCATATACTTTATTCCAAAATGGAGGCCAATTTATTATTCTTTCGTTTTCATGTTAATTAGCCCTCTGTTTAATTTTCACTTCAAAAATCTTTTGTATTTTGTACATGATGACAAGGCAAAGAAGGCTAATTAACATGCAAACAAAAGAATAATAAATTGGCCGCTATTTTGGAAGAAGGTGTATGCAACCACTGAGGAGAAAGTTTCCTACCTGGATTATCCTTTTCCTTTTTTTTGTGGGCCGAAGGCCGTGCTTACATTCAGTAAACATCTATATTCTAGTCCCTTCGAACTTTTTCAAAGCAAGACCATTTCCGACTATCTTCGCTTTACCGCCAAGCGTCAAACGAGGGTGAGGGCGAGGGTGGGGGGTGACGGTGAAAATACAAAATACACATAAAATACAAAAATAAAGAGGAAATTGAATATTTACTCTCACAAATAAGAAATGATGTTTTATTTATTTTGAAAGAATATTTACTTGTAATGCACTGTTTGTCACAACTTGCTTTTGTAGCGATAGTTATCTCCGCAGTAATAAAACTGATTTCTGCAAGGAAAATGCAACTGAGCTAATAAGTAGAAGTTCCCAGGATGTTGATTTCACGCACAAAGACACATGCACTATTAGCTTATAAAAGGACATGCAATCTTTTGGTACATGCCTGGTGTCTTCAATCTTCAAATTACAATGCCAGCGAAGGCTAATTAAGTGTGTGAACATAATCATAATCAATAAGGCACTTTGCGATGTGTTTCGGCATCTCATTTCGTTCGTATTTCATATTAATATTAAATTAACACCAAAAATATCCTTCGCTGCCGCTTAAAAGGCACATTTATTACATGCTGTAATAATCAACAATTATTCACCGTAGTGAAGTGAAGGGAAATAGAGATAGACCATCTAAAGTGTGCTCTTATTGGTTTACACATGATGTGTAACACATGAACACTGAGGTCAGATCTTCGCATCCTGAAAGAAGTCTCCATTGAGAAAAAAAAAGAAAAGAAAACAGTCTCTATTATCCAACAAGATAGAACTTAGCTAGCCTCACCCTCACCCCTGACCCCACACTCCTCACCCCTCAACCCCCACACCCTTCCCCCTCCCCCCACCACCCCAACCCCACCTCCTCACCCTCACCCTCGTTTTAGCAACGCCGACCGTCAAGAACCGTAAGGAGCCACAACTTCGCTGCCTGGGACAGTGTTGCTACCAGAACATTTAGTCCACAAGCAACTTGCAAGTTATTTTGACAAACACAACTTGCTCTATAAATCACAATCCGGTTTTAGAAGAATGCACTCAACTGAGACGGCTGTAACCTATTTCACCTACGAGATTCTCATGAATATGGATAAGGGCTTAGTCACTGGTTCTGTGTTTATTGACCTGGCAAAGGCTTTCGACACAGTTGACCATGACATTTTGCTTAGCAAATTAGAATATTATGGTGTATAAATAAGTAATAATACTGTTAATTATGGTGTATGCGATGAAAGCCTTCCATGGTTTAAGAACTTCCCCACGGAAAGAATGCAGTTCTTGCACATTGATTCTCAGTCATCCGAAGAGCTTGTCATAACTTCTGGAGTGCCGCAGGGTTCCATCCCCGGACCCCTGTTATTCATTGTTTACATTAATGACCTACCACGTTGTGTCAAACACTGTTCTGTAACTATGTACGCTGATGACACAGATTTACATCTTGCTGGTCCAACTGTACACAGATTAATTTTTTACATTAACCAAGATCTTCAGTGTTTATCTGAATGGCTAGAAGACAATAATCTTGTTCTCAATGTTTCAAAAACTAAGTGTGTACTATTTACATCTCAAAGGCATAAGGAGCGCGATTGCATTTTTAATCTTAATCTTCTCGGGAAGTCCATATCTTGCGAAACTTCTTTTAAATACCTAGGAGTGGTGTTCGACAACTTCATGACTTGGAAGGCTCAGGTGGACTATGTGTGCTAAACGGTGGCGTCAATAGTTAATAGAGACCTTAAGCAACTCACGACGACGACGTCAAATTCGACGACCGGAAGTAAAAATACAATATTTGCAGCTACCACGCATGTCTGTCACAAAAGTTGAGTCGTCGTTCAGCTGTCGACGTCTGGCGACACATGGTTTTGAGGCCATCTTCTGGAGGTGAGTATTCGTATCATTATTTTCTATTTTCCTTCACATTTTAAGAAAGGAAATCACATGAAGAAGTTGTTTTGGGCTTTCTGAGATCGGAGATATATTTTCTGGTACTATTTGACGAGTTTGGAGGTTTTTATTCACTCGAGAAATTTCTCGTCTTTAGAATCGGGATGGCTTCTTCGAGTTGTAAACAAACCGTCTCGAAAACTACGTCAGTACGCGCTATCCTTGGAGTTTTATATTCATATAGCAGCTGATATAGGCTCAGAGGGAATGTGGCTATCAAAGTACTTTTTTTATTCTTTCAAGCAAGAATTATATTTCAGTACAAAAATACAACGAAAGCTGTATTTTTGGCAAGGCGGCTTCTCGGAAAGGCCAAAACATTTCCGTGAAATGTTTACCATCGGTGTGATGATGTTTTATGGCAGATTTTGACAAAACGACAATCCGCCAACCGTTTAAGCTGCCGAGTATTCCTTACAATTTCTTTAAGTTTAACGGTTTGATTATATGCATTTTTTTAAGCTTGCTTGCGTGAATTATTGCACACATGATGAAGGTTGTAAATAATTATTTTATTTTTCAGGAACACACAGATTGCTTCCGTTCCAGTGGAAACATTTCACTGGAGACGGGATCTGTAGCACTTTTTCTATTGGCAGAATGTGTTGCTTCTCGAAACGAACTCAGCTACGATGGCGTCGAAATCAAACTCGCTGTAGGAATAATACAGAAAGTCGCGGTTTATAGAAGTGTTGACCTCATTTGCAGCAAGAAATACCACATCATCCAACCATTCCGCTTACAGTATGCAAACAATAAAACTTGTCGAGTAGCTCGAAGGGATGCCATAATTAACATATTAACTACAAATAAAACACCCGTCGTCTTCGCGTTTGCTTAGTGTTGTGTTTCCTGCCGAAAGACGTGGACCTCGACCTAGTCTCTCACGCTCACGGCCGGCGTCCACTGGGCCGTCGTCGTGAATTGCTTAAGGTCTCTAATATCCTGGGCCGTGTTAGAAGTTTCGTCACAAAAGAGGCAGCAACAACTGTTAACAACGCTTTAATTCTTCCATTATGTGATTACTGTGACATCACCTAACCTTCTACAGCAAGATATAGGTCGACTACAGCGCCTACAGAATAGATCTGCACGGATTATTACAAGCTGCCCTCGCTCATCTGAAGCAATAGAGCAGCTGCACTGGCCGACTCTTTCCAGTAGACGCTCTTACCACAAGGCTAAACTCGTTTTTCTCTGTCTTCACTCATAAGTTCCTAGTTATTTTTAATTATATTTTACTAGATTTTCGAACATTCACAATTATTCCACAAGGCAAAGTATGAGGCTATCCCTACCAAACGTTAAACAGAATTTTGGGAAAAGGACCTTTCTTTTTACCGGCGCAATTTTTTTTTACAAACTCCCTTTAAACATTGTCAAGAGTGAAAACATTCAAATGTTCTGCCGCCGAGCAAGATATTTCTTTTTATCATAACTATTATATTTTAGGTTTTTGTGATTTTGCATTGTATTTTTAGGCTTTTAAATGTAGTTTTTAAATTATGTTATTGTATTTTATTAAGCTTTTTAAATGTAATAGTTCATGAAAATTCTTGATGTAAATTATTTTCTAAGATACAGGACCCCTATGGAGACCAGCTTTAGAGCTGAATGGGCTACCCTGTGTAAATAAAGTTTTCCTTTCCTTTCCTTTCCGTTCCGTTACGTTACGTTACTTTACTTTACTTTACTTTACTTTACTTTACTTTACTTTACTTTACTTTACTTTACTTTACTTTACTTTACTTTACTTTACTCAAGCAAGGCTAGTGATTAACTAACACAGCTCTAATGTACTGATCTCACTTATTCCAAGCTTACACTGAGCTACGTGACTATTTTCTTAACATTTTCATTTTTTCACGGTTCACGTTTGTTTAGAAGAGGTGTGAAAATGCGGCATTAAGAAACAGCAAAGAAACAGAATTCTTTGTTCAACTGATTTTCTTTTTTGCATAGATTTTTTTCTGTCGCACATGACAAACCAGACTTAAAATGAGGGGCGCCGGCGCTTCAAAGTTTCCAGATAAAAATCTGGTTTCCAAATCTACTGGCGGGGTTGTAGTTGTCAGTTGCAACAAATACGGCTCATCCCTTCGATCTAGATTCAGTGGCCGGTTTTGTATTTACAAGTTGCAATCAACGCGGTCATTTAAGAAATAGACTAACCTAATATAAGTTGATAGTTGGCACCGCCAGTGATACAGCAGCGTTATAGAGTATATAACGTCCCTTATCTGTTCCGCAGTTGGTAGACTGTGTATGTTCGATTTGTGGTGTGAGAAAAAAAATTCTTCCCATAGTCGTTCGAGGTGACAGACACACTGATTGACTGGCGTAACCTTGCCTTAATTAATCCGGTTTTTTTTTTCTTTTTTTCAAAATCAAAGACCGATTCCAAAAAATCCTTCCTTTGGCACATAGCAAAGCAAATGAGATAGCTAGTGAGGCTGTTAAGTATAGTCCGGCAAAGTATTCCTGGTAAAGAAGGATCAAGCGAACAAACTCAATTAGAATCCTTCCTTGGCCTATGCTATTAACGCACCGAAGCCGGCTTCTAATATTACATTTCCGATAAAGTGAACAATAACCTATTCTTTGCCTACAAATTGAATCTAAAAGGTGTTACCCACGCAATGAGGCGAGGGTGTTCGTGTCGTTGTTCGAAATGGAAATGTCGAATAACCCATCAAAAATTCTTGATGTCTCCACTGCTTCGCTTGAAATATTTCAGACGATAGTTTTGATGATACGTGTTCGAGTCCTTGCACTAATTTTTGTCATAGTACTCCAATTAAGGAAACTACTTCTGCTCTTCAAGACAGTCGAACGATCAACGACAACGACGGTCAGTTCACGCTCGGAACCCGAAATTGAAGTATTTGACAAGAGCGCGACCTCTGGTGAGTATTAACATTTGCCTGTTTGTGAGATTTCCCTTTTTGTATAGCTTTGGTTGTCTAGGCTAGATTGTTAAGTCGTCGTCCAACATGGTATTCTTTTCAGTTCAACGAACAATGGCGTGTGTGTGTGTGTGTGTGTGTGTGTGTGTGTGTGTGTGTGTGTGTGTGTGTGTGTGTGTGAAAATGAAGCGTAAGTTCAGCTCACTGTAAACGCTCGGGGATCAAAAGTTTTCAAAATTCAAGTTTTGCTCTTGTTGACTAGAAGAATAATTAATGAAGCAATTGGCAAAATTTCCAAAATGAGTAAAAGGAAGGCGAGGAACGCTAAAAACATCAACAACAACAAAAGATTTTCGTGAGCAGTTAATAAATACGATAGCTGAAGGTGTCGAAATGCGTCAATTCAGCAGTCTTTAGACAATTTTGGCATGAACCTTCATTCGGTATCTCGAATTGCATATATTACTCCGTTTACATCAACTTTCGAGACAATTTCCAGCCGGTGGTTTTTGATTTTTAATTTTCAGCCATATTCTCAACACCGAATCCATTTCTTCCGATCATAGCTGAAAGATAAATACTCCGTAATGGGGAACTCATAGTGGATTCCGAAATTCTGAAACGTCTTGGTGTTGGTTGGGGCCTCCGCAAGTTTGAGACATCTTGGTCTTGGTAGGGGTTTCCGCAATTCGGAAACGTCTTGGTGCCGGTTAGTAGGGGCTTCCGAAATTCGGAAACGTCTTGGCAGTATTAGGGGCTTCCGAAATTCGGAAACGCCTTGGTGCTGGTAGGGGCTTCCGAAATTAGGAAACGTCTTGGTGTACGTTGTTCATAAGGGCTTCCGAAATTCGGAAATGTCTTGGCGTTATTAGGGGCTTCCGAAATTCGGAAACGCCTTGGTGCTGGTAGGGGCTTCCGAAATTGGGAAACATCTTGGTGTTATTAGGGGCTTCCGAAATTCGAAAATTGCTTGGCGTTGTTACTGGGTTCGGAAATTTGGAAACGTCTTGGCGTTGGTTAGGGCTTCCGAAATTCGGAAAAGTCTTGGTGTTGGTAGGGGCTTACGAAATTCGGAAACATCTTGGTGTTATTAGGGGCTTCCGAAATTCGAAAATTGCTTGGCGTTGTTACTGGGTTCGGAAATTTGGAAACGTCTTGGCGTTGGTTAGGGCTTCCGAAATTCGGAAAAGTCTTGGTGTTGGTAGGGGCTTACGAAATTCGGAAACATCTTGGTGTTATTAGAGGCTTCCAAAATTCGGAAACGTCTTGGCGATATTAGGGGCTTCCGAAATTCGAAAAATTGCTTGGCGTTGTTAGTGGGTTCCAAAATTCGGAAATGTCTTGGCGGCATTAGGGGCTTCCGAAATTCGGAAACGTCTTGGTGTTGTTAGGGGCTTCGGAAATTCGGAAACGCCTTGGTGCTGGTAGGGACCTCCGAAATTCGGAAACGTCTTGGTGTTGTTAGGGGCTTCCCAAATTCGGAAACGTCTTCGTGTTGGTAGGGGCATCCGAACTTCGGAAACGTCTTGGCGTTAGTACAGGTTTCCCACGTTTGGAAGGGTCAATGGGTTTTTAAGCGGTTCCAAAATTTGGAAAAATCTGCATTAAGTGAAACCATTGATTTTTGTTGAGAAAATATGCGCTTCCGAGTAAAATAAGAATTCCTTCCTCTTACTTTTAGCTTAATCTTAAGATTCCGAAATTCGGAAACGTCTTGGCGCTGTTAGTGGGTTCGGAAATTCGGAAACGTCTTGGTGTTGGTAGGGGCATCCGAACTTCGGAAACGTCTTGGCGTTAGTACAGGTTTCCCACGTTTGGAAGGGTCAATGGGTTTTTAAGCGGTTCCGAAATTTGGAAAAATCTGCATTAAGTGAAACCATTGATTTGTGTTGAGAAAATATGCGCTTCCGAGTAAAATAAGAATTCCTTCCTCTTACTTTTAGCACAATCTTAAGATTCCGAAATTCGGAAACGTCTTGGTGTTGGTAAGAGCTTCCGAAATTCGGAAACGTCTTGGCGTTATTAGGGGCTTCCGAAATTTGGAAACGTCTTGGCGTTATGAGGGGCTTCCGAAATTCGGAAACGTCTTGGTGTTATTAGGGACTTCCGAAATTCGGAAACATCTTGGCGTTATTAGGGGCTTCCGAAATTCGAAAATTGCTTGGCGTTGTTAGTGGATTCCGAAATTCGGAAACGTCTTGGTGGTATTAGGGGCTTCCGAAAATCGGAAACGTCTTGGCGTTATTACAGGCTTCCCAAATTCAATAGCGTTAGTGGGTTTTTAAGCGATTCTAAACTTTGGAAAAATCTGCATTTAGTGAAACCATTGATTTGTGTTGAGAAAATTTGCGCTTCCGAGTAAAATAAGAATTCCTTCCTCTTAATTTTAACACAATTTTAAGATTCCGAGTTCATAAAGAAAATTCACTCAGGTATAAAGGAGCGATTTTCAAATTCACGTCCAAGTGTACTTTTCTTCCAAATTTTTTCATGTTTTCCGTTGAAACTTCAAACATTCCTTGGCTCAAATTAATGATTCCCACTGGTATTGCAGTTTTACTTGTGAAAATAAGCCATTTTTCACTGATTTTTTGCTTGCATCCAAGTAATTGCTCTGAATTTTCCGAAAATTTAATTTGGAACGCGTTAAGTACAAGGAGCCGATGACTAAGAGCATATAACTGACCTTTTTTCCTGTCACGGCGTTTTCAGAGACTCCCACTGGAGCCCCGATTACATCACAAGTACTTGCACGTGCAGTGCCATTGTTTTCGCTCATCATTGATAGGTTGACATCATGCGGTGTTCACGTACGAAGTTTGGTGCCATTTTGTGTTTCTTCACTTGTTCGTCGTCATTTTCTCAGTCGTCCTACATAGTTTTCTTAGAAGTTTTTGGATAAAAAAAGCCTAAGCTCGTTGTCCGAGAAAATCACCCAAGAAACACCTCCAGAGTGAAGGGTCAAATGTCAACTGCGTAATTTTATCAAGTGGTGTGTTTTCACAATGTACGCGCTCCTAAGAAAAATATATTCAGATCTGGCAAGCTGCAAATTTCCGCCGAAAGGACTTCTTTCAGCAGAGGGCGGTAGTTTTTCTTGTCACAGGTTTTAACAGTGTATTTTTGACGTAAACACCGCACGAAGTGTTCAAGCCACGTAAGAAATAAACCGATCAAAAATCAATTTTTCAAATGGAGTCACACTCGGGCAACGGTTAAATGATTACAAACTATTGTCAAGTAAAATTAATTGGTAGTCTTTACACTAGAGACAAAGTAAACTTAGGAATATTTCAAGTCAAGTGATTTTTTGATATTTCAAGTAAAAATTTTCCGACTCGACACTTCACACACAAGTGACGTTTTTTACTTCAAGACATACTTAGGGTGTGTTCTTTTCAGAGAATCCAAAAATGGATTTTTGATCCGAGATTCACCAGATTTCGCGAGCGAATGGAACGCAAAATCCTAAAAAGGATTTGCAACTATGGCAACCTCGCATTTTGATACTTTTCTGCATATTTGAATAAACGACTGTACGTAACCTTTTATAAGAACTTCGAGAAAATTGGTAGGACTGAAACAGGTCTGTAATTAGAAAGTAAACTTTTGTCACCAGACTTGAACACAGGAACATCACGAACCAATTTCGTTTGTTATGAATCAGTAATTAAATTACGCAGGCAGGTAGTACTATGGCTCTTATGATAGAATACACGTCTAAACGCTCTTATTTGCACATTTAAGAAATATTTGACGCTGCAGAAATGAAGATAAAAGGATACTTCGCTGGAACGCTGTTCCACATGCACATCGCGAAGAAAAAGCACTGGCGGCGCCAAAGGTGACCGTCACGAAACGCACTCTCGACAAAAAAGTCCGCTGGTCAATAAACATTAATTTCAAATCCGATGCCAAAGGAACGCAACAGATCACAAATCCGAAAATCTGGATTTAGAATCGCGGATTTCAAATCCAGTGAATCTTTTCCCAGAAAGGATTCATTAGATTCAAAATCCAGATTTGGATTTGCCGAAAGGAACGCAAAATCCATTTTTAGATCAAAAATCTGGATTTGGATTTTCCGAAAGGAACACACCCTTAAGTTGATTTTCCTACGCCAAGTTAATTACGTTTGACTGACAGGCTTCGCCCACCTCAAAGCTCACGAATTGAGAAGAAACCGCAAGTTGGCTAAGCCGGTTTTAAGGATGGTTTTCAAGTCATTTGAAACTTTCTTGAATTTTAACTTTCCGAATATAATGAGATGCAAGGTAAAATATCTTGGGATTTTACTTAAACCTTCACAGGCACAATTTTGGTTTAAGTAAACTTAGCAGCTCTTAAGTCTTACTTAACAGCCTAGTGTGAAGACTACCATTGACTGCAAACGTATAGAACGTTTTCACATGACGTCACGGCGGCCATGTTGGTATTCCAAAACAAAGAAGCGGCGGCCACGTTTTTGTTCCAAACAAAACTTTTCTTTAGTTTCATTGGCAAGTAGTCACGTGAATGAAAAGGTTGTATTGTTTGAAGCGCTCTCTTTCCCGTTGCCGTCCTTGTTGCCTTTTTTGCGGGAAAAGATAGTCTTAAAATAGATCGGTCTGTAAAAGCTTAGTATGGGAGTTATGCTCCTATTCATCGGCTTCTGCGAGTACTTAAAATGCTACTAAGACGAATTTCTCATCTCTCCTATCTGAGCCATTTTAAAATATTAACAAGTTCGAGAAAAAAATGCTGTTTAGTAATTGTCAAATATCTCTTTTTGTTCCAGAGGTATTCAAGTTTGAAAAATATGCAAATTAGTCACGTGATGACTTCATAATATCAACCGAATCTTGATCAAATAAGTTGAAAAAGTATATCTAAGCCAATTTGAATCAGAAATGCTTGATTCTTTGCAGTAAGATTCCACTAGATGTGCTTAACAATATGAGCTTGCCAGTTTTGTTACCATGGCAATATACTGGTTTCCAGACCTCCCTGATATTGAAGGCTGGACCAGCCGGACCAACACTCAGGGTCTTTAAAATAATTGAGGAGAAAGTGCTGCCTTTGTAATGACATCTGCAAATGGTTAGACTTTCTAGTCTTCTCGGATAAGGACGATAAACCGTAGGCCCCGTCTCACAACTCTTCATAATTGATTCTGTGGGACGTTAAAGAACCCACGCACTGTTCGAAAAGAGTAGGGGACGTAGTTCCCGGTGTGGTGGTCTATCTCTACTAGAATGTGGTTATGGGGGAGGGATTTGCAGTTATGGGCCTACAGAAATTGGCGCAAGCTGTTGTAGTGTCCCTGCCAGGTCTCTGGCGAAGACTATAAATCATAAATCAATTATAAATCAAGGCTTTGCCGGCCACCTTTGTTGTTCTGTGTTAATATTTGCCAATGGTGCCTCATCTGCATGATCCAGGAAGCATATAAATATGTTAGGTCTAGTTCGTGGCCTTGTTCATGTTTTTCGAGCTGAAAACCACTAAAATATTGAAATCAGGTGGGGGACTGGAAAAGAGTGAGTGGCCATGGAATTCAATTTTGTAAAACTATTAGCCTACCAAGTTTCAATGGTCTTTGCTGGAAATGGACTGAAATAGCTCTATTTGTATACTTGATGTCATCAGTCATCTCATTTGCATATTTTACACATTTTTCCAACTTAAATATCACCGGAACCAATGCAGGTATTCGGAAACGGTAAACGGTGTTTTTAATCTTTCCTGGAGTTCTATGTCAAAAGCCCAAAAATTCAAAGGATAAACATTTGAATAAAACAGCACGTTAAAACTCGGGTAAATATAATCTGAATCGTTCCCTAATATGTAAGCTAATTGAAGGTTACATATTTGTCATACTTCAACTATATTTAAGAGAGAGCGTACTAAGATATGTCTAGGTTTGCACGCATCAGCGAAATTTGCGAGTTTTGCGAAAAATTGGAAACTTCGTCAAGTCAGTGAAAAGCAGTAGAAGAGGAGGTTGAGAGGGTTCTAACGAAACCTGCGATTTTCACGAAAACTGCGAAAATTACAAAATTTGTGAATAATTGGAAAATTTGCCGAGTCAGGCGATTGAGAAGGCCCCAACGAAAACTGCGAGTTTTTACAAAAACTGTGAAATTGACAAAAATTGCGAATTTTGCGAAAAAATTGGAATTTTGTCAAGTCAGCTACAAGCAGCGGAAGAGGAGGTCGAAGGTGCTCCAACGAAAACTGCGATTTTTACGACAACTGCGAAGATTACGAAAATTGTGCGAATATTACGAAAAATTCGTCGAGTCAGTGAAAAGCAGTAGATGAGGTGGTTGAGAGGGCCCAACGAAAACTGCGAAAATTACGAAAATTGTGAATTTTTCGAAAAAAAAGGAAAATTCATCAAGTCAGTGAAAAGCAGGGGAAGAAGTTGTTTTAAGGGCCCTACAGTCTAAGAGCCCTTTTGGTATTTCAGTTATTTGTAATAATCATTACATTATGAGTTTGAGATTTACTTTGTGTGATAGGTACCACTAGTGGTTCAAAACAAAACAAGTAAGAAGTAAATGATCCAAATCCTCTTTGCAGGCACTTCGAAAAGTGGAAGAAGTGGCTGCTATGTTGTTGACAACTGCTACTCACTACCTATTACAGAATAGATAGCGAGCAGCATGGCCAAACAGAGAACGTCATTTGTGATAGAAATTAGCAGATTTATACTAAAGTAGTTTAGTTAATAACAAAATAATATAACTCTTGATGACAAATAAATTACTCATTTTTTTGCTATTCTCATATTAGAATTGAATGAGAATAGCAAAAAGGCAATAATAAAATGCAATGTAATAAATACATGAATATCGGTATACTCACAAATCCATTGTTTTTGTTCTGATTACCCTGGAGACAAGACCGCCTTTCGCCACTGAAGTTTGGTACAGTGAAAGCAGGTGAAAGACATGTCTAGTGCATTTATTAATTAATCGTCGATTGAAATCAGTAATGTGTTGTAGATAACCACATCTGATGCAGGCACAGCGAATTATTGGCTGTAGTGCAACTGATATTTAAATGTAGCCTTTTCAGGCATTTCATGTTTTTTTATGGAAGATTAAAAGATTGCCATCGCCATTTGCGAAGGAACCAAATTATTCAATTTAGCATTGCCTCAACATACTTTAGAGGGAGACTGGTACTAAATGTGTACCTTGTCAAGTTCACTCGCATCACTGAAATGGTAAAAAATTCTCTTCGTGTGGATTGACAAGCTGCGAAGAAGAGACACTATTACACTATTTATTTTCTTTTAGACATGAGGTAAACATTTGTTACATAAAAAATGTCATTGTAAGCGATATTTTGGAGGTTTCCTGAATGGCTGTATTTATACTAGAGATGGATCATCCGTCTGGGACGAACTTGGGCAAAGAAGGGTAGCTCGTCTGATAATCTGTCTGTGTATAATTATCAAGCAAAAACCGAGTTCAATAATTTCTGTAGCTCAATTCCAGACTTGCTTCAGCAAAACAAACGTGTTGCTTGCATGTGTAAAACTATTGAGTGCAAAATGGCATCACCTCTGCATGTATAACACCTATTGTCTGTAGGTATGATGAAAGAAAACAATGTCAGCAGTAATTACCTGTGTGTTTTTAACCAATCAAAATTGAGACAATGACACCGATGAACAATAAGACAATGATTTTACTTTTCTTTATAGGTGAACACTGAAGTGTGTGAACAGACTTTAGCCTGGCTTACAAAATATGGGCGAATAATGAGGCACATGAATCAAAATAGATTCTTGTTTTCTATATTAAATTTGTGTGAACTACAAAATAAGAAAGTGGGAAAATAAGTACTGGTAGCCTATATCTTGTAGTTCAAATTTATGCTTGGTTCAATATTTATTTTTTTTTTTTTTGTTCTTGTGTATGGAAGTGTATGCATACCATTGTGATTGGTCAGAGTAATTGGTTACTGTTTGTTTTTGAGCGCTTTTTAATTGAGTGTCGTAAAACAAACACGAAAACAACTACTTTGACCAATCACAACAGACAAAAACAGCGCAATTAGCCTATCAGAATGCAAAGTAAAGGGAAGCGCGGGAAAATACGCGCGTGGAAATCACATTGGTTTGGGTTTTGGTTCTCATTGGTTGAGAAAGTGGCGTGAGTTTTCCTGGCCAATCACAGAGCGGAAAACCATAATTACTTTCGACACTCAATTGAAAACCGCTCTATGACACTCAATTATAAAGTGTCTAGTACACTAAATTAATTTTGTTCTTTTCCTCAGAGACAATTTCTTTGTTTCTGATGTGGTATTTATAAAGTTTTTTTTTTTACCTGAAAAATGGTAGATTATTTAAAGAGAAATATTTCTTGTGGTGGTTTTGCCATATGATAGCAAATTAATTTACAGAAATGTAAGGTAATAATGTGGACTAAGGCATAAGAATTGCAAGTCATAATTTAATAAAACAAATGAAATAACTTCTCAGAGAATGGCTTATTTAAGGAAAGTAAGTGCAATTTGGGGCCTCTTTAGTCAACATTTTTTGCTGTTAGTTAGAACTTGCAAACAGCTGTCTGTACATATAAAGGCCAAAACAAAAACAAAAAAAACAAAAAAGAAAAGAAAAAAAGAAAGATATCTTTATTACAGACCAAATTTGATTTAGGTTAAGATTTTTTAACTATTTAACCCTAGAAGATAAGGAAATTAATAATCAGCTAGGAAAAATCAAAGTTGACCTGTTGCATATCTTTTTAAATATGAAAATTGTTCGTTACATTCCTAATGTTATGTATGGCCACATTTTTTGTTTAATTCGGGTATTGCAAAGACGCCAATGTTGATAATGGTTTCAACTTAAAACTATGGTGTTGTTCTTGTTAGCAGATCGGTTGTACCCTGTCGCTTATATAACGAGGCGGGTATATAGGTAGCTTTATTAGCGGTCCGTTTGTGAATTGGGTATGTCTAGTAGTAATTACTTAAATGGCGTTTTCAATCCTGACGAATTTGTGTAGATTCGGGTAATGCAAAGGCACTAGTCAAGGACTGTATGTGGCTAATGCTGAAGCTTTTCCATTTTCACGAGAAGGGGATACGAAACGTTTGTCAGTTGTTTGTTGTTTAAGCAGCGTTCCTCGAGTCACGCAAGGCAAGCTGTTTGCAAACTAGCGTTATCTGATCGCAGATTCTTTCGAAATCTACCCGTATATAATGTGCACCCCATTTTTCAAGCCAATTTTCCAAAAACTAAATAAATAAATAGCGGCATACCTACCTCACTGCGGAGCTTTGTCTCAGGCTAAATGCAAAGATAGCAAATCTCTATACGCAATGATCGTGGTGTGATATGTTCAATCAAGCGTAGCGCGGCGACAAAGAAAATACCGTAATCATCGTCGTGAAATGGATCTCCGACGATTTCATGGTCAAAAGATTTTAAATCTTCGACAGCCTCTGCAAAGTATAGTTCATTTATTTCGTCTTCGTTGTGAGCTGCTGTACTCCGAGCAAAATAATTTTGAACAAACTTCGGCTCACAAATGTGCGTTGCGTCACCACAGGCGGACCACCCTGTGAGTGTGTTGACATGTGACAACTACGGAAATACAAAGAAATATATAGCGCTTACGACTAAGACACTGAATAATATAATTTTGAACGCATCTTGATCTGGAAATCTCAATAAAGTGAAATGAAATGTTAATACACTGAGGATTAGTGCTTTTTTGCCTCCCCGGGCCGTTGAAATTGCTCTTTTACTGAATCACTCTCGACCGTTGGGTTTCAATGACATAAAACTCTACAAGGCATGCAAGTAGCCGCCGAAAATCCCCTACTCTTCCACTTCAAACTTGAATTAACGCCAGCCTATTGAAAATCTCACCTAACTGACGACGGTTCCATATAGATGTGAAGATACCTTAACTCCTTGCCCGATTTGAGCTTCATCCTTCCAATAATTCCCGAGAAATTCGCTGCTAAAGTCGTAAATTCGGGTTTCTGGATAGGATCCGTACAAATCTCGAAATCAAAGGAATTCGAGGCATGCGGGTTGTTTTCAAATTGGCCAATCAGAGTTTGGAAGCTAGTAACGGCTCAAAACCACAACCAACTACAACCGAACTCTGATTGACCAATTTGAAAACAACCCGCATGCCTCGAATTCCTTTGATTTCGAGATTTGTTCGGATCCTATCCAGAAGCCCGAATTTTCGGCTTTAGCAGCGAATTTCTCGGGAATTATTGGAAGGATGAAGCTCAAATCGGGCGAGGAGTTAAGGCATCTTCTCATCGATTAGGAACCGTCGTCAGTTAGATGAGATTTTCAATAGGTTGGCGTTAATTCAAGTTTGAAGTGGAAGAGTAGGGGATTTTCGGCGGCTACTTGCATGCCTTGTAGAGTTTTATGTCATTGAAACCCAACGGTCGAGAGTAATTCAGTAAAAGAGCAATTTCAACGGCCCGGGGAGGCAAAAAAGCACTAATCCTCAGTGTATTAACACTTCATTTCACTTTATTGAGATTTCCAGACCAAGATCCGTTCAAAATTATATTATTCAGTGTCTTAGTCGTAAGCGCTATATATTTCTTTGTATTTCCGTAGTTGTCACATGTCAACACACTCACAGGGTGGTGAGCCTGTGGCGTCACACTGTGCAAATAAGCGGGTGTGATGGTGTCGTGGTATGCAAATGTTTGACGTCTCCTCGCAATTTATCCGGCCGGTTTATCATCCAATTTCCAGGCTCATTTGGTGGAATACGAGAACGCTTCCTTTATGTACGCTAATAGAAGTTTTAACGTCTGTTTTAAGCTTTAATAAAGACCATTATTAGTATCATATAAAAGCTGTTTGCAAACACGGCGTTATCTGATTGGCGATATTTTTGGGATCTTCGCTCATTTAGTACAACGCTTAACTGTTGTCTAACATGACGCAGATGTGGGAAAAATCGAAAGTTACGCCAAAAGTCGTCAACCTTGGGAATATTCGCAAATGTTGTAAGCATAAGCGCAAGCATAGTTAGCTTATGCCAAATGAAAACGCATTATTATGCTTTACTATGCATTAAAATGCTTTAACAAAGGTTGCGTTAAGCCCGTTTTCACAGTAAAGTAAGCGCTCTTGTGCTTGCGCTTATGGCTTGTGCTTGCGTCGCCAGTGAAAACCACGCTTGACAGGACAAAGATTAGCGAAAAGTCGCAAGTAATGCGTAAAATCGTCAATCTTGTGATTTTTCACAATTTTCGCAAAAATCGCAGTTTTCACGCAACTGGCTTTCGAATTAGCATTAACATGACAAAGAACTGCGAAAAATCGCAAGTAACGCGAAAAATCGTTACCCTTGCTATTTTTCGCAGTTTTCACGCAACTAGCTTTCGACTTATCATTAACATGACAAAGAACTGCGAAAAGTCGCGAGCAACGCGAAAAATCGTCAACCTTGCGATTTTTCGCAACTTTCGCAAGGACACGAAAAATCGCAAATTTCGCAGCTGCGTGCAAACCTGGACATAAGTGAGCGGACTGAAAATAGTAGTCTAAAAGCATGCTAGAGTTGGTTATCTTTCGATGTTATGTCGTTTTCAACAACCATGTTGGGAGACGATTTTCGAGGTGGCCGTTATCTCGCCCAGCTGCCGCTTATAATAAAACATTTTCGACGCCGTCGTGGACCATATTTGTGGCACTGGTTAGCTCAAGAGAAATTAACTTGTCTATAATAT
The DNA here is from genome assembly GCA_016490735.1 of Pachyseris speciosa. Lineage (NCBI taxonomy): Eukaryota > Metazoa > Cnidaria > Anthozoa > Scleractinia > Pachyseridae > Pachyseris > Pachyseris speciosa. Next base: position 736,833 of record JAEMWC010000039.1, read on the forward strand.
GTATTTGTCTGCTCTTTTCCTCCCGTGGATCACTTGTTGATGCAGCGTAATCTGATTGAAAGGAAGAAATAATAGCCCTGGAGTCCCACGTCATTAACCGATTCACTATTTGAATCAGCTGTGTTGCCGTACTGGTAGTATAGTGGTGATCACACCCGACTAGTTTCCGGAGTACGAGGGTTCAAATCCCGCTCAGGGAATAATAATTTTTCTTTCAATTAAGTTGCCGTTAGCTGTCTCCATTAGGCATAAGGCCTAGATTAAACTCTGTACTTCACGTGAGCCGAACTTAACTTAAATAAATAAACTAAAAAGTCGTAAGAGATGCGTGAAACTTGTTAGTAAAAGATTGAGTTGATAGTTTAAGTAATAATTATCAAGAAGTGTCAAAATTGTCTAATAACACAGACGTTTCGGGTGTATTACCTTTCTTCCGTGTGGAAAACAACCGTTGAAATACGCAATATATGTAACTCCGTTGAAAGGAAGCGCGTACGCGTAAAAAGTAGCGTGCAAACAGCTCAAACGTATTTGAAGTTAATGTTAAGGCCATCCGGCTGCACGGTTCCTAGCTGAAAAATCAGCTTCATTTCTAGCTGCTTGTGGAGGTTGCTGGTTCCTTTACACAAACGCATACCCCGCACCTGGACATCTGTGATACTGTGACTGGCGGAGTTGAAATGTCGTGCCACAGGAAACTTAAGGGTGTTGTTGCGTATGCTTCGCAAATTTTCACCAGCTCTACTCCTTAGACTTCGCCTAGTTTCACCGATGTAAATATGGGAGCATCTGCGGCAGGATATACAGCACATGATTTTCCGACATGCAGGTGAAATGATCGCGGATGGTGAAGGTGCTTTTAGGGCCTCATATAACGGTGAGAGGAATGATGAACTCGCAGCTTTGACACCGAGGGCGTTGACATGCACGTGACCCAGACTGCTCAGTGGAAGAGTTGATGACGTCTTTTCACCATGGACGTCAACTCACTCTACACAGTACTTCCAAACGACTGTGGACTGCAAGCGCTGGCCTACTTCCTAGATAAGCGTGATGTGGCAAGGAACCTTCAACGTCCATCCTCACAAGATGAGTCGAGCTGGTGCTCACCTTAAATTCATTCTTTTGCAACAACGAATACTATCGTCAACTAGGTAAAGTTGCAATGGGAAGTGGTATGGGTCCAAACTATGCCTGCTTATTCGTCGGATCAGTGTGGAACAACAAATCCGCGAGCAGTACTCAGGATTCTTACCACAGCTTTACAAGAGGTATATCGACGACGTTGTTGGGGCAGCGTCATACCGGAGGAAGGTACTCGAAGACTATATTGTCTTCGTTTCTAACTTCCACCCAGCACTTCAATTCATATCATTTATTACCAAAACGGAACTACCATTTCTGGATATCAACCTGCGCATTTCTGAAGATAGAATTCAAACCTCTGTCTTCTACAAGGAAACGGATACTCAAAACTACCTCCATTTCTCTTTTCATCCTGACCACAGCAAGCGTGCTATCATGCGATCATGACTTCCTGATCAAATTTATGGAGATGATAACATGCTTTACACAGCGTGGCAATCCGGTTACTTCGCTTGAACAGGATCTACGTAGGGTAACAACCACGGGCCGTCCTGATGCTCTAACCGGGTTGGAACGGAGAGATACAACCGTCGATAGAGTGCCTCTCGTCATCACATACCACCCGTTTCACAACCACATCAAACGGCATCTACTTCAGAATTTTCGCATTTTATCAACAGATCAGCAAACGCGAGACATCTTCCCACAACCACCATTTGTGGCATACAAACGTAACCTCAGCCTAAGAGACATTCTGGTACACTCCACCGACAACTCTTCCACTGAGCATCCTGGGTGACGTGCATGCCAACGCCCTCGGTGTTAAACCTGCGAGTTCATCAATCCTCTCACCGTTATACGAGGCCCTAAAAGCACCTTCATCATCCGCGATCATTTCACCTGCATGTCGGAATTTCTTGTGTACTGTTTATCCTGCCGCAGGTGCTCCCATACCTACATCGGTGAAACTAGGCGAAGTCTCAGGAGTAGAGTTGGTGAGCATTTGCGAAGCATACGCAACAACACCCCTGGGTTTCCTGTGGCACGACATTTCAATTCCGCTGGTCACAGTATCACAGATGTCCAGGTGCGGGGTATGCGTCCGTGTAAAGGAAGCAACATCCTCCGCAAGCAGCTGGTAATGAAGCTGATTTTTCAGCTAGGAACCGTGCAGCCGGATGGCCTTAACATTAACTTCAAATACGTTTGAACTGTGCGCGCGCTCTTCCTTTCAACTTAGTTACATATATTGCGTATTTCAACGGTTGTTTTCCCCACTTAAGAAGGGTAATACACTCGAACTTAACTTAGCCCATTAAGTTCATGTGAAGTACAGCGTTTGACCCAATTAAGTTCGAATGATTTTATTTGGACCGGCTGAGGTGTTCTTCACGGCTGACCAGGCGTGAATAACGCCTGAAGATAAACTTTTCAAACACCGACATAAGCCGAACAAAACATGTATAATTCAGCCTCGATCCCAGTTTATTTTCGCGATCTAGTTAAGTTCGGATGAATTGAGTTCGACGTTTGACTCAATAGGCGAACTTAACTAATTTTGGTTGACCTAAACTGTAATTAAGTGCGGCTCGTGTGAAGTACGGCGTTTAACGCTGGCCTTAAAGTGCTGGAAATCTAATATTTGATAATGAATATTCTGAAAGTCTTCCAAATACTCATTACTTTCACTTTGTCTCATTGATTTAGGAGTTTGTTGTAAATACAGAGAGGAATATTACTGTTTCTCAAAGGCTAAACCCGCCGATCACAGCGCGTTACATTCGTTTCCGACCAACAGCTTGGTATAAGCAGCTATCAATGAAAGTGGAGCTCTTTGGATGCAAAGGTACAGAAGGTTTTTGTTGTTTATCCATCGCTTGTGTGACACTTATCGTATTACAAGTAAGCGGTATTCTGTCTATTTTGTTCAATTAACCGTCTGGCGCTGAATGAAAGGAACGCTATTCCTTTCATTCCAACAGCACAATCTACCCCAAAAGAGCACGATTATCGTCTAGTGCTAGTTTTCTCATTCTGGAATTAAGAATCCCAAAAGAACGCATACATAATTTAATAGAGTTGTAGTAACATACATTTACTGTATGTATGAGAATTATGTTTGGAGCTTATGTCATATTAATTTATTCTTATCAGTGTTCTTTCTTGGGAGGTTACACGGGTATGGAAGCTCCAAGCAAGCGTCATACTTAGCGAAAGATACAGTCAAGCAACAAGCAGCAAGTAGATAGTAGAATCAAAGATGCGAAAAACGAAAAGACTACTTATTGTTATCTTGGTGTTACCACCTTACATATCTTTAACGACCGTTAGAAGACCATTGAGAACATCACGTAAACTCAAAGGTGACCAAATTCAATGGCCACTGTTGCTATTGCTGTTACTGCTGTTGTTGTTGTTGTGCTGCTATGCAAAGGCAGTTTCGGTAAAAGGCAAAAAATCGCACTGTTTGTAAGTTCACATTCTTGACACCAAATAAACTGGTTTACGCAAACGTTTAGGAAGAGCTCAATGATATATATGAGAATAAGTACATTTTCCATAAGTTAGATAAATGCACTTTACATCATCTCTTTTCAAAAAGTTGATAGCTTCTGTTCAGCTGAAAGTTACTCCAGAAACGCTATAAGAGAATTTGCTGAAAATCAGTACCTTAAAAGACACTTATCTGAGCTTCATGTACCACAAAAGTATTCGATAAAGAAATCTCCAGATTTTAAATTAATCGACTGCAGGTAAAACCAGCTACGTTGCCAACTCACTTTATCTGAAACGATATACATTTCTAGCAAAGGTCTAGCAAGCGATCTCTTTGCAGATTTTTCATGATCAGTGTGTTGTGTTTCGTGTTCAAACCTACTGTAGCGAAGCTTCTCTAAGCTTCTTTTAATTACTGTTTTTTCAGGGAACAAAAGACTCCACCACTGGCTTCTAGATAATGCTGATTTGGTCGGATGCCTTAACCACTAGGCCACTGAACCAACCACACTGGGAACACATATTGTTACTGTACAATACATACACAGTGTCGCCTTCTAATGGTAAGGTCCGAGGAGACAATTTCACACATTTTCTGCAATCAGGATCACGTCACTACTCCCCGGTCGATCGGCGATGCACGGCCAAATCCCCCTGGAAATTAATTAAGCACAGTAAGGTAGGGAGGGGATATATCAGCAACTGACTGCCTTAATTACTTAGGATCACCAGCCTGAAAAAGACAGGAAGACAGGACAAAATTTTCAGGATCAACTATATTTCGACCGACCTGTCGGTCTTCTTCAGGGCGAAGAAGAAGTAGTTGGTCGAAATATAGTTGATCCTGAAAATTGTGTCCTGTCTTCATTTGTGTTTGATATATTGTTTCATAAAGAAAACATCTTACACACATTGGATGCTTGTAACGGACTTATTAGGACGGTTTAGGATTCAAGATGTGGTCAGAGAAACCGAAATGACTCATCGAAGCATCTTTTGCAGAAAAAAAATGAGACACAAACGAAGGTAACTTTGAAAACATCTTTCCAACATAGCTGTTACCTTTTCGCGACACGTGAAAGCGGCGGAGCTTCTGTGCAGTGAGTGGTGCGTGCTGGACACTCGAACGTAAGCTGGCAAAAACGAAATAACACAGGCCATTGCTAAACTCGCTGCCAAGACAAGACAACTTTATTATATTTTTTTTTCCAAAGAGTACATTGATAAAAGACCTGGCACCGCAGGTAGCGAAAGCTAATCGAGGCGGGCCTCGAGAAAGAAAACTAAATGAAATCAAAATCAGGTAGCCTTAGTTCAAGAGAAAAAGGAACGTATTAAAGAAGAAGCTGAAAAAAAAAACGTAAGGGCCTTACGGCCTGAGTAATCATCATCATCATCATCATCTTAAACTTTATTTAAACACAGTATCAATTCATTTCAAGAATTAAAATATGCTCTTTCATCGAGCCGTATATTTACAATTAAACCCTATAGTAAAAGTTGCACTATGTAAAATAATAAAAATAAATCTAGAATGTGGAGCGATCACTTTGGGTACATCAGATTGTTGTTTGACTTTTAGCTTGAGTGGGAAGGCTGTTCCAGAGTTTTGCACCACGGTAGTGAAAACTACGTTTCCCTGCTTCAGAAAAGGGCCTGGGAATGAACAAATTGTGAGACGAACCCCCTTAATAAACAACAAAGTTGTATACAATACGTAGGAAGAAAAAGCTCGTATCAACAAATGCCTTCATTTTCTCTATGTGTAGGTATTCTGGTGGTGTAGAATTCACTGGCGGATGGTGCCTTGGTAGCAAGGCCGCGTTTTTCCATGGACCTAAATCCAACGCTACCCTACCAAATGTAAATATCACAGACTGCGACTTTACCATATTCTGGATAAAGTACAATGGCCACGAGGGACCAAAAATAGCAGTCTGGTCAGTCGGTGGGAAACGTACTTACTTTGCAATCGGGGCAAACAGTATTGAAGTATGTTTGTGGCATACCATATACACATCGAAAGGGGTAAACGTTACAGACGGATATTGGAATCACGTCACCTTAACCTGTGAGCAGTCCAAGATAAAGATGTTTATCAACGGCACAGAAAGAGAATTAAAGCAAGAATGGGACCAAACGGCTTCTATAGACTCAGATAGTTACGGGTCCTCCTGCACAGTTGGAAACGATTTCAAACTGCTATCAAAAGGCCAAAGGTCTGAAGGATATGTTATGGATCTTTATGTAGCTCAATGGGCGTTATCTAGAAATCAGATTTCGAGCTTGTCCAAAGGTAACCTTAAAACGACTACATCTTGTTTACACCTCCATATCTTTTGAAAAAAAATAGAAAATCCAATGTTTTTACTATTTTAGTGAGAGGCTGTCCGAACCCGGTTAGGGAAATACGTTAAAGACCATTCCTTCGAAAACTCTCCTCTAATGAGCCATCAGAATGTTCATGGGGAGCAGGGATGGCGTAGTGGTGAGAGCACTCGCCTCCCACCAATGTGGTACCGGGTTCGATTCCCGGTGACGCCATAAGTGGGCTGAGTTTGTATTGGTTCTCGACCCTGTTCCGATGGTTTTTCTCCTGGTACTCCGGTTTCCTTCCTCAGCAAAAACCAGCATACGGCTTATTCGAGCTGGCTGTAGGCTGTGCTCCAAGGTCATACATGGACCGTATAGCGGCTGCCAGAGGCGCCTTGTATATGCTTTCGGTTCGACCTTGTTGAGCTGCGTCCTTGCTGTACTTTGCTAGGACGATTAGCTCAGACAGTTATTATTATTATTATTATTATTATTATTATTATTGTTACTATTATTATTATTGTTGTTGTTATGTTATTAATGGCCCGTAGGTAATTAGGAATTGGAAGATATTACCAGCGTCATCGTTACCAGCCTCCACTACCACTACCATTATTAACTACTGAATTATCAGCAATGCCGCTATCTTTAGCTAGGAGCTTAATGTTTGTTGCTGTTGTGATATTATTGCTTTCGGTGGGTCCTTCGAAAATACCAGGAAAAATTATTCGACTTACATAATTGGTGTGCTATCATCATTATCATGCATCTCCACCACAACCGCAGCCACCACCATCATCGTCATAATCATTATTACCTATTTTTCATCTGCACCAATCATCCATAATTTTCATTAGTTCATGTATATATCGAGAAAACCGCTTTAATCATCATCATCATCATCATCATCATCATAATCACCATCATCAGTATCATCCATAGTTACAAGCAAGTACTCACAATGTCCATGCGCCACTAGAAGAGATCAGAAAAAAATACGGCCTGAGAATTCCCTAACATGGAATAGAGATTATTCGATTGTCCAAACCCTCAATTAAAGCAAAGTGAAGTCAAACCGAAATATATGGATTCATTCCTAGAAAATTCTTGCGCACCAGATCGAACGCGTAGCGTGTTCTATGAACCAAAGTAAAGCTCGCTAAACCAATCAAATTGCGCGCCATTTGCAGTAATTTAGCTTTCGGCACTCTGTTCACACGTAGTCATCAGGGGTACACAGCGCTAAGTTACGGTAGACTGTATCTGTTCGTTGGTGGGTAGTTATCCTTACGCTTTCGGCGTCGCATTTTCGTAACTGAAACATTGGAAAATCATCAGGCCCCTGAGGTTTTCAGAAAGGTCGTAATTCCTGTTTTTGGCGGTCAAAAACGTTAGCTAAAGTTTCGGGAAAAAAGGTGCCCTGGAAAGTTCTTTGGAAGTTCATTTCACCCAGTATTTTCTCAAAGGAAGGTTTTGTTACGTAATTAAGATCAGGTCTCTGAGAAAGTGAAGCAAAGTTGGAAATGAAAAATTTTAACCCCCCCCCCCTTCATTTTTTTGTGTAGAGGTAGGTAGTATGGGGGATGAACGAAAATGGGCATATAAGGGTCACCTGATGTATCGTTGTCATGGTAACCACAATTGATCATACCCGCCTCCAATCCATGTTTTCAACATAAATTTTACTCTGAAATGGCCAACAAATATGAGTCAGTTTCTAAAGTGAATGTGAGCTAATTCAAAGGGCATTCCATCAGGTGGTAGGGCTATTTCCCGACTTTCAAAAAAAATGCTGTTATAGTATTTTGACTTGAAACAACTAGAAAATAGTGGCTTTACTATGTTGCCTGTCGGCCATTTTGACAAACATCAAAAAGAAGCTCGATCAATTCCGCAATTTCTCCAAAAGTACTCTCTTCCCAGACACCAAATTCGCAGCAGAGCTTAAACAGAAACTAGAGTTTCTAAATGTTAGAAAATCTATTTGGGGAAAATTATATTTTGGCCATGGGTGATAAATACATTTGAAAACACCTCAAATTTGGCCATTTTCAAACTGAATTGGTTTGCTCTAAAAATGGATTAGAGTAAGCGTTTAAGCTCTAAACATGTTTAATTTTCTGTCATCTTGTCTGTGAAATGAACGTGATAAGTGATGTTTTAGACCATAACGATTGATTGAAACAAAGTTACAGAGAGCCTACCTCGCACGTTTTGGCAACTTTTAGTGCGACGGCTTCGTGTTTGCTCGCTTCATTTTCTTCGCCAGTTCGAGCACATATTCTTATGGTCAGGTCAAAACTTATAGCCTCTTCCATCTAAAATAAATTTAGGGATGTTTTGGGCCACACTGAGACGCTCGTGTATTTACAAGCATCTAGCTTCTTGTAGAATACAGTCGACAAGGTTGAAACATTGCCATGATGTTGTGGTTTCTGCCGTAAGAAAGTCGATCCAAGGAGTTACACAAATGCTTCGCCATGCTTAGTAAACGTAGGCCTGTACGATAAGGAATAGAGTATTTGGCTAAAAGCGGCCGGTACAAACCTTTCGTTCGTTTAGAAGCGAAGAAGTGTTTCTCGAATCAACATGTGTGACAAGGAACCGGAAATGACAAGGGGCAGACTTCTGACCAGATGTCTCATTATTTGTTTATTGGTACATTTTTGTGGCTACAATTTGTACGTTTTTTCGTGCTTTGCTGTTTTCTTAATAACTTGCAATAAATGTTTAAGAGCATATACCTCCACAAGGCATGACTAATTGGGAAAGGAAGAATTCGGCGAGGTTTTACCGTAAATGCTCTTTTTTAAGAGAAGAGGTGACCTGTATCTGTTACTAAAACAAATCATCGTTCTGCAACGCAAGGAGCTTAAACCTTTCAATTTTTACTTTTTGCAGAGGGCAGAGGTATATTTTTCCTGACCGGAAGTATATTTGAGCACTGAAGCTAATGTGCATATCGTAGTCGTCCCAAGAAAATAAACTGACAACAAATGAATGAAAAGCCGTTCGTTTAAAAATTTCACGTGGGGTGGGGGGTGTGGGGTGATTGCACAGGAAGCGTTATAACGTTATAATGCGGCAGAGAAATTACCATGCATGTGGAGACCCACGGAATAGGTAAAAACCGCGAGAAGATCAAATGCGGTTCGCAGATCTGAAGTAAAATCTTAGTGAGGATACCGGAAAGAAAATCAGTGGTGAGGATGTATTCAGGGTGATGAAACGAGCTCGTGGCCGGGATGGCAAAGGATTATTTGCCCGTGCCGATTTCTTAACGCCACAACAGAATAGAAAATATGTTTAGAGCTTAAACGCCCACCCTAATCATTTTTAAGAGCAAACCAATCCAGTCTGAAAATGGCCAGATTAGGAATTTATTCAAATTTCCATCAAATGTGTTTATCGCCCATGGCCAAAATATAATTTTCCCCACATAAGTTTTCTAATATGTAGAAACTCTATGATCTGTTTAAGTTCTGCTGCGAATTTGGTGTCTGAGAAGAGAGTACTTTTGGAGAAAATGCGGAATTGATCCAGCTTGTTTTTGTTGTTTGTTAAAATGGCCGACAGGTAACATAGTAAAGCCACTATTTTCTACTTGTCTGTAGAAGTCAAAATACCATAACAGCATTTTTTTGAAAGTAGAGGAATAACCCTACGTCCTGGTGGAATGTCCTTTGAATTGACTCATATTTGGCGGCCATTTCAGAGTAAAACGTTTGCTCAAAAGATGGGTTGGAGGCGGGTATGATCATTTGTGGTTACCATGACAACGATACACCAGGTGAACCTTATATGTCAATTTTCGTTCATCCCCTCGGGAAACCTACCTCCACACAAAAAAATGAAGGGGGATTAAAAATTTTGATTTCCAACTTTGCTCCACTTTCTCAGAGACCTGCTTTTTAGTATACACTAAAAACTAAAAACTTAAGATACTTCACTATTATCATCATTGAACAAACTCTTTAACAGACTTCAAACACCAGGTGCATAAAAAAAAAATTTTCCAAGCCGTTTGGGTGCCCCTGAATCATTTCAAGGTCAAATGAAAAACACCCAGGTTATCGTGTTGCACAAATTTGTAACTGTGGTGGGGGATAAATAATTATAGATGTAATTAAAACTGTTTGTAGGGGTACATAGATATTTTATTATTTACTAAATAGAAAATTCTGAGAACACAGAGGTAAGATTTTAAGCGGTGGTTAATTAATCCTAGTCCCACCTGAATAAAGCAAACTGTGTTGAAACTGAAGCGTTTCCTACGCATTTTAATTTTTATTTTGTCACTATATATAGGGAAGCCGATTATGCCCCCTATAATCACCAACAAACAAAAGGAGGTGAAAGGCTGCACTGTGAACGTTACGTGGTTTCTCCCACAACGCAATGCTTGCCCTGTTGTGTACACCATGCACTTCAGAAAAATTAAAACAATCATGGAGAGTAACGATCTTGCGGGCTGGATGGCAATTCGTCAAGTTACAAGCACCTACCATCTCTTAAGCCTTCAATGTAATGAGGTCTATGAAATCGCAGTGTCTGCTGGAACTGAAAGTGGCTGGTCATCGTCCTGGAGAGTGAAAACCATTGCAGGTGTGTCAGTATATATGAAACCGGTTTGGCTGAAACTCTTCCTAAATCTCTAAATACGGGAGTTGCAAGCTTGTGGCAAAGTACACCATAACATAAACAAATATCGTGAATCCCTGCTAAATACAAGAGCGGAAATGATGCATAAAAGGATGTATAAAATATATACATCAGTCACCACCAAGGATACCTTAATGCAATTTGTCACTTTCGAAGTTTACTGTAGAAAATGTAGGCCAATTACCTAAAGGAATCTAATCCAGGAGTGATATGGTATAACAGCATGTAGAACTAACTATGCCTCCTACACACAACAGACATTAAAAACCTGCCTGTGTAAGTAGTTAAAGTAATGGCCGTAGAGACGTTATGGTTAAAACATTCATCTAGGTGATGAATTTTCAGTAAGGCCAGACTAACCTTCCCCAACTTAATCTTCCTCGTGAGTATATCGTGCCTCTTGTTTGCAATACGAGTGAGATGGTAATTTCTTGAGTGCCAAATTAATGAAAGTTATGATCAGTCAATAGTGCCTCACGCGAACTCGGGGCAAAAGAAATCCGAGTTTTCCGAACAGGGGTTTGCCTTCTTACTAGTTGGTCTACAACTGAGCAACAAGTGAATCGTGGAAGCTTTGGTCATTAAACTAGTTCCATGTGGCAAACATCCTGAAAACTGATAGGATCAAAATGCTTGTAGGTGGAATACTGCAATGAGAGTGAGATGGTAAATTCCAATGTGTAAATTAATGAAAGGTGTGATTTGTCACATGGGCCTAGTTTAATGGCCAAGACGCTCATAGGTTGCATTCCTGGGGATAACTCGGAATTCTTTTTTTTCCTAGTTTGCTTTTGAGATTATTGAATACACCTTTTGCTGCTCATTACCAGAAATGCCGTTTTTCAGTATCATAAGATCAAGAATAAAATTTCAACAAGAAATTCTCCAAGAATTTGGAAGCGGCCTTTTTGACCATCCCAGCCGGATTAATACATAGGATGTAGTTCAAGTCGATCGTAACTCAATTTTTGGCGCCGTTCCCTTATAGTTAGCGTGACAGCCGATGCGAATGATTTAAAAGACGCTTAAAATTCGATTACGTGTTCATGCAAGGTTTGCTGGCTCACTAATTTAGTATACTCTCTTCCTACTGTAATCGTATGGTCGACGGTTCGAGTACTGGTGATATCTAAATTTGTTCCTTTGAACTCCCATTTTGTTTCCTTTTCACTTGTTTTGTGTTGTTGTTGTTTTTATTTTAGGGAAACGTGTTGATAACGATACACTAGATATGCGCTAGCCGCTGAACACGAAACCGAGTTAAAGCAGCCAGTGAAGCTTGAGAAAACACTGGCACTTCGATTTGTTTGGCAATTTCAAAGAAAGCGAAGAATTGGGTATAAACCGGCGTCTTTTAACCGATACCTCCAACACTGCAAAGAAAAGCCAAGTTCAAACAACGCTACGCAATCAAAAGAGCTGCGTTGTTGATTTCACTATATATTTCACCATCACTCGTCCGTTAATTAGTCTACCGTGAAATAAATCCGTGCCACGAAACATCGCATCTTATTCTATGGCCACCGAAATCTACAAGTTGAGTTTAAAGACTATAAAAGTCTACCGAATCGCTAGAAACATTGCAATTAAGATATCATAGTTAAGATCCGATAAATTCTTAGAATTCCCTGAATTTAATATGTGAATGATTATCGCAGTTATGAACACTACCTAAGCAGTAGTGAAAATAAAGCTTGAAAAAAAAATTCAGGCTTGAACGGGATTCGAACCCACGGCCTCTGCGATACCGGTGCAGCGCTCTACCGACTGAGCTAACAAGCCACCTGGGAGATGGTCGTTTTGTTGGTTCGTAATATACCCGTGAGTGGTGAATATATGAGAATGAATATAATATAGATTTAGCCAAGCCTAAAAGCGGAGCTCCACAATTATTTTTTTAACTGGTATTGAGCAACACAGCATGGCTTTCCTTGCGCCAATATTTTATGTTTACAGCAGTCAATGAATTGACCAGGGTTCAAAAATCTCAAAACGTTACAAGAAAACAATACAGTTGACGCGTGTGTTTGTTCAAAAACAAATTTAGCAATCAAAGAGCGATCAAATATTTCCATCCAACATCGTTGGACGAGCATGTTTGACGGTTTATCCACCTCTCACAATAGTGCATTAAATGGCTTTCCATGTTTGATCGAAATCAAACATGTTAATCCAAAATTTCGCATTACGAACAAATGTTTGATCGTTTAGCCACCCCAACAAACAAATCGTGCACAAACTGTAAAAAGCAGCCAAATGAGCCACGAAACGTCGAAAATTTCAGCAATAATACGCAAAAATCAATTTTTTTTTGGACTCACTTGGTCCCGTGTTTGATCAAACATTGTTTTGCGTTTAGCCACCAAATGTTATGCTTGACAAACACGATAATGGATGAAAATGTTTAATCTTTTAGCCAGGACTTCACAAACATATTTCGTAGTAGGTTAGGCTTAGACATAAGCTTAAATGTCGTAGAAAAGAGAGAAAGGAAAACAATCCTGATAGTTTGGATTGGTAATCGCATGGGGCCGAGAAAAATTATGGATTAATATCACATGTGCCAACTTTCAGAAAGTTGCAGAAATTGCCCTCGTCGCGTTCTTTCAGTTCTTGACACTGCAGAAACACAGACGCCGAAAAACATGTGCAGTCAGCCAAGCGGAGGAAAAACACTCGTTCGCTTGCAAAACAACAAATTAAACTAGCTACTTTTTTGTGTCCAAAACGAGTTATTTATATCCAGTCGAGACAAAAATACAAGTTTCATTCCTGAACAAAAGTAACAATGATTAAACCAAATGCTAAGCCTCAATTTGTTTAAGTTACCTGTGTTGTCGAGCTTTCTACCACTTGAAAATACGCATCGATCCACTATAGTAAAAACACGCATCTACAAAAATAGCAAACAGTTTGTCCAAAGAAAGAACTTCTTCCACCAAGTTTGAGCTACTCGCTCCTCCCATTAATGCCGGTGAGTTGTTAAGAACTTTCTTGGTGAACTGCAAGATGCCGCGGTAAAGTGAACAAGCCCTTGAAGCGTTAAATCGTTTTGTTTTTCAACCACACAATCCGGGCGCCATACAAGTGGATCCAAAATGTAAGAATTTCCTGAGAACAACCTTCTGCTCTTCCATTTTCCAGTTGAAAATTCATCTTCCGGAGTATCTTTTAAGTAGTTCTTGATTTTTATGCCTTTTGCGCGAATTAAAAGACAGAAACTGAAATTCGAAGAAGATGAAGTATACAAACATTAACGTCGTTTTTTAGGTCAATAAGAAGAATATTTCAATAATGCAAAAGGATTTTCACACAATAGAATTAAAACTTGAAATATGAACCTTTGCATTTAGAATGTTTTGTATAGCAGACCTTCCATCCGCCATCACGTGCAAAGTAAAGCCGTGAGACCGTGAGTTGGCATCCGAAATCGTGCGTTTTGGAAGGTCTTTTTAATAGTGCCGTGTGAAGTTCTTTCTTTTTTTTTTCTAAGCGCAAAGTTTTTAATGTTATTATTATAGGTTTTTTCTATTACATTCTTTTACAAGGGTATCTTTGCTACCAGCTGCGTTACATACAATAGGGTATAACACAGGTGCTATTACTACTACAATGCGATAATTACTTGAAACGCTCACTATAATTTTTTTTCAACTTTTTTACAAACACCTATGATACATCAAATACACAGTATACTACAAAAAAGATAAAATACAAAACATTGTAACTTTAGTTACAGTGTACACCTAAGACATAATACAACTATAGTTAAGTTTCTACATAACAAACATCACATCATTTATTGACCAAATAGATTTTTCATCAGTTTCCACTTACTTAAGAACTATTTCTGATGAGAAAAGTCACATGCAAATTTATCAATATTGTAATGAAACTTAAGGTAGCTTTGTACGCCAGCAAAATCGGGGATACGTCCTTCCATTTTACATTAATAAATGAAAAACTTGACTGCTAAAATAATACAGTTAATTGCATTTTTACAGACAGTTTGTGCAGCCCAAGAGAGCAGATTCAAGGGAGAGGTCTACTTCAATTTTTGTTACCTCCCAAATCCAATTGGTGAGGGCACTCCAGAGTCTAAATACCCTGTCGCAATACCAAAAAAGGTGCTTAACTTACTACCACTTGTGCATGGGAAAGGGATATTGTAATAAGTAGACTAATCTCCTACCGGAGACGGAAGATGTTTATTCTATTTACGCTGCACCTTGGTTGGCTGTGTGGCAACTCATTTTCGCAAGGTATCATAAGTGAAACTTGTCACCCTTTTCGCTTTAAATAATCCCTCCATATTTTATTTTATCTTAATAAAAATATTATTCCATAACGGCTGAGACAGGAAGTCGTTGGCTTCTGCAGGTTCACAAACTTACTCTGTCCATGACTCAACTATATTCCTCCAGAAAGTATTTACCACAAAAGAGGAAGGCAAGACTGATCATGATTTTTTGTTTAGTAACCACACATCT
Source organism: Pachyseris speciosa (assembly GCA_016490735.1). Taxonomy (NCBI): domain Eukaryota; kingdom Metazoa; phylum Cnidaria; class Anthozoa; order Scleractinia; family Pachyseridae; genus Pachyseris; species Pachyseris speciosa. The sequence continues at coordinate 751,880 of JAEMWC010000039.1, forward strand.
TCCCAGTAAAGATGATCACAAAGCAAGAGCCTCTTCCAGTCTGCCTGGTAATTTACATCCCATACTTTTTTAATCTAGGAGATTTTTAAAGCCTTAACGAACGATACAATATCGGTCATCTTCAGCCCCCATCTTTTATATCATTAATAATTGTTTTCCTAGCTACTTTGTCACCCTTTACGCCCCAAATAAAGGAGTAAAAAAGTGTTTCCAATTCTTTAAGAAAACATTCATTTGGAGTAGGAAGTGTGTTAAATAAATGAACGAATTTAGATACTGCAAGTGACTTGATTACCTGTATTTTGCGTATGATGCTCAGAAGTCTCCAGGACCATGAGTCTAAAAGCTGTCTGACCTCATCTAGCTTTTTTTTTGTAATTGTGCTCCCCTATTTGCGGGGTTTCAACAAAAAACATTATCCCTAGGATGTCGAAAGGTTCATTAAAAACCCATGCTAAATTGTTCTCAGGAAGTAATACGTCTTTTGAGAATCGCTTGCTACCCAACCATAGAGCCTTAGTTTTTTCTACGTTAACCTTCAGACCGGAACACTCTCCAAAGAGCTCCAAGGTATCTAGGCATGAAGAGAGCGAGGATTGGGTTCCATCTAAAAGGAAAAAGGTGTCATCCGCGTACTGTCCAAGCAAAAATTCCTCATTATTAACAGTAATTCCCTTAACTTGACCGTTTTGTTTTATGGCATCTGCGAGGAGTTCAGCGCAAATAATGAAAAGGTATGTTGACAGGGGATCTCCCTGTCTAACACCTCTCGAGACCAAAAATGAATTTGAGCAATGACCATTATACAGAATGGAGCTATTAAAGGTTTTAACCCACTGTCTTATAGACTCTCCGAAATTAAAAAAACGTTAAGGCTTCGTCGGGAAAGTTCCATTCCACCGAATCGAATGCTTTCTCAAAATAAATTAATAGTAGTAAGCCCTCTTGGTTACTAGAATTTAGTTTATCTATAATATCGTAAATCAGCCTAGTATTTTCGGCTATAGACCCGTTTTTCAGAAAGCCTTTTTGGGTGTGTGATATGGTTGGGAGAACCTTCTTAATACGATTAGCGATGACAGCTGAAGCTATTAAATAAATTTACCCCAAGTAAAGAGATCGGCCTCCAATTTTTTAAATAAAACTTTGACTTGTTTGGTTTAGGCAAGGTTGTTATGAGCGCACTTCTCTGAGTGACCGACATTTCACCAGAGCTATAGGAAAAATTAATTGACCGCACTAAATAGTGGCCAAGTTCCTTCCAAAAAAATTATAAAATTCCACCGTAAAACCATCCATCCCAGGACTTTTTCCGTCACCCATAACCTTATGGGCGTCTAAACATTCATTAGCCGAAATGTTACCCTCGCAAGAGTCTCTTTCTTGAGGAGTCAACTTCGGCCTTATGTTATCTTGATTGAAGAAGGTGGGAAGATGATCTACCCTAATTTGAGTTTCCCTAGAAGTGTAAAGCCTTTCATAAAAACGCTCCTGTTCCTTAATTATATCATTTTGGTCTGTGATTTCGGTAGCATCCTCCAAAACAAGCTTTGGAATTAATTTGTTTGTGTAATGTCTTTTTTCCAGATTTAGAAAGTATTTAGTGCTTTTTTCTCCTTTTGTTATCCAATTAGCTTTAGATCTCATAGCTATACCGTGCATTTTATGCTCTCTCAGTTCCTGTAACTCATTTTGCTTTTGTGCAAGTTTTCTTTTAATTTCTTCGCATGGAGATACATTTAAACTCTGTTGAAAGAAATTGATATCATTTTCTAGAAAACATTCAGTCTTATTTTGCTCTCTTTTCTTCCATGCTGCATAAGAGATAGTTTTACCACGAATCTGGAGCTTAACTGTTTCAAATAATAGTTGGTCATTAATGGAAAAAGTGAGAGACTGTGGATGCTCTAAATCACCGTTAATTTTGTATTCTTCTATCGTCTCATTGATACAATCTTTCACAAGTGTCACATACGCCGGATCCGACAACAAAGAATTGTTGAATTTCCAGAACCCTCTGCCCCTCTCCTGATGTGTGAAAATCATATTCATAACTACTAATGAATGATCCGTGCGATAGCCAGCACTAGTTTGGATTGACTCCACTAGACCTGTCAAGCCAGTAGATACGACAAAATAGTCAAGTCTTGCTTGCTTTAAATTACTGTACGCACTCCATGTATAACTACATCCAGATGGTTCCTGAACTCTATGCACATCTTCCAGCTCAAAAGTATTAATTAACTCCAACAAAGATTTTTGGGCATTTGGGTTGTTTTCCTTTGAATAATTACTCGTGTCTTTTTGGTAATTTAACACCACGTTCCAGTCCCCGCATAATATAATAGGTTCATTAGATAGATCCCAATTGATTAGATTTTATTTCAGATTTGTAAAAAATTCAGGCGAGTCCGTGTTTGGACCTTACAGAGAAACCAAAGTGCAACGTTGTTCAAATATAGAAATGTCTAAGACGATAAATCTGCCTTGTTGATCGTAAATTACATTGTGCAACACATATTCAAATGTATTGTTAAATAGAATAATGACCCCACAACTTTTGCTATTCAAGCTGCTAAAAAAAAAACCTCATAGCCCCATTGGGATTTCCACCTGGCTTGTTCTCCTTGACTGTTTTGGATACGTGCCTCTTGCAGACAATGTATGTCAAGTTTTTCTTTTTTTTGCCGAAGCCAATTAAAGACGTCTTTTCTTTCTTTTCGTCTGCCAAACCTTTGCAATTTAATGTGCCGATCTTTAATCGGTTGACTGTGTTACCACTGAATTTATATGATCTGCTAATCCTGAATAACTTATTTAAACTCTAAAAAGGTTGAGAGCGATTTCCTGGCTACAAATCATGCAGAAACTGCTGTAGATATGTATTTGCATTTGTAAGTGGAGAACTGATGATAGTGATTTATTCATCAATAAAATAAAAAATAAAACACTAAGCAAACACAACAAAAAGCGTCCCGTTAGCGATTTCAGCCTCAGACGAATAGTAACGACGTTCTGTGCTGCGATTCACGCGAACCAGAAAAACTTAAACCACATATTTATAGCGAAATAATTATGCCGATCTAGGAATTAAATTTAAAAAAGACAAAGACTTAACTTGATTCCATAGTTCCTCCCTATGCTTGAACCTGCCCAGCCACGACTAGCTGAATGAAGGGAGCTTTCTGTAGATACTTTAATTTCGCAGCCTTTTGTTGCTGAGGGGGTAGCTCCCTTTTCTTTTTGAGTAATCGGCCTCTAAGTTTGGCAAGCTCTGGTGGCAGATCGACCATAACTCCGAAACCCGACCCCTTTGGGAGTTTCTTGGCTAGACTGAGGATATAATCTCGCTGTTGTAAATCGACAAACCTGACGATTAACGACGCCTTGGACACGTCGCGGCTTCCTCGAATTCTGTGACAGGCAGCGATATTAATATTTTTCACATCAATGGGATCCATCTTGATTGTAGTGTTGAAAAACTCTTGAACTTTTTGTCTTGAAACGTCAGAAGATTCTTTTAATTCCCCAGTAATACCATGGACGATGGGATTCCATTTCCTTCCCCACAGATTGAGGGCAAGGAGTTCGTCAGACAAGGCCATGTTGTGCTTTTCAGCTTCTTCTATTATCGCGGGTATCGTACTTTCTTTCATCTCCAACTGCTCGGTTTCAAAATGTGACATTGCCTTCTCCAATTCCACGACTCGGTCGGTTGTTTCCTTGAGTTTTTCACGAAACTGGCAGAATTCTGCTGCTATATTCGCGTGAAGTTTCGCGAAGCATTTCGAGATGTCCTTCATGTCTTCGACCTTGTAGAGTTCTTCGAGCGAACACGTGTCTGTAGATATTTCTGTTATTTTAGCTTTAAAAGCAACCAATTTAAGTCTTTCGGTACTTCTAACCCATCAGAAGCTTTACAATGATTCTTCGCTATTTATAAGGTGAATTAAACGCTGTCCAGCCAGAACCAAGCGGAGCTCTACAATCCACGTCCGTCCGCCATCGCTGACCGCTGACCATCCCTGTGTGAAGTTCTTACTGTTGAGAGCATGCCATCTATTTTAACGTTAATGAACATGATACCTGGCAATGACCAGCAGAAGTTGTAATTGTACAGTTCTTACTGTTTAGAGTATGCCAGCCGTCAACGCGGCGCTACATTATATAACCGCGCACAAATCCATATTTGCCACGGCCGTTATAAAGTACAGGCAACATTAATAATAATAATAATAATAATAATAATAATAATAACAATAATAATAATAATAATAATAATAATTTATTGACTTGTATTGCGCCCTTTCCATTAAATGATCAAAAGCGCATTACACGATTATAAACTAATTACAAATTAAATATGAATATAAAGAATAAATTAGTAAATATAAATTTGTTGAATGCTAAAAGTAGATGTAAATACATATATAAAATAACAATAATAAATGTCAATAAAATCCCTATCTAATGATATTTATTAATGAAAAGATAAGTCTTAAGATGTCGCTTGAATGTGCACAAGTCACTAATTGCTCGTAACTCACGCGGAAGCGCATTCCAAAGCTTGGTGCCGCAACTGTAAATGATCTGTCACCTAGTGTAACCCTAGTTTTACCCTTAGGTGTAGCTGGTAATATTCCTGTAGATGATTTAAGTTATAACTGCCTTGTTGTTTTACAGAAACGAGATCACTGATTTAAGGTGGTCCAATACCATGTATAGCTTTAAATGTAAAAAGAAGCACCTTTAAATGAACGCGCTCCTTGATAGGCAGCCAATGTAAATCCCGCATAGCGGCGTGGTGTGGCAGTGACGCGGAGCAGAACAAATGAGCCTGGCCGCTGCATCAGGAACGAGCTGTAACTTATGGAGATGAGAAGCCGGCAGACCATACAATAAACTATTGCAATAGTCAATACGTGATAAAAGCATTTATCAGTGTCTTTGTGTCTTCTGGGCTTAAAAATCTGCGAATGCGACTAACATTATGAAGATGTTAAAATGCCGCAGCGTAGACCTTACTAATGTGAGTTGACATGCTGAGGCTGTTATCAAACCAAGAACCTAGGTTACGGACAGCCGGTTGTGCATTTATGTCAGGGTTCACAATAATGACACTAGAAATGTCCACTTTAGCTAACTGCTGCCTAGTGTCAAGTACTAGAAATTCAGTTTTATTGTCGTTTAACATTAGGCGATCCTTTAACATCAAATCGCGCAAGTCACTGATGCATGCACGCATCGCACTCACGGAACATTCGCCATCACCTGGCATTCCACAGGTCAACATATAGCTCACCAAGCTACAAAAAAATAAAGAAGCGCAAAAATGTCTCCTAGCCCTAATCGATATTCAAAATTTTCTTTTAGATTGAGGAGAAACTGTTTGGCTCAGTTACCAATCAATAAAACAGTGATCTCTACAGTGACCTGTACCTGTGACCTGTGTAATGTGACCTCTGTAATGTAACCTGTACTTTATGCCGTGCTTAAAGGAAGGGTTTCACGGCTCGGCGCATGTGCAAACTATAACCTTTACCCATTCGATTTTACTGTTTCCAAAACAATCGGAAGTGTGCAAATGACTCTCGCGGTAAATTTGCCTTTCAAAATTTCGCGGTTAATCGCGAAAAGGTGACGATGGTGAGATCGCTCATTAGAATTCACTTTGAATATTCCGACTCCGAGTATAAAGGCTCATAAAGTACATTTGAGTTTTAGTATCAACCACATGCATTGCAATAGTATGCAAGCAGAATGAAAGTATACGCGTAGCCATATGGTTTCACGAAGGCTAGCAGAACGACTGAGGTACAAGTTATGCACTCGCATCCACTTGGTTTCTAAGCAATGAAACTGAGTCGGCTACGTCATAGAATGCGCCAGGCCGTGAAACTGTCCTTTTAAATCCCGAGGAAATCTGGGGATTATGACTCTTTTCCTGTAACTTTAATAGTGGAAACATCTATTTGGTGATATGAAAGACATGCACTAAGTTTAAGTGTTTATAGCGTGACACATTAAAAGTTTTGCGTTATTAAACTATTCTCCTTAAAGAACGGCGTTAATATTTGTATACTAGCACTATGGACTGTCCCATGATATAAATGGTCGCCTATACCAGTTTATGTATTTTTATGAATAAGCAAATCTGGTTGATGAATTTGTAAACAAGAAAAATGAGTGAGGATTCGTTAAAATGAACGTATTTTGACGTTAATGAGTGATGCCTGCGTTATTGCATTTTCTGGTAATGACGAGCAGAAGATGTAAATCACACCAGTTCCTCTCGTTATTGACACAGACAGCTTGCAATCAGTTCATGTAGCGTTTACCTTACCAATATTTTTGTTTCAATGGAGATAAAACTGATAATGAATCAATTGTGTTTCTCCTTTAAGCTGAAAACGATTCTTACATGGCCTATTTTCCAGTCAACAAAACAACAGCCTACTTAAATATTAATGTGGGAGTTGCTATTGGTCTCATTGTCATGATAGCTGTGGGAATTATTTGCCACAGGCGACGAAAAAGGAAACGACGCGGAACTGTTGAGAGGTACGAAAGAACTTTTTCCATCATTTTATGTTACGAACAAGTACTTCGGTATTGTGTACACAAGCCATTTTACCCCTATAGCATAAATTCCGTTTCTTTCGTTTTATAATTTAAGAAATTTTGGTTGTTTAGCTTATCAAACAATTCAGCAAATCCATATAAAGTAATTACTGAAGCCGCATGCTCTTCGTTAAGGTAGCGACACTGACTTGTAATTCCATTCCTCAAATATTGTCCTTATTGGCAAAAGCACCTTTTCTAACACGTGCTGTTTACAATTAGTGGTGTCCACAGTCTCTCCATTAAACATGTTTAGCATAGTTAATAGAAACGATTGAATGTTATATTAATTTTAATGGACGTTGTTATTAAGATCCAAGGCAGACATCGTCCCCTTATTGGTACGGGAAGTCCCACCCGAGCGTGTCGCCTTCCTGGAGGAGCTGGGCCGTGGTGCATTTGGTAAAGTACACAAAGGAGTCATAAAGGAACTTCCCGAACGGGAGGAATTTTTCAAACCAAGGGAGCTGAGGGTAGTATTCAGTAAAGGGCGACTGGTTGCCATAAAAGTGCCACTTGGTAAGACAAGTAATGATGATTATTATATTTTGAAAAGCAAGTTACTCTTCAAACTGTAGTGGTTTTTCTTTTCATCAAATCAAAGCAGAGTTGTTGCTTGTCAATGAAACTGCTAATTCCCCTCGAAAACAGCGAAACTATAATTAATGCACAAACATCCTACATTTCATTCACTGATCGATTTAGATTTTTAAAAGGTATCTTTAACTAGCCATCTGTATGACAAATGACCCTCATCCACTTCTTGAGGCAGCTTCGGAAATTGCTTGTTTGTTTGTTTGTTTGCTTTTTAAGAGAGAGCCGACGTAGAGGAAAGACAGAAATTTATTCAGGAAATTGAACTCATGCAGGAGATTGGTTGTCATCGAAATGTTCTAAGCATGCTCGGCTACTGGATCAGATCAGAGCCTATCATGTTAATATTAGAGTATGTCCCACATGGAGATCTCCTTCAGTGGCTACGGGACAAAAGGCACCAGGTAAGAATCTACTTGTATCACCGGCCGTGCGATATTTGCGTACCGACTAATGCTACTTTCACGACTTTCTGGAGAGGTGATAAGGGGGAAAAGAGATGAACAAGGACATCGTGCGCGGTTGATGCCAATTTGAATTCCGGTAGCCTAAGAATCTTAACAAATGGTATCGAACGCCTACATTGGTTGCCTTTATATTCACATTTTTTGATTGCTCGGCTCCTATATAATTAACTTCCGGCCGCATCAAGCCTTGTGGGCTCTAGATATTTAACTCAAACAATTGGCGAATTATCATTTTAACCAGTGCATGAAAAGAAAATATGCCAGCCATAAAGCTCTACAATCACAACTACGATCATAAACTGCCAAATGAAAAAAAAAATCATCAAGATATTACGAAAGACTAGCGAAAGATATACAGAAGAGGAGAAACTTTTGATAATTTTGTCTTTGATAAACGGAACATATATTTGTTTTGAATAAGCCTGTTACGCTTAAATTTGACCCTAAAAAACCCATGTGTAAAAGATACAGAGGCGCTGATCTCATTCAGTACGAAGGAATCAAAAACCATATACCCGCGACTGGTATATGATGTTGTACAATAATAGCGGAGTTCCGGCGGCCCGAAGGGCCTCCAAGCGGAGCACCATGGTTTAGAAAATATGGCAACCAATCTGTTCGAGAAAACTTGGTTTTGGTCACCGTACGTACATAAGTACGTCTGTACGTCCGCCCTCCCATGTATGGGATGTGAAATGTTCCATTAATTGTATCCTGATAATAATAATAATAATAATAATAATAATAATAATAATCCAACATGACGGCTATACTCCAGTTGACCACCTAGTTTAAGGCATAAAGCTTTGATATTGGACATCCTCGGACATTCATGTTATGGTCAATTGACACCTGTCAAAACAAGGCATCTGCTGACCATTATCGCTTGGCCATATTGCGGGCTCCGGAAGGTGAAGTTTCAAGGAAAAGCTTAAAACTTGGACCACTTCCATAGCGCTCGGATTGTTTGGTTGAAAAACAACATGATTCTACGCTTCAGCGGCTTTCACTTTACCGCGGCATCTTGCAGTTCACCAAGAAAGGTCACTTAACATTTCAACGGCATTAATGGCAGGAACGAGTAGCTCAAATTCAGTGGAAGAAGATCTTCCTTTGGACAAACCGCTTGCTTTTTTTGGTAATTCGTGTTTTTACTAAAGTGGATACGTATTTTCAAGAAACTCTGCAACACAGGTAAATTAAATAAATTGAAGCTTAACATTTTTTGTTCGGGAATGGAAATTGTGTTTTTCTTTCGACTAGACATAAATAACCATCATCTCTACTCGTTTTGTACGCAAAGAAGTAGTTGAATTGTTTGTTTGTTCTGTTGTTTTGCTTGCAAGCGATCGCGAACGAGTGTTTTTACTCCGCTTGGCTGACTGTTTTTCGATGTCTGTGCCTCAACAGCGTTAAGAGACGTTTTCCCTTATCTTATTAACACGTAATTGCAATGAGTCCTCGTAAAAAAGGATTAAAGCCCCGGCTAAACGATCAAACATTTTCATCCAACATCGTGTTTGAGAAACATAGCGTTGAGTGGCTAAACGCACAAAACCAAACATCATGTTGGGGCATGATGTTATTTATGTCGATAGAATGCCCTAGTATACTCTTAATCCGCACATCCGATGGTGGTTTTTCACGTGGCACATCATACGGCATCATAGCCAATTACGTTGAAGGGCGTAGTTACCCGTGAATATAAAACAGAAGACACGCTTACAACTACCCCCTCTTACTTTCATGCACCATTACGGCCGTTATCCCTGTTGGAAAAAAAAAACTTTTCGGGCAAGTCTTATTTACCTTCTTGTCCTTTTATCCGATTCTGGTCATATGAATTAACAGTAACGTTTTAGATAAGGGAGTGACTCTCGGTAAATGCGTGCGGCATGGCAAAGCCAAAGGTATTGATCCTTGGCTATTCTTTTATCCGCCGCTTGGAACAATTTGTTAACACACGCTCCCAAGTTAACCACCAATTTATGTTAGACGAGGCTGCCATGTTTGAATGGCATGTAGTCGGGGGAAGACCTGTAGCTAGAACGATGCAGCACGACCTCCATGTGGCTCCTGACATAGTGATCTTACAGTTGGGAACAAATGATCTTTCCCGGCTTGACCCACTTGTCGTGGGGTCTTCTTTGGAGGATCTAGTGCGTCTTCGGCACGATCACTTAAACGCTAAGGTAATTTGGGTCTGCCAGACCATTTATCGGGGAGCTGACCAGGTGGCTTTCAATTTGCTCGTCCGCGCGCTCTCCAAATATATGAAAACATTCCTATAGCCACTCCCTTTTTCTTTTTTGTGGGGGAGCCACGGTTTTTGGAACACAACTCAGACTTTTCTTGGCCGTGAAGGTGTAAACCTCAATAAGCAAGGGCAGTATAAATTGTATCGTAGTTTACTGGGGGCTGTTTTAAAGTCATTGCGTCTATATGCAAAGGTCAGCCACTGAGCTCGTCCTTTCGTTTCTATTTTTTTCCGTATCACTGGGCCATTTCCTCTGTGATATCTATGTATGTTTTGACGCCCAGCTATGTTTTCATAGTCGATTTATCAGCTTTGTTATCTTGTGTTGGCGGTACTTTGCCACATACTGACATTGCTGTTCTTGACGGCTTTTAACATTTGTTGGCTGATCTACCTAGCCACATGTCTGCACAGTACATGAGTGTGCCTTTGTTATACCGGCTGTGGTCTTTGTTTATTGTTTTCTTGCAGTTACCGTATGATGGTACAGACAGGGTGAGTCCACAGAACGATTTTTTGCGTATTATCGCTGAAATTTCGACGTTGTGTGGTTTATTTGGTTGCTTTTTACCCGCTGTGCACGGTTGGTTGGGGTGACTAAATGATCAAACATTTGTTCGTAACGCGAAATGTTGGATGAAAATGTTTGATCTCGATCAAACATGAAAAGCCATTTAAATGCAATGTTGAGAGATGTGCAGGGTTTTCATTAACAATTGTAGTAAGAGGAGAATAGCGTAAAGTAACAGGAGAATTATTATGAAAGGGCAAAGCTCTTTCAGGGTGTAAGTGAAATTTAGCAGGAGAATTCTGCATAGTAGCCGGAGAATTCTCCGATCTGCGATGCCTAATGAACTCCCTGGATGTGGCTAAACGGTCAAACATGCTCGTCCAACACGATGTTGGATGAAAATGTTTGATCGCTCTAAATACAAAATATTGGCGTTGTTCAATACCAGTACAAAAAAAAATCGTAGAAAGAGAAAACTATTCAAAAAATATTCTATCATTGCTCAAAGAGGGTGGAACGGCTTTCACGTAGATGTACGAGCCGAAGGAAGCGAATTTGTAATACATCAAAACAACAGCACCATGGGCGAATTTCATCAAAATGAAGACACAATTTCCATTTATTTTGATGTACTGGAACATGTCTCACCAGACCTGGTCGGAAACAAGATATATGAGGGATAAGCAAGACAAATGTCCAGGTTTTGCTTCAAGAAATGGCTTATAGAAGTTTGTCTCGATGCGTGGAAAAAAAACTGGAACCGCTGCCGAACAGAATAACAAAAGCAATAAGAACGGCGATTCTTCTATTTTTTTACAAAACATCATATCTGTAAGCGGAAAGTTTGCAGCTGGTGATTGATACGTTGCATCGAGTGCAGGTCAGAACATTTTTAATGTGTTAATTTTTTAAATAGTGTCACTGGTCGCTGGAGAGATGTTCAATAGTGGATTATTGCTGCAGATCTTACCTGAAGTTCTTGTTTGTTCAGTTTGTTTTGAATAGACTGGCCCGTGAGCCCGTGACCCTTGTTATTGATTTCGTTTATTTAAGTTCAAAAACTCTTTTTGTATCTCCATAAATAAGAGTGCGTTTTGCTATTAGCTAAACATGAACATCCCGGAAAATTTTCTTAGCGCTGCAAGAAATTTTTTAACACGATCCCAGCACTGTTTCTTGTTGTTCTAAAACACTCAGCAATGAAAAGTTGAAAACCATTTGTATTTCGGTTCCCGTTTCGAAATTTCTACCCGTCAATTCGGCTGTGACACGACTAATGTTTTAATGGCTGCCGTTTCGAAGGAAAATTTTTCTGTTTGCTGAAGCGTTCATTGACCATATAAGGTAGTGTAGGTATATGATCTGAGAGCCTGTGTCCGGCTAGCCAATGAAAATGCTGGAAATCTGATATCCGTAGTTCAGTTCAGTTTTTAATAAATAGATTTAGCCAAGCCTAAAAGCGAACGATATATAAAAATATATATATATATATATATATATATTTTTTTTTTTTTTTTTTTTTTTTTTTTTTTTTTTGCCCTGAGCGGGATTTGAACCCACGTCCCCCGTATACTAGTCGGATGTGATGACCACTATACCATCAGGACAACCATGCTGGCAGCACGGCAATCGAAGATGTGATTTACGTGATCGAAGACGTGGTATCCCGGGAAATTAAACTTTCAAGGTGAAAGGGCAGGGGAAGCCTATAACTCCATTTGAAACCCAACTAAGGATCAATTACTGATACACAACCATGCTGGCAGCACGGCAATCGAAGATGTGGTTGTCCTGATGGTGTAGTGGTCATCACACCCGACTAGTATACGGGGTACGTGGGTTCAAATCCCGCTCAGGGCAAATTATCTCTCAAACATTTATTCAATAAAATATGATTATTTGGGGTGTATAGGGTTAGGGTTTCCTCTATATACAGTATTAAATTAATTGAAATAAGCCTGTATCCGTAATTGGATCCTCCTTTGTCATCTGCTAAGTTGACTTCGGTCGTGTATCAGTAATTGATCTTTAGTTGGGTTTCAAATGGAGTTATAGGCTTCCCCTGCCCTATCACCTTGAAAGTTTAATTTCCCGGGATACCACGTCTTCGATCACGTAAATCACATCTTCTATTTCCGTGCTGCCAGCATGGTTGTCCTAATGGTGTAGTGGTCATCACACCCGACTAGTATACGGGGGGAGGTGGGTTCAAATCCCGCTCAGGGCAAATTTTCTTTCAAACATTTATATATAACAATGTGTTTCTACTCAATCTCGTTTCGTATGGACTTTAATACAGGTCTGTTTCATAGACCAACAAAGAGTTAGTCCACTCATCAGTTAAATTCCATATACATTGTAGCATCGCTAAGGTTTATATACATCAGTAGTATGATCGTTACAAAATTCAAACTCAAATAACAATGGTAATATACATTTGTAAGCTTATGATTGGTCCTTGAGGATGCGATTGAATTTAAGGGGAAACTTTCGCTTGTGCCTGCAATTTGATACGAGTTCGTTATGTTTGTTGAGCGTTGCCATGTCCGGTTTATATAAAATATAGAATTTCTTGGTGTTACATAGGTTACATCGTTTGGTAAGATTGCTATAAGATATGGCCTTGGCTAGAATTTTCCAGGAGATTGCGAAGTCTTCCTTTTGATCTTTCAGCTGCCACAGGTGTTTGCTTAGTTCTGTGTTATTTTTTCTACTTTCGTCTTTGAATGACATCTGGTGGTTTCGCCATCTCGTCTTGAACTCCGAGACATACGTCGGCCTCTCCGCCACGGAGTTCAAATGTATATTACCATTGAATTTTGTAACGATCATACTGCTGATGTATATAAACCTTAGCGATGCTACAGTATATATGGAATTTAACTGATGAGTCGACTAACTCTTTGTTGGTCTACGAAACAGACCTGTATTAAAGTCCATATGAAACGAGATTGGCTAGCCGGACACAGGCTCTCAGCTCATATACCTGCATTACCTTATATGGTCAATGAACGCTTCAGCAAAACAGAGAAAGCTCAATAAAATTTTCCCTCGAAACTGCAGCCATCAAAACAGTCGCCTGGCAGCGGAATTAACGAGTAGAAATTTCGAAACTGGAACCGAAATACAAATGGAATTCAACTTTTCATTACTGTGTTTTTTAGAACGACAAGAAACAGTGCTGGGATCGTGTTAAAAAATTTCTTACAGCGCTAAGAAAATTTCCCAGGCTGTTGATCTTTAGCCAATAGCAAAACGCACTTTTATTTACGGAGATACCGAAAGAGTTTTTGAACTTAACTAAACCTTACCAATCTCATGCTCACGGACCAGTTTATTCAAAGCAATCTGAACAAACATGAATTTCAGCTAAAATTTGCAGCAATAGGGGGATTCATGCTTACGTCATTGTTTACATTTTTGCTCATTTGCATACGGCTTTGCTTACAGAAGGAAACATTTTAGCTGTGATTTGACTCAAGGCAGCTAAAGAGCTAGTGAAATTTGATACATCGTGACATGTTTAGCTCTTTAGGCGTAGTATTCAAGGAGATATTGTCTTCCAAAAACTGCAAAATTTCTGGATGGCAAAAGCACTAATAAGCTCATACATTCTTTGCAAAATAGTGAGTTTTTAAACCCACATTGCATAAAAAGTATTCAATACATGTGGCTCATATTCATTGGCAGAGTTATTCTTACTATGACCTTTCAATATTCAGAACCGATTTATTTGTAGCTCCATCAGAAACTGAATTGTTCATGCTAATGAGGCAAATATTGTAGACAAGGATTCCCCTATAATCCACTATTGAAAATCTTTCCAGCGATCAGTGACACTTTTTCAAAAATTAGCACACATTAAAAATGTTCTGACCTGCACTCGATGCAACTTATCAATCACCAGCTTCAAACTTTCCGGTTACAGATATGATGTTTTGTAAAAAAAAAAAATGAAATTTCTGAAAAATTCTGTTCGGCAGCGGTTCCAGTTTTTGTTCCGCGCATCGAGACAAATTTCTATAAGCCATTCCTTGAAGCATAACCTGGACATTCATTTGTCTTGCTTATGCCTGATATATCTTGTTTCTGTCTGGTGAGACAATGTTCCACTCCATCAAAAAACAAATTGAAATTGTGCCCTCTTTGATGAAATTCGCCCATGGTACTGTTGTTTTTGATGTATTACAAATTCGCTTCCTTCGGCTCGTACATCTTTTAAGTGAACGCCGTTCCACCCTCTTTGAGCAATGATTGAATACTTTACTAAACTACTGGCGATTTACAACCATTCAGAGCAAATAAACTCTGTACTTTTTTCCAAAAAAGGATCCTAAACTGAAGCTTCAACGTCATTCTCGGACAGTTCATTGAATTCATTCAACTTTGCTCGGAAACGTAGCAACACGCCGAAAGGTTTTCGCGCCCTTTTTCCTTAGTCATGTGATGGACAAATGTTTCCTTTTTTCGGTTTTCGCTTTCTCCGAGTTCCTTTCTTCCACTTTTTTTGTTCAGATTCTCAGTTATGCGTCGTAGAGTTTTTAATAAAACAATTATTCTACTCGGGCTTGCTTGATATGAAATGATTATGATTTGTCACTTCATATCCAGCGCGCCCTCTTAGAATAATTGTTAAATGTTATCTGACTATACAGTTACAACAAATTTTACTGAATCAATACCGTGTGAAATTGTATTCATTTCCAGTTTTGTAGATTCCATGTTTCGGTTTTGATTTAACATTCTCTTTCACTTCGCAAAAACGCCCTGACACTTGTAATCTGGTGTGTCTTTTTAATTCAACAGCTAAAGACAAAGAATAGTGTAGACGTTGATATCTTTGAAGAGCTGGCACCTCCCTCCATTGAGGAGGTAGCTGTTCATCTTGAAAGGTCCAAACTATGCTCAGAAGCAATAAAGAGAGTAGATAGCCAGGAACAAAATCCGAATGAGGAGGAAGTACAGGAACAAAATACACAAGATAACAAAGACGAACATCAAGGAACCGCGAACAACAAAGACAAAACTTCAGGAAATCCAACTTCACCGGCCCAATCTCCATTCCTTGTCTTGGAAGAAGCAGAAGTTATCATAAGCGATACGGCTCAGCAGTTCATGGAGGGATCCAAAAATTACAAAAGAGGAAACGAGGGAAAGAAACAGGAGGGCATGTCAACTTTGGATATACCCTTAGTGGAATTTAGCCGTGTCCCACAAATGAAATCCGTTTCAACCCCACAAGTTGCAAAGCAAACGGAAGAAGTGAAGACTACGCTGAAAGGTTCAGTCGCTTCTAACGACGACAGTATGGAGGTTAAGATAAGCATCCGACAGGAGGATGAAAAACTTCGCAGTGTTGACGATGATGCTATCACACCTAAAGATATTCTTTGTTTTGCGTGGCAGATAGCTCAAGGAATGGTAAGTGACCAGCTCTAAATATAGTCAGATAGTGTTAGTAGCCTTACCCAGCAGGGCACGTAAATTTAGAGAAACGCCAAATGTGTTTGCTTCTCTTCGATAGTGATTATGTTGCCTTCCAGTTGATGGTGCTTTTCTCAAGGCACCTAGTGGAGATTAAGTAGTAGTTAGCTTTTGGCTCAGTCTTAACTTATCACATAGTGTAGAAGATCTTGCTTCATGTGGTACGAAATTGCAATGGCAATAAAACCTCTCCGTTACACAAATGTAGTTGGAGTGCGTGGAGAAGTCCATATAAGACCATTGTTTTAAAAAAGTGTTGACCACAAAACATGTTAAATACACTATTTATTTATGCTAACTATCCTGTCGATAGGATTACTTGGCCAGTAAAGGTTTTGTCCATCGTGATTTAGCAGCCCGTAATGTCCTTCTTGGTGAAGACCAAAAGGTAAAGATTTCCGATTTTGGTTTGTTGCGACGATTAAGTGATGATGCGATCTACGAGGTAAAGACCACAAAGAAACTTCCCATCAAGTGGACGGCACCAGAGGCGCTGCAGAGTGGCACATACACTACCAAGAGTGACGTGTAAGTTTAAAGGATACAGTCAAACTGCATGATGGTTAAGTCAATTAGGCTGGCCTAACGGCGAATCCCATTCGAGACACTGATGCTCCGCCGTTTTACCTGTTTTAGTCTTAACCAATTTAGCTGCTAAGAAATGTGACTTACGAAGCTATCTTGGTTTCGTGACCTTTGCCTATTGAATGATGTTTTCTGCATTGACAGACATAAAAAAATACTCGGTGTCCCTATTTCGTCCACTACTTAAAATCCAGCAAGGGTTTGGCAACCAATGCAACACTGTAAAAAGTAAGATATGGCTTTAATTTGTCTACTAGCGCGTGAAATCAGTAATATTCGCCTGGAATACCAGTCATGGAATATCAGCCCTGCTCTCTAGTTATAATCAAGGGTTTTCCAATACTCATCCCTTGTTCAAGTCGTCAAAGGGCAGATTCTACCGGTACAAGTCGCACGACTCGTATGATTGATTAGATTTCCTTTCCTTACATAGGTACAAGCTATGAAGCAACTACCTTTCAGTGTAATAAAATGGAGGCTTTTTTAACTTCAGGTTGTTCACTGATCGGGATTGCATGTCATTATACAGACTTTTAGTCCGTGTCATTTCACGGGACTTTCGTGGATGGAGTGTTTACTTGGATTTGTTATTTTGGCTGGCGTTTCATTTTAGGGCGAGCTATATATACTTGTACTCTTTCCTAGTTTCATCCACTGTTTCAGCTTGCTCCTGACGTCAGGTGCTGTGATTTTCCGACGAGAACCTTTCAGTCCGTAATAAGTCGTATAGTATGTACCGTTTAGGCACCTTTTTTGGAGATAAATCCCAATAGGGTGGAGAGGAATACATTAAAGTGGGTGACGTCATAGGCTATTGTCTGTATCTCATGAATAAAATGATGATAAATCCTATTAGCGTGGTTGTGGAGGAAAAAAATAGAATTTTGGTGGTGGTGTTGGAAGAAAACAATAGGGAGTTTAAGCAAAACGGTACGGCGGGCTTCAGTACGGCAACCGGAAGTAATTTTGTAAAAATATGGACTACTGCGCATGGCAGGCATTCGCGTTCAGCCGTAGTGGTAAATCCTACTACGTCGGGAGAGAAGGTTTTGCGTAGTCTCTAGTACGTGAGTTTTAAATCGCTTCTTTCTACTCTTCAACAGGCTTATTTGATTTTTTTAACCGTTTAATAGTACTGAAAAACCTTCTTAATTCATTCAGAATGAACATTCAAGTACCTTCCTTCTTTCAACCCAACAAATCTGCGTTTATTTTCAGCAGTTGTTTTATGCAGTGAAATGGCGGTGGCAAATGGCAAGAGGATTTCGTTAGTACAGCTTCGTTGTTGTATTTTTATGTCCAAAGCTGTGTTTTACTCCATTTCCAGAATTTTAAATGCTAATTTCAGACTCCCTTAGCATGTAATAAGATTTGAAAGGATGTTCGGACGGTTAATCGATGTGTATTTTACTTCAAAATAATTACACTATATTCCAAAGTGATTGACGTGCCTTAATTCATTTCACTCGCAAGTGAATGTAAGTAAATAATAGTTTCCACACGATTTCTCAGTAATTTTGTAATTATTGGTCTCATAGATCGTACCGGGAGTCTTGTCCAAAATTATAATTTAAGCCTTTTATTTTCTTCTTTCGCGTTGCTGTTCTGGACTGCGAAATCAGTTCTAATCCTTTGATTTGAAAATATCAATGCGAGAAGTTTTTCAACACCCCCGCAGAAACCCTCGCCATCACAAAATAAAGTGAAATTCCTTGCTTATTTGAAGGAATTTATTCTCGACAGTTAACTGGTGAACGCTGTAAGAAACTAACTCGAACGTAAACTTCACAGTCGTACTGTCTTTGATTTCGCGTTGCCTAAACTTGAACTTTGAAGGGCTACGGCAACATACTCAGCCGAGACCTCCTCGGCCACGACAACCGTAGCATCGCCCGCCTTAACGATTTTCTTAAACTCCATAATAGAATTGTGGTGGTGGTGGTGGTGGTGGTGGTGGTGGTAGTGGTGGTGGTTTGGTGGTGGTAGTGGTGATGGTGTTGGAGGAGGGAAACGATAGAATTGTGGTGGTGGTGGTGTTGGCGGTGGAGGACGTTTTTGCCCTGATTCTCTTTGTTTCTGTTTAATCACCGTGAACGTACACGCGTGGGGTCTGAGGTGCCACCTTCGGGTTATTATTGGAGACTCTTACTTAGGTGTTAACATATTCCTCCGCACGCTAATGCTCCGCATTTTATTCATGAGACACAGACAATAGCCTATGATTTCACCAGCCTTAATTTATCCTTCCCCACCTTAATGAGTTTCCTGCTCATTTTATTCATGAGATACAGACCAAAGCCTACGACGTCACCTGTGTTAAAGTATTACTCCCCACCTTCATGAGATTCCTCCCACAAAAAGGGGCGAAAAGGGCGCTTACTATACTACTATAATGCGATGCAGTCTCACCTCTCGAAGGAGTCGTAAGACTCATGTCATCGTCTAGGACCCTTCTTAAAACACTTTTAGCAACGAACTAATTTCACTGCTGACCTGACTGCTTTTTAATGTCATGCAAGTCATTTTATTTCCAATGGCAAGTATTGAATTCAATACTTGCACAAGTCGTGCGACTCGTCGTAAGACTCTTACGAGTTGCATTAGTTGAATCTCCACTTTAAGTGATGAGTAGTGGACATGATTGGTGATCATTCATCATTATCATCATCATCATCATCGGCGTTGACGTCGACGGCGACGACGTGGTCGTGGTCGTCATCATCATCATCGTCACCACCATCGTTACATACAATAACATATAAAATCAACATCATCATCATCATCATCACCATCGTCCTAACCATCACCATAGTGGCTGCTTCTGGCTTAGAGACATTTTGCCATTACAAATTCTCTAGCTAGATACCTTGGTCCTTGATAGAATAGTTAAAATCAGCCTTATCAAATGACCTTATCTGCGACAAAAACCAAATGATTGATCAATTAATTCCTATAATACTGACTTGTTTTTCAGATGGTCTTTTGGAGTGGTTTTATGGGAACTGGCTACCATGGGTAACATCACATCCGTATTTTGTTTATTATTACTTTTTTTGTAAAACTGATACGACAAGTATAATGCGCAATATTCCCGATTCTGTAACCTTATGAATGAACCCAATTTCACCTTGAAATAGTTTGATATATTTTTATCTTCCAATCACGATTTCGAGTAGAACATTTTATACTGAAATGTGATGGTTATAATGAAAGGGGAGAACATTTTTCAAGTGCGAATGTCAAGAGCAGTAAAAAATCTCACACATAAAAATGAACTAACGAGATTTGCATATAATTATCAAAGCAACTAGTTAAGCGCCGATTGAGACAAACTGAGTGCAAAGTGTTGGTGTATTTAGTTATTGCGGCTTTTCTTCAGAATAAATAACTTATCCCCAACATTTCCAGGGGTGTTCTTTTTACACGCTTTGCAATTTGTTCTTGAACTGATACAGGTGGCATTCCATACCCTGGAATTGGCAACAGGCGGATGTGCAATGTTATTATGTCAGGATACCGCATGGAGAAGCCCAAGACTTGCAATAATGAACTGTAAGCAAATTTCACTTGGATCCTCAATCTTCTATGTAAATAAAGCCAGCCGTAGAATCTAGCAACTTGAAGAAAATAAAGCATAATGTTGTCACGTTTAACTCCAGGAAGGATTTCTATATTAAGAACACCGCCTCACGAGCGCACTGTTCGTCTGACCACATTATCGTTTAGTTCACTGTGCTTTAGCAAAAAAAAAATGTTCATTATGCAGTCGTCTACCACAGCATCCCTGTAATGCGATCACTTTGTCATTCAGTCACTTGGCTCATTGGTGAGTGGAGGAAGGAATTTCAGTTATATTATTATTTGTCAAGCCATTTGTGTGCTAAACTAGACGGTTATTTTGTTTCATTCCCACTTATTCACTTAGTGAGCTCATCAGAAAAGGCTAACAGGTCTTCAATACACCACAAGCGAAAATTTGGCATTCTTAAAACGACAGCTCCTTGAAAGACGGTTTAACTCACAACAATAACACTTTCATTCGCCATCCTGCTTAACATTGACATCAGCTTTGTTGACTGAGGTATTCCGTTCTCGAGATGCACCTTTCAGCTGAATCTCCAGAGCAGGCTATCTGTTCAGCTACGAACAGACGCTGCATTTGAGGTCGGAGACGCCTGACAGACGAGCCGAAGCTTTATACGTTTCATCAAACGTTATACCAAACTAACGTTGCTCCGAACGGTGCTTCAACTCAGTTAAAAACTTTGCAGACGATGGTTGGGAGAGAGGCTTCATAGCTCAGTTGGTTAGAGCATCGCACCGGTATCGCGAGGTCATGGGTTCAAACCCCCTTGACTTCTGAATTTTTTTCAGACTTCTCTTTGCAATTGCATAAATTGGGTTCACAACTGCGAGGATCATCCTTCATTTGATTTGTGTACTTTTAATGTTTTAAATAACAGATTTATTATCCTCAACAGGTACGCGGTTATGCTCGAGTGTTGGAGGGAGGATCCACGTGAACGTCCATCGTTCGCAGAACTGATAAAAACTTTGGAAAAACTGATGACAGTGGACGCTCCTTATTTCGACCCCAGTCAATTGGATGAAAGTGAACCGTACTACAGCAGTACAGCTGCCGTTACCGAAAGTAAAACAGTCGAACCGGAGGAAGACATGAAAATTGCTTTTAACACTGCCGATAGCCTCGATTAGTAGTTTTAACAGAGTCTTTTTACGCGTTGAGGTCATCTGGCCGTGAATATTGGTCAAATTGTTTATTGCATGAGTTGAATGCCTTTTTCATATATCTCACTCGTGTCGCTGCTCTGATCGTGACCACTCAGAAAATAATAAAATTAAGAAAATACTGCAAGATCTTGTCAAAAAACGTGTAAAGGCGTAAATACAATATTTCGGCTGGCCAACACCAGGAAAACGCGAGTTCATATATATGGTATATTTAACAGAAATGGCATGAAATTACAATAACTACGTAATATGTTGAAGCTACAGGAAAATAACAAGGCAACTAAAATGATCTATGTTAATAATACAAAAAAAAAAAGAGTTAGAATAAAGCCAGAAAAAACAGGACATTACATTTCACCGCGTTTGTTTGGGCCTGCAGGTTCTAATATTTTACCTGATTGAATAAGAAATTCCTCACGAGCCTTTCTAATGGGATCACGTTTGGTGTACAATTGTTCGAGATATATCAGGATCATATGATCACTGATATTATGATCACTGGTAAAGAAGTGTTGGAAGACCGTAGTGGGATTATAACTTGAAGGGTTCATAATAGGCCGCCTATGCTCATTTAAGAGATCTATAAAGGCGACGTTTGGCTTAGTACATTGAATCATATAGATTACATTGCACGTATCGCAAGAAATGTTCGATTTGATTTTATAGGTTTTACTGGTATTATAAAATATGTATTGATCTCGGACATGTTCTAAATAAGGATATATGGTACAATTGTTAAAGTATATACCACGCAAGTTGCATAATTATGGACTCCGGCAATCGCAAATTGCTTATTCAATGGTGGGCTTCTCAATTGCCGATCAACCCCCGCACGTATAGCGGTAAGTCATTTATTGTTGTTTAAGTTTCCGTCTCGCGTTCTTGCGGATATTGAAAACTTCTGAATGCAGTTATTTTATTGTCCTGGTCACATTTCTTCAATTGGTGTTTCAAATTCGTCTTGCGGTTAAAACCATGCTGCCAGACAGTAAATGTTTCATTTCTTTATACTTACATAAACTGCTCGACAGTTCACGTAAAGCATCATACCTTTTTTATGCCTTAAAATATTAAACAACTTTCATTAAAATGCAGTCAAACCAAACTTTGTAGCCATTTTTGTATTTTTCGGAACAGCCCCCTCGTTTATCGATAAAATCTGCTCCACGGTAACCGAAGCGAAACGGGAAGTCATTTTGTTGTTCTCCGTTTGTTCAGAGGTGAATGGTACTTGCTATTCACCTCCGCGCTAATCAATCAGAATGCACGGAAAGCGCTATTCACTTGTGTGGTATATACTAAATGCAAATGTGGCGAGGATGGCGAAGGATGAAGAAGATTGAAACGGATTACAAATGACATTTTTGAAACATTGAGGCAAAACTTTTCACAATCCAAAGACCGTGACGTAACTACTTTAACGACCGATACCTGTTTGGCTACAATCAATTTAGGGGAGCCAATTTATCATGATTGTACCTTGTATGCAATATTATTAACAGATACTGGCAATTTGTCAAACTAGCCATATGTTTACTATGCATATGATTCATAGATGGGACAGGTTTAACACGAAACTTAATTTCGCTGTAATTTTTAAGCAGTGTTTGATTAAACAAAATTAAACGCACAGTTTCATTGGGGATTGCTGTTGCATCATGCAATTTTAATTTCCTATGGGGATCCGAAGAGCCCAATGTACTTGATGTGTTTATATGACCTTGAAACATGACTGTCTTCCGTTTCGTAAGAAATGATACGAATTTGTATGAGATTGTAACCATTGCATTTAGAACTGAAAGAAAGAAAAATCTCCAAACATCTGTGGTTCATTGTTTAGTGTATTCGCCAGGTATGGGCTATTTCAGGGCGCTTCCATTAAGCTAACCTCTCACTTGTCTCCTGTCTATATCAATGATGAGGATACCTGGTAGCTGACCTTTAACAAGTATAATGTGATGAACTCTCGTTTAGTTCTCGTTTGGTGTCTCGTTTAGTATCTTGGGTGTTAATTTAACATAATTCGGCCGCTCATGCCACGGTTGGCGCTTTCCATGGCTCGCCTTCGCCAGCCCCCAGTTCAACTATTCAAGGAACCGGATCCTTTTTTTTTTTTTTTTATTATTTAATCTCGGGATTGATGAGGTTGGTTAGACCTCTAGCAAAAGTATGCTAATAAGCCTAGAAAAAAGAAACGGTAATCCAAAAACTTATTTACAATATAAAGCCTCAAAATTACATGACATAGCTATATGCAATAAAAAGCCCAATTACTCAATAGAACATAGATATTAAATAGATATTATATAGAAATTAGCTAAAACCTTAGCTGTCGAACCGCCTTTTTAAAGACTGAGAATGAGCTTAGGGATCTTAGGGTATCAGAGATCTTGTTCCAAGTAATAGCCGCCAAGTACTTTACTGAGTTCTTGCCATAACGAGTCGTATTAGGTTTCGGTACTTCCAGCTTTTTAACCCCTCTCAGATTTTTGATGTTGTCTCTTAACCTAAATAGGTGTCTCAGATATTCAGGTGGATAATTGTTGATTGTCTTAAAAACAATAATTAACAAATTCTGGATACGTCGATCCACAAGGCTGTAACCAATACGATCACAAAGAGTGCTAGTTTGTGAAGACTCGTCACTATACAAGTAACGAAGTGCTCGTTCATGCAACCTATCCAGTTTTTTACTATCAGACTTTAAACAGTTATGCCATATGGAGGAACAGTAATGAAAATGAGACATAATAAGCGAATTATGAAGGCATAGTTTAGACCGAAACGATAATATATTCTTCAGTCTACAAAGAACATCTAGTTGCTTTCCAACTTTCTTGCTAATTTTCGTAATGTGTTTTCCAAAATTCAGGGAATTGTCCAATGTAAGCCCAAATAGATCTACCGTAGCAAGTAGTGGCAATACAACACCTTCAGCAAATAGTGATAGCTTGACATTAGGTTTTCGCGATAAAAACCAAGGCCTTCCATTTTTCAGGGTTCAAGATCATCTTGTTGTTGCGAAACCACTCACACACCACCACTAGTTCCTTATTGACAACATGTTCGACAACCGCTGGATCAGTATCAGTAAAATATAGCTGATTATCATCAGCATAGTTAGACAGCTTCGCCTCTTTAATGAAATAAAATAAGTCATTTATGAAGATATTAAATAATAAGGGCCCTAAAACGGAGCCTTGGGGAACACCGCTGTTAACATATGAGATGTCACTTGTAACGTCCTCTACTCGAACCCGTTGCCTGCAATTTGTTAAATAGCTCCTCAGTAAATTTAAACTATGGGTAGAAATACCTCCAGCAGCGAAACTCCTCAAACATCTGCTACTGGGATAACTAGTACAAGCGCTATCAGCAGCGCAGCAAACTTTTCGAGTTTTGCTGCTGGGGACCCATTGACCCACTCCCTCTACGACCTGCTGGCAAAACATGTGCGGGAAATTCTTACCGGTGAATTTGATGAACTTTCTAAACTGCTCCCCAAGAACTTTAACACGTTAAACCCGTCACAAGATAAGCCACACACCCTAACTGTAGAAAACGTAATTATAAAAGTAAACAAGACGAAAGGCACACCCATTTCTGACATTGGGGAATGGACGACGGCCTTTTACTGCCTACAAGAACTTTAACACGTTAAACCCGTCACAAGATAAGTCACACACCCTAACTGTAGAAAACGTAATTGTAAAAGTAAACAAGACGAAAGGCGCACCTATTTCCGACATTGAGGAATGGACGACGGCCTTTTACTGCCTACATGGGTGTTGCAGTAATCAAGTTTCCATTGTGCTTCAGAGTTACTGAAATATATGTCGCTTATTTTTTATGCTGCCAAATAACATCGGGGACTGGAGTGGTGTGTGTATGACATAGAGTTCCAGCAGAAGGCTGCTTCCACCAAGTATTTGAAATGGTCCACCATCGACAGCCAGTTACCCCCTCACTTCTGAAGGAGGATAATGGAGTTTTCCAGTCAGGACCCTCACCGCCACGTACTTATAGGGGGACCGAAAACAGTATTGTCACAACTTTAACAAGGGGGTCCCTTTTGCCAGAACTCCCTGCTTCTGTGCCCAAAAATTTAATAGGTCTGGATGTGGGAAGGATCACCCCGGGACCAAGTGCCCCAATTTCTCTGGAGCAGAGAAAAAGCCCCTCCCAGGAGTGGGAAATTCCTTCCATCAACACCTCAGCAGCCGCAACCGAGAATAGTATATTTTGGGGTTTAGTTACTCCTGTAAATGTTCCTTATTTATATTATACCCTTCCAATCATCCTGAAACAAAATTAACAAATTGTGCTCAAAACTGAGGGAGGGGGGGCTAGGATTGGGTATTCTGGTCCTAGTTGTTTCCACTTTGCCATTAATGTACCTACTACGTCTTTAAATCGTGAGGTTGGTACGGGGAATTTAGCTGAAGAGATTTCTAATGGGTGTACCATGGCTCCTTTTCCCTCAAACCCCTTTACAAATTTTCAAGTGTTTCCGATCGGTCTTGTTCCCAAATACATTCTGACAAATTCCGAACAATATTCCAGTTATCATTATTATCTCCTCTATGGGATACCTATTATACCCTCTCCTTGTTTACAGATTCCTCGGGCTCCCTGGGTTATGGGGGAATTTTTCCAACAAAGATGGTTTCAGGGAAAGTGGTTGCCACCTCAACAACTAGGCGAGCAATGCATCAGCATTCTTTGGCAAGAACTATATGCAATCAAACATTGCGTTCAGGTTTTTCCAAGGCCTCGAAGCAATTGTCCACTCTCTTAACGATGGAATGGAAATATCGTCGGATGTTATTGTACCCTTGGCAACACATCAAGAAATGCTGCTCATCTTCTATGGCATTCGTTTTACAAACCAAACATGTTCTATGTTCCACAGGAATTGGTGTTCCTCCGTTTTCGTACTTTCCAGTTTGTATTCTTAATGAGTAAGCTCCTAACCTGAGCTTTGTTAGGCTTACCCTGTGAGTTGGATTTCCAGTTTTCTCCAGATAATCTTCTATCTGGTAATCTTGTTTAATTTCCTTATGTGTCAAATTTTTACCGGATGGATGGATATATGGATAGATGAATGAATAAATGAATGCATGAATGCATTAATCCTGTATTATTAGATTATGTTGTAAATTATTTAAGTTCAACTATTCTTTGGTAATGAAGCTGGTGTTGTTTGTTGTTGTTGTTGTTGGTTTTTGAATGAATGAATGAATGGATGGATGGATGGATGGATGGATGGATGGATGAATGAATGAATAAATGATTGAATGAATGAATGAGTGAGTGAGTGAGTGAGTGAGTGAGTGAGTGAGTGAGTGAGAGAGTAACAGTAACACTAACAGTATATCTTTATTGTGCCTTACTCTCACAAGGGAGGTATTGGTCTCTTTACAAGAAAGAGTCTAAAATTTTAACGACTTAAAATACTAACAAAAAAGGAGTGTTAATTTAACAATTCATAATAATAAACCAATTTATCATTTAATTACAGTTGAGGATCTCTTTTCTTTCTTGAAGCATTAAGTAAATATATTTCCCTATAATTTTGCTCTTATTTCGATTCCCACCTTTCAGTATATATTTAAAGTTGTCGGGATCATTTAAGGCCTCGAAGCAATTGTCCACTCTCTTAACGATGGAATGGAAATCTCGTCGGATATCGTTGTACCCTTGGCAAGACATCAAGAAATGCCGCTCATCTTCTATGGCATTCGTCTTACAAACCAAACATGTTCTATGTTCCACAGGAATTGGTATTCCTTCGTTTTCGTACTTTCCAGTTTGTATTCTTAATAAGTGGGCTCCTAACCTGAGCTTTGTTAGGCTTACTCTGTGAGTTGGATTTCCAGTTTTCTCCAGATAATCTTCTATCTGGTAATCTTGTTTAATTTCCTTATGTGTGAATTTTTGCGCGCCTAGAAAATAGTGATGAGCTACTTTTGGATGCTAACCACTGTTGTATATATTCGTTCCTTAATTTCTTTTTCATATTAGAACGAGCAGTCTTGAGGTTTTGCAAGGTTACGGTTTCCTGTGTAAAATTATTGGGCACTATAACATCACTACTGAATAAAAAAGATGACCTTAATCTTGTTGCATATTAGAATGCTTCACGTAACAAAGGGTTATTTGTTTCATAATTCAGTCGCTGCCAATTATTAAATATAGCTGCTTTAATATCAACGCTTAAGGGGTGTCGTCCAAGTTCTGCTCTGCATGCAACGTTTTGGGTATACCAAAGGGTGTTCAAAACCTGTTTACAGAATTTGATGTAGACCTGTTCAATTGTGCTCTTGTCAAAATGAGTCTTTTGCGACAAAAGCTCAGGACCCCAGATTTGACAGCCGTATAGTAAAATTGGCTTTACCACACATCGAAACGTTAATTCATTGATAGGAATTGTCGTTATGCCGCTGTTAGAGAGAGAGAACGTCTTAAAGTGGCAAGTACCTTTGAAGCTTTTTTGCTAAGAATTTCTCTGGCATAAGAATAACGACCCGATGATGCCATTTCTAAACCTAGATAGCTTTGTCTGTTAACTATGTTTGGGGTTTCATTTCCGCATTTAAAATTTACTTGAGGCCTATTTTGTCCGTTGCCGCTAAAAACGATGACATTTGATTTTGATGTATATACTTTCAGTTTCCAATCTTTAGTGTGTTTGTGAACAGCATCGCTCGTTTTTTTTTTTTTTTTTTTTTTTTGAAATCCTTCAGGAGAGGGACTTATAAGGAGCACATCATCCGCGTACAGTTTCGAGTTCGCCATAAACGCTGAATAAAAGTACTGAGAAGGCATTGTACACCGTTAGCCTCGACCTAAGGTATCCGCGTACAGTTTCGAGTTCGCCATAAACGCTGAATAAAAGTACTGAGAAGGCATTTGTACACCGTTAGCCTCGACCTAAGGTAACGAGGCTAACGGTGTTCAAATCCGTTCTCAGTACTTTTATTCAGCGGTCATGGCGAACTCGATACTGGACTATTCAAAGAGGAGTCTTCAAAGAGGTTTTACCTAAACTCACACCCGGGCAATTGTTTTCTCTAAGGTATTGGGGTGAGCTCTAAGGTATTGGGGTGAGTGAGTGAGTGAGTGAAGACTGAGTTCTTCAGTTCCCGCCTGATTGCCTTTCTGGGCCATATGCCTCATACTTTGTTGGAACGAACAAAGAGCGACTAGCGTTTCAGAGCGGCAAAACGTTCTGCGCAGCTTTCTGCGCATCACCTTTTCGCTGGCTCTTGTTGGTCTTTTTGAATGAAATCGAACACGATGTCAGGAGAGCGTTCGCACCTGGCGAAGTGTTGTGTTTGTTTTTTCTATCATTTCATTTTTTTTTTTTTGCCTGACTAAAGCACATGGGATTGTATACGAACTAGTGTTAGACGAGAGAAGAAATATGCAGTGGAATTAAAAGCTATGAAATTCCCTAAAAGGCGAGTATGAATGTGATTTGAGTATGTTTGTGATCAAGGGAAATAAGATTTTTTTCCATCGTTTGGTCGTTAAGTTTGTAAACAACTGCTTGTTAGTGTAGTGCTCAGTCCTAAATGATTTTTAAATTCTCAGTTTAATCGAATTTTGTTATAACCCGACTGCTTTGGAGACAGTGATCTCTTGGACACTGAAACTATTAGCTTGTCACGGTAAGAAAGAAAATGAACACACTGAAAGATGTTTATTTGATCATTCGAAGAAGTTGAAAAGTGTTTTTGTAAAAGCACTTTGCTTTGGATTAAAGTCAAGGCTAGTCAGCCCCTTTTGCGATAGAGTCAGTTCGTTTTAATAATCATTTGTTCTTTTTGCCTCAACACAACTGAAACGATGTTTTATAAAAAAAAAAAAAGCGATGTAGTAATCGCATAACTGACCTTTCTAATTAAGCTGCTCTCGCAGTGTGCAAAGTTTTTCAGTTTTAAAAGAACGTTGGGTGATGTGGGAGGACAATGAACTCCTGAATTCATAGCGAAGCAAACAGGCAGAAAAGGCAATAATGCGAGGGGGGAATAATTTGGAGGTGTTGGTTACTAAACATATTGAGTTGAATTCTGGCTATACCGCTGAAAATTTTGTGAAATTGTCTAGAACAAAAACAAACTTGAGTATCGCTAAACACTCATTGGTAAAGTTAAACCGTTTCAAAAATAAGTTTCGTACTTTGGCTATGTGTTGGGACGTAAACTCAGTGTATACGGTATATGACAAGAAGTTCTCTGAAGAAACACAGTAGATAATGCGAAAAGCACCCGAGCGAGCGCGTTTAGTGAGTACTGGCCACACCGTAAATCGATAAAACAAACTTTGCGAAACAAATTAAAAATCTACACTGGCAAAAAGCTAGACACTTTGGCAAACACAGCATACACAGATTAACTCTTTCGCTAACCACAGTTGAGCTCTCGACCTTATAGATATTCAGTGGTTTGCTTATATTGCCACAAAATGTGCAAGAGGTTGATCCTGACAACAAGACTTTCTGCACGGTTTGCTAACACGCCGTAGGAACATTGCGAATCTTAACTTGTTTAATGCTCGTTTGTTTGTTTTTTTACTTGATTAACTCGTGATAAAATCAAACTACAGCACTTAAAATACATTTCAATGATGAAAGTTGTTAAAGGGGATTTGCATGATGGAAAAACTCAATGCAGCCAAATGTCGCCAAGCGTTGATTTCCTGACTGCAAGAACGATAATTAAATTTTTGCGCAGTTCTTTAAAAACCCGCTCTGGCAAAAAACGAGATACTTTGGCAAACTCACAAAATGAAGACTGACTCTATCCCTACCCTCAGTTGAGCTCTCGACCTTAGATATTCAGCACTTCGCTTAGATAGCCTCATTTTGTTAACCGGTCCATGAAAATAATGGGCTTCCGAAAGCGATGGCTTTTCATGCCGCTTGAGAAACGAGGACCTCAAAACGATTTTTATAGTTCAAGAAGTGTTGAGAAAATTGAAGGACAAGAAGGGTATATGTACAAATAGTTATTTATTATGAAAGGTGTTCATCATCGTGGTTTCTAATGATAGCTGAGTTAATCTTTTGTCTCACGATTGAGTCACAAAGATGTGGATCGCGACGTTTCGACCGCTATACTGCTGGTCTGCATCAGGCGATGGTGTCGACTGGCTGCGTGTGAGTATAAGAAGCACCGTGGCTGGTGGTGATTGGTGCGTTTCGATCCTCGCTTAGGCTGTTGTTGATTGGAGGATTTCGATCCTTGTCGCTCAGACTAGAAAATGTTCCCTCAGTGGTCCGCTTTGGTGCTGATCGGCTGTTGTGGTGTTTGATCGTGGGCATCCGCGCTTCAGGAATTTCAAGTCCACTGTCCCTGTTGATGTTGTTAGGGTGAAGTCTTATGTGAATAGCCTCTTTAACCATACGGGTGTACCAATGTGGGTCTCGGTCAATAAACTTAACTTCGTCCCAGAGCGGATAATGTCCGGTCGCGTTGCTATGTTCTGAAACGGCGGAGGATTGGGTTCGAGCAAGCCGTATGTCTCTATCGTGTTCCTTAATCCGTTCATGCATAGATCTTCCCGTCTCTCCAATATAAACCTTACCACATTCGCAGGGAATCTTGTAGACTACTCCGTCTTGTTTTACTGGATCGACAATGTCCTTAGGTCGCACTAGGTGTGATCTAAGAGTTGTGTCAGACCTGAAAACAGTCCGTATGCCTTGTTGTTGTAGGCAACGGCGAAAAGGCTCCGATGTGCCTTTAACGTATGGCAGAACCACAGTAGATTGGTCTTAGACCTTAATATCAGCTTTCAGACAACTACTGCAATCTCCATCCCAATTAGAAGTCATTTTATTACGAATCAAAACCTATAAAACTTAAATCAATGTCTTGTCTCCAGTAGGATCTTAAACGTTAAAAATGTGAGATTCGTAGGTCTCTGCCACGAGACCGCAAAGCAGTTTTCCTATCCCTTGGGTTTCATGATCAATTAAGAGGAACCCTGGCTCCTGGAAATGTAATAATCAACTTCCAAAAGAAGAGAGGCAAGCAAAACAATTGGGAAAAACAACTCCGCTGGGAAATGATAATTGAAATACGAACAAAAAGACAAAAAGGTAGACAGAAAGAAGTTGAATTGCAAAATGAAATGATGACCTCCACCGAAACATATGTGGTGAGCAGCTTCATGGATAGCCTTCTACTGGTGTATGAATACGTATAAAGAAGCCAAAAACAACAATTAATGAATGAATGAATTTATAAGTATTAAAGGTCAAGGAGACAAAGTCCTCAGATAGTGACAAGCTTGAAAGGCATTGAAGCATTGAGACATTGAGCAGCAGTTTACAGAGATATTAAGGTCTAAAATTACAGTAAACGAAGCCTTGTACAACTAAAAGTTCGATCTGTTTGTTCAGAACCTAGGGATTCCCAAGTTGTGAAATGAAGACCAAAGCCTTCTAGAACACAACTTGTCAATTGAAGAAATTTAAAATAGCATTGAAACGAGTTACAAAATAATAAGACCCCGGGAGACGATGGCTTGTCTATTGAATTCTGTGAAACGTTCAGAGTCCTGATTGGGGAGCATTTTTTTAGACTCCAACTAAACGTTTCAAGAAAACAAACTGTCAATGTCCCAAAGAAGATGGATCATTACTTTGATACCTAAAAGTGAAGAAAATCTCAATGACACACGACCCATAAGCCTCCTCAATGTTTAGTGCAAAGTTCTAGCAAGAGCTTTATCATTGCAATAAGTTGAGAACCTGGATTTATCCAAGGAAGGTATATAGGTCAAACCGTACGTCTTCTAAATGGCGTATACGGAAAGGAACAAAATTAAGGCGTCAAAAATAAAGGCGTCATTCTTAGCGCAATGCTGTCATCATCCATAGGCGTGAAAGTTAATTAAATGTGCAGTATTTTTTGCAATCACGTCATCATCCTTAGGCGTAAAAGTTAATTAAATGTGCAGTATTCAAAATAAGTCTCCAAATTGCTTAAAATAGAGATGAGAGCAGGTAATATAATAAGTGGGTAAAATAAACATTTCAGTGATTGTTGTAAAAACGGTTTAACCGAATATCCTCGCGCCCGCTCCCAGTATAGTAAAGCACAGACCGTAGCGCTCATGAGATTTAGCAGTGTATTTTGTAACAGGGCTTTCTTCTCGGATCGGAGACTAGCAACCAAACGGAGTTCCGGAGTGTTACTAAAACGAGTAACGCAGTACTGTTTAAACAAGTAACATCAGGAGCTGATAACATAAAGAACATTCACAGGATGAAAAACAAAAAAATCTGATAACGAGTAACGGGTCCAAAAGGATATAACGACAAAAATTCAATAGATAAAAATATGAAGAAGTCAAAGGAAAAAGTTCAAAGGATAAAAGTATAAATTAACAGAACCAGGAGCATTTGCACTTTACGTGATAAGAGAAAAATGAGACAGAAAGCAAGGGCTGAGATTTACTCTAATAATGCAGATTTTTCCTGATAATGTCGCATGACTCATTCAATACTGTTGCCTTTGGTTTGTTAGAAAAAAGAGAACTGGGATGTTAAAAGCGTCATAAATTTGGATAGTTCTTTCACAGAATATAAAAAGTGTTATATTTTCCGAATAACGATGGTAAACTTTATCTGTTAAAGTACACGCCATAAACAAAAGCTACACTAAAGAGTGTAGGAGATCGACTATCGGCTCTAGAATGCCTTCACTCGCGCGCTCGCGCTCGTTCCGTTTGCATCAATGTCCTGGCCACTGGAGAATCAAAAATATACCTGGCGATGGCCTTTTAACAAGGCTATGAAACTAAATTGTTGTCTCTTAGTTCACCAAAACTAAACCGTAAATGGTAGGCCGTCTAAGACCTGTGTGAACCGGAAAAGATATAGAACATCTGCATAGATTTTTATCTGCATTTAAAAAAAACTGTTCATGTTATATATCCCAGAAGCACTCAGGCATACAGTGATGCCATGGACCTCAACCTGGGTGAACCAGAAAAGATATGGAACATTTGCCTAAATTTTTATCTACGTTTCAAAAAACTTTTCATGTTATATATCCCAGAAGCACTCAGGCATACAGTGATGCCATGGACCTCAACCTGGATGAACCAGTAAGATAAAGAACTTTTGCCTGGATTTTTATCTGCATTAAAAAAAATAATCGTGTTATTTATCCCAGAAGCACTCAGGCATATAGTGATGTCATGGACCTCAACCTGGGTGAACCAGAGAAGATATAGAACATTTGCCTAGATTTTTATCTGCATTAGAAACCAAACTGTTCATGTTATATATCCCAGAAGCACTCAGGCATACAGTGATGCCATGGACCTCAACCTGGGTGAACCAGAAAAGATATGGAACATTTGCCCAGATTTTTATCTACGTTTCAAAAAAAACTGTTCATGTTATATATCCCAGAAGCACTCAGGCATACAGTGATGCCATGGACCTCAACCTGGATGAACCAGAAAAGATACAGAACTTTGCCTAGATTTTTATCTGCATTAGAAAACAAACTGTTCATGTTATATATCCCAGAAGCACTCAGGCATACAGTGATGCCATGGACCTCAACCTGGATGAACTAGAAAGATATAGAACATTTGCCTGGATTTTTATCTGCATTAAAAGACAACTGTTCATGTTATATATCCCAGAAGCACTCAGGACATAGACTGATGCCATGGACCTCAACCTGGATGAACCAGAAAAGATATAGAACATTTTCCTGGATTTTTATCTGCATTTAAAAAAACTGTTCGTGTTATACACCTGTATATCCCAGAAGCACTCAGGCATACAGTAATGCAATGGACCTCAACCTGGATGAACCACAAAAGATATAGGACATTTGTCAAGAGTTTTACCTGCATTAAAAAAAATGTTTATGTTATATATCCCAGAAGCACTCAGGCATACAGTGATGCCATGGACCTTCAACTGGGTGAACCAGAAAAGATATAGAACATTTGCCTAAATTTTTACTTACGTTTCAAAAAACTGTTCATGTTATATATCCCAGAAGAACCCAGGCATACAGTGATGCCATGGACCTCAACCTGGATGAACCAGAAAGATATAGAACTTTTGCCTGGATTTTTATCTACATTAAAAAAAAACTGTTCGTGTTATATATCCCAGAAGCACTCAGGCATATAGTGATGTCATGGACCTCAACCTGGGTGAACCAGAAAAGATATAGAACATTTTGCCTAGATTTTTCTCTGCATTTAAAAAAAACTGTTCATGTTATAAATCCCAGAACCACTCAGACATACGGTGATACACCTCAACCTGGATGAACTAGAAAAGATATAGAACATTTTCCTAGATTTTTATATGCATTAGAAAACAAACTGTTCATGTTATATATCCCAGAAGCACTCAGGCATACAGTGATGCCATGGACCTCAACCTGGGTGAGCCAGAAAAGATATAGAACATTTGCCCAGATTTTTATCTACGTTTCGAAAAACTGTTCATGTTATATATCCCAGAAGCACTCAGGCCTACAGCAATGCCATGGACCTCAACCTGGGTGAGCCAGAAAGATATAGAACATTTGCTCAGATTTTTATCTACGTTTCAAAAAACTGTTCATGTTATATATCCCAGAAGCACTCAGGCATACAGTGATGCCATGGACCTCAACCTGGGTGAACCAGAAAGATATAGAACTTTTGCCTGGATTTTTATCTACATTAAAAAAAAACTGTTCATGTTATATATCCCAGAATCACTCAGACATACAGTGATAGACCTCAACCTGGATGAACTAGAAAAGATATAGAACATTTGCCTAGATTTTTATCTGCAAGTTACATGTGCTAAATCAATTGAATATTTTACTACTGCCATTTGCCTCGCACAAACAGAGTCCTAAACTCCTTGGTAGTTTGAAAAAGATCAGTCAATAATAAAAGGTCAGTAATAAGAAATGAAGACTGTACCTTTCAGAAGCAACAACAAGTTTCAATTTCCAAGCTGCCACTATTTTTATCATCACCACAAGTGGAAGAAATAGTCGTCTGCTTGATAAAATATTTTGTGCTTTGACAGAGAACAGCTATGCAAACGATGCAAGCACCCATATCCAGTTATAAATACAAAATAAGGCGTCCCCTCTCACGCGCCCCATCCCAGCCCCATCTTCATTTTCGTGGATTGATGATGACGAGTGTGCGCGTATTTCGCGGCTTCATTTTTGCCGCCAGAATTTACATTAATATTGCTACATGTACATAATTATTCTTCAATATAAATATTACCGCTCAACAATGGTCCAAAACTTAAGGGAATTCCAAGTAAATCAAATCTTACAGAAAACTTTACATTAGAATTAAATCCCAGTGAAAATGTCATTGGCGATTCCTACCTAAGATACCAATGCAACCAAATCAAAAATCACGTCGATCTTACCTCTTCTGTTCGTTTTTCCGCTTTTGAAATTTGTCCGAAGGCGAATTACTTCAACTTAAAATGTAGTTTTAACTTACCTAAGTCGATTGCGCGTCTATGAAACCACCGACCAAAACAGAATTTCATCCTGACAAAGTGTCAATCGCTGCAATCGCTGGCCTATCCTGGCTCCAGAGGCCCGTTGAAAAAAATAAATATCCCTGAAAAGCCAAAATAGAACGCGAGAGACGGGCCTCTGGTCGCACGAGCCGAGAAACTCATTTCCTTGGGACAGAATTTATCCCAGTGTGCTGATTGGTTCTTCAAATAAACAACAACTCTGATTGGCTTAGGAAAAGCGTGGCTTCCCAGCCGACAAACCGGTTTGGACAGAAAATATATTCGTAAAATTATGGTGGCTGCTCTCAACGATCGCTTTTCTGCGTTTCGAACTGCTGTTCATTGGAGTCCAAATTTCCAGTGCAAAAAGAAGCGTTGTTGGCGTTCCTAAGCCGTAAGGATGCGTTGGCTGTTTTAACGACGAGTTGTGATAAATCCTTAATCTTTGAAATTGTTCCAGCAATTTGCGCCGGTTTACATGATCTACATGTCCTTTTCGTGATCTGCCCACTCTCTAGCTGCCCTTATTTACTCACACATTCAAGAGCTTGCCGATAGCGGTATTGCAGCCTGATCTCTTGGTTATTATAGCGTTCTGGTTGACGACGTAAATGTGTTAAAGCATAATAAGTCCAGAGCTTATTATTCAGGAGGAAGGTGGCGAAAATTCCTACAAAGCAAGGGTGTGCTTGATTTCTGAAAATTTCCAAGGCTCCATTTAAGTTTTCTAACTTTTTCCAACTCTCGTATGCATTTCGTGCACAACCGAGAAGAGGCATCATCTTGTTTACAAAGTCACAAACAGGAAATACCAAAACATCGGATAATCGCGCCACAACGGTTTGACACGTTTAGCTTCTTCGCATTTTCGCCATGGAATTAATTTAATTTCCCGTAGTCATAAACTATCTAACTCGTGTTACAAACCCTGCAAAAATCGTCGACGAATGAACGGACAATTTTAACCGGCGTAATAACCTTCCTCAACATTTTCCAGCATACCGATAAGTTTTCACGGTTCGCTGCAACACGCGCCGATTGTTCATAACGATCTGATGCCTGATAACAACCAGACACCATGTATCCCCGCCGATGAAAACCGGTTTGGTTGGATATCTGATACACGAAACTGCACAGAAATGAGGTTCAGCATTCGTGCGACCAGAGGTTATTTTTTTTCCTCTCGGCGCTTCGCGCCTCGTTGCTGCTGCTTCGCAGCGTAAATTCCCTCCTTCAAACGAAAAAAATAACTTCTGGCACCCAGGGTATCGCTGGCCATCACATGCCGAAATGCACAGACTATCTCCTCCGTAAAAAAAACTCAAAACATCGCGCCATCGCTTAAGTGTAACTTTTGACGAAACTAGCGTTTCAACGTTCCAGTAAAACCATAAAATGCCATGAGCATATCGCGTAAGCGTGCCGCATGGCGGTAAATAAAATTGTGTCCCTGGCACGTGTTTAAACAATACTACTTTGTAGATTTATATATGTTACGTGACATTACAGAAGGTGTGCTCTCCTACAGTGAAACCGCAAATCGAGTACGTTGAGGGCTCCAATGCAGACCTATGACGCCACTCCTTAGCAACCAGACATGGAAGATTCTTTAACTTCCGGTTATCTCTGGCTCGTGATGGTCAACCTCTCTCACCCCAGTCTGATCTATTTGACGGCATGCTACAAGATATCGGTGTTTTGAATATCTCCAAGGGGCTGCCAATATCACTAGTGATTTGGTTACAGGGCTACTAAATACATTGGGATACCCTTATCACTGTCAGTGACACCTGTTCATTTCAGTACAGTTTTCGTAGATTTTCAAAAGCAGCTTCCAACACTTAATACACACAGGCAGCATTGAAATTGCACTTAAAGTCGTTTGCCCATGAAATTCACATGGCATGAGCGCTTTCCGCCTGAAATAGTCGTTTCAATTTATCTCTTGTATAAAAGGGAAACAGAAAAATCAAAAGAATATGGGATTAAATTTAGACATTTGTTTTAGCGTGCTGTTTTCTCTTTTTTCGGAGGGCGCACAATCAATTGGAAATAAATTATCACGACAACTTCGAAGAAAAGTTGCCTTTGCATGTGCTGAGATTCTCTTTTTTTATATCGTGGACGATACTAAGCAGAATAAATGTATTAACTCATTTCAATATTCTTAGCATTCCTTCTGTTTATATTTTTTCGTTTGTGTCTTTGTCGCAGAACTGTCACATTTAATACCACAGCAAGGGGCCAAGGACGTGTGAAAGGGATACCTGTCTACCTCGTCTACCTGGCTCAAGCTGGCATCTTGGCAATGTAAGGAGCTGCAGCTATATTTAACAATTAAAAAAATCCTTAAACGTGCTTTGCTCTTTTATAAGGCACTCAAGGAAGTGCCGAGAACTCTTGCCGTTTCCTTGCGTGCCTTATAATATAACAAAGCACGGTAAAGGCTTTTTTATTTGTTTTATATTATAGTTTTTCCACATTTGTAGATAAACTCGTTTTAATTTGTGAGAAAACTGAGTAAATTTTATTCTCAGCTTGCGCTCGCGGAATGGTGTCATTGATCGCTATGTTGCGTGAACATCGTCTTGCTGTACAAATTAGGCTGATTTAGCAATGAAAACGGGGACTTCTTGACAACTGCTTTTGACCAACGGCAGAGCAGCAAATTGAGCACCGGAAGTCGTGACAAGTCCTTTCCGCGCGCTCTCGTGAACTCAAATGATGTTCCCGTTCTGTTGCTAAATTAGGCTATTGTCTTTTAACGGGCGGCTAAAACCGTTCAAGCAGCACTGAGAATTCGTGTTGTAAGTTCTATGGTATGAATGTACTATTTTAATCGAGAAGTTTATTTTTTGAATTGTGACAAATGCCAGAATTGTAATGATTTTGAAGCTGCATGTGCCGAAATATAACGTCATCTCGGTGTTTTATACTCTCACAAGGCACGCTCGAGTTCAATGAAAAGATACGCTCACTATATTTTAAAGCAAAATGGACTTGAATGGGTCAAATAGTTTGGCAATCAATCTGCCGTCAGTGAAAAACAAAATTAGATCTTACTTTCCCTCAGTCATACCCTGTGGCAATTATAAATGACTAGACGTACGTATAGCAAATACCCTCTGTTTATTACGATGATAACTAGTATCTTAACATACATTGTATATTTCACTTTTATCATAGTATATTTTTAATAATTATTATTTAGATACCCTGTATTTAATTACTATAGATAGAAATCATGTAATGCGTGCATGATCATTTCATGGAAAGCACGCAATATAAGAATTATTATCATTATTATTATTATTATTATTATTATTATTGTTATTATTATTATTATTAGAACGAGAACTGTGTCTGGTAACGGTGGCAATTTCCCACCGCCTGTCTTCTGTCTCGGCTGCCGCTCCTTTCAATCCTTCAACAAGAACATTTTTTAAGCTCATGCTTGTGTGCTGGTCCCACAAACACCCGCCGCCGTCCCGATATCGTGTTTTGTTTCTTGGCACTAGCACTTCTGTAGACAGCTTCTTTGACTTTACGAGTGTACCAGTGAAAGTCTCTATTAATAAACTTAGATTTGCTTCTAGAACGGTTTGTGGCCTCTTCGATTGGCATGCTGAAAAACGGTGGAGGTTGTAGTATTGACGAGACAAATATCCCTGTTGAGCTCTTTGATTCTTTCCTGCATGGATCTTCCTGTAAAGTCTCTGATGTGGACTTCGCGGAATTAGTACTCAAAGGAAATCCTCTACACCCTCTATCTTGTTTGCACGGATCTATTTAACAATTAGATTATGAGCTCGTGATTTCTATGGCGTGATAGCTGATGAGGGCGCAGCCCGAATCAGCTATCACGCATAGAAATCCAGAGCGAATTATCTAATTGTTTTAGTATAAATCTACTAGTTGATCAAAACTTAACAAGTAAATTATCTAAATCCTCCTCGCAGCACTTCGAAAACGCGAAGAAGCGGCCGTCATTTTGTTGACAACCGCTATTCACTATCTATCACAGAATAGATAGCGAGTAGCGTAGCCACTCAGAGAACGGCATTCGTGATAGAAGGCTAGTAGATTTGTACTTAAGTGTCCCTATGTTGCACGAAGATTGATCGAAGTGTCCTTTTGGATGTCATGTCAAAGACAGCTGCGAAGGGACTCCGATACTCCCGTTCAGCAAGTTGATACTACAGTGGACTTGAATCAGGACATTAGCTGTCTCCCAGCGGTATGTTAACTTTTTCGGGTGATATATCCTCAAAGCATGAAACACAGCCGTTTGAAAAGACAAATGTTTCTTCTCCTTAGAGATTGCAGATGGTTTGGTCACCAGACGCCTTGCTTGTTGGTACAGATAGACACTTGAGAACACAGCGTTTCCAATATTGACCATTGTTTGTTAGTTTCCTATAGACGCTGTTGGTGAGGTAGCCGTTTGGTTCCCTTAAAACTGACTCGTCTTCACAATGAAAAGGATGAGTTGCTTTTAGCTGTTCAAGTGTTTTCATAAGCTGCCATGGCCGCTGCGATCACAAGACATCCCATGGCTGTGTCTTCTCGTTTTTAGTAGATTGATTCGTTAAACTCAAGGCATGTAGATCTCATTACAAAGTCCACGAGGGTCAGCAATTTGGGCGGATGTAAGTGTTGTGTTGTGACCTTGTACTCTATAGAAACGTTGGTGAACATACACAATGGTTTTATGATTTTGTTGTCCTGTATCTTCTCACGGCTGATGTTAAAGGAGATAAGATGTTAGTCAAGAAAGTAGGCAAATCACAAACAAATGTTTTGACACAGTACACGACAAGCCTTTTGGATCTTTGATAAGCATAGATCCTAGGCGGTACTTTATGTCGTGGCCTGAGTTTAGTGTAATCAGTATCTGCTTCATATCAAGATGAGCGGCTTTTCTCCAAGAATTATGGATATTGAGGTTACTTTGGCTGCCTCTCTGAAAGACTAATTTTCATTAAGAATGGTTTTACATTTATATATATTACATTTCTATCTTTGTTGAATAACAAAGTGATTGTTATCTCTTTTAATTAACACGAGCGCTAACTCCCTATAATAAGGTAGTAGGACAGTCCACAAGACCGGGAGCTACGTTCACTATTCTTTGCGATCAGTGTTCAAGTATGGGTTCGTTTACAGTTCCCTCGGGTTTTACGTGTGGAGGTAAAGGAGAAAGGTCTTGTGGCTTAACGTCACTATCCAGTGACTTGATCATCTGAACAAAAGCAGATGTGGAGCACACAGCCAGCATGATCTTACCAGTTATTTTAACACCCTGGTTTGCGGTCTGGTCTGGAATTTGAGCTCGCGACCATCCGCTCAATAACGAAACTGAAAATTTAATAAATCGACGATATGAAGCAGAAATCAGTGGCTGACATGGAGTGGGGAGACATAAATTAATCCGTGGCTGTTCTCAACAAATACCATTCGCTTTATTTGTTTTATTTTCAAATACCAACCATATGTAACAGGTTGAGGACATCAAGGTCTGGGCGGGTAGTAAGGTTTTGTTTCATTTCCGGATTAATTTTGATATTACGGTGTGGCATTATTCCTCGATATTTCGTCGATTTTCGACAATGCATGGCGGCTACTTTTCTTGACCGTATTGCGGCTTACAAGGTTGCAAGGTTACAATAAAGACAAGCTTGAGTGAAGGGTGGCTACCAGTCGATAAGAGAAACAAGCCTTGCGGTGATTACGGTAGGATGTCATGACCAGCTTATTCAGCATAGAATATGCTTTCAGAGGTGTATGTGTGTTTCACGTACTAGTCAAGATTGTAGCCTTACGCCTATTACACCATTTCGCTAATGGTCAGTTCCTGGTGAATCGTTCGCGACATCAATACGCAACTTTGCTTTGAACCAAAATACGCAACTTTGCTTTGAAGTTTCTCGGACAAAAATATCTTTTGAAGCTAAAAGTGTACGTTGGCAGTAAACTTCGACTCCACCTCTTGAAATCTGTTCCCCATTTTCCTGCTCAGTTATTCAGCGCGACGCGGATAACTCTTTTGATTTCACTTGTACTCACTGGTCTGTAATTTTCGCCATTGTGACCCAAAGGAATTGTGGGATATTCTTGGATAATGGCCGCATGGCAGTCCGCCAATTTCCATTTCAGATATTTTTTTTATAAGTGTCGAGCCACCCTGTCCTGCTGGCAAAATATTGCACCGACTGCATTATTTACAAAGTCAAAACTCACCAAAATTGCCATGCGAGGTCCCAGAATCTACTTAC
This sequence comes from Pachyseris speciosa, assembly GCA_016490735.1. Lineage (NCBI taxonomy): Eukaryota > Metazoa > Cnidaria > Anthozoa > Scleractinia > Pachyseridae > Pachyseris > Pachyseris speciosa. Next base: position 793,959 of record JAEMWC010000039.1, read on the forward strand.
AGGACGGCTAGGAACACAACTTCACTTCGTGAATCACCATAACTCGATCGAAACCTTTTGGCGGCTCACTCGGCGTGAAATTGCTTCTAACCAATGGCTCCTCTAGTTGTTTTCATTGCTTCTGAAATACTTAAATTAAGAAGTCTGTCGCATTTCTTTGGTGTTTGCCTTTTGTATCACTGTTCCAATGAAAATATTTTGTGTTCATGGTGTCTCCTTCTAAAGGCAGATAAGCACGAATTGGGGCATCTTCTCTTACGTTTCATTAGCACTTCATCCTAATTTTAGGAAGAATTGAAACATCTGGCAGTACCTACAATACCCAATGTAAACAATTGTTTTTTTTATGGCCCTGATAGACTTAAGATGACCTCGAGCTGACCTTCCCTGTGCTGAGCAAAAAGTCAATGGAATTGGAGGAAAGCCCGAATTCTGTTTGTACCTCTACAGTAACCAGTATGAGTACCAGTACAGGAACTATTTTAAGCAGTTCTGAAACATCTAGTTCAAGAGTAGAGGAAACTTTGGTTGATACCACAGTTGATTTTGAACCTAGTCAGTGTTATAATGAAAGCACTAATCAAATAACTATGGTGGATGCAATAATGCAATTTCCATTTGATGTTGCTCAGGAACTTTTCCAGGAACATTCTTATTGTCCCCACAAAATTGAGGAACAAACAACTGCAATGAACAACAGTGGTTGTGAAACTGAGGATACCATAAAAGATGTAGTTCACTCACCCCCAAATGAAAAAGTGACTGATGAGCTTTTCACCTCACCGCCATCCTCTCCAGAGCGAGACAATGCTGAGAATGACCCAGATTATATAGAATACTCTCAGTCGTCCCAGACCAGCACAGTTCCAAGTGAAAATGTTGAGGGTTTTAATACTACTAGTTGCAAAATAATTTTGCTAGTTTATGAGGAGATGCTTCGTGAGCTGATGAAATTTTGTCCAAAGTGTGGTTCTCCAGTGAATACCGATGAAATTGAAGAGAGAAGCGGTGAGGGGTCACAGTATTCAGTTAAGCTCAATTGCTTAAGTGGCTGCAATTTTACCTGGCAGGCACAGCCCTCAAATTCCTGGGATAAAGGGAGAAGGCAACCTGGTATTGTCTGCTGGGATATTCTGAAGTTGAATTCAGTTTTCTAAGTTTCAACAGTTTTCTTCAGCAATCAATTTAAAATCGATAGACGAAGACTGTTACTATAATTTAAGAGAAAAACATGTTTTTCCAGTCATTGACACACATTGGAAAAAGGAACAAGGCAGGGTAATTAATACACTAGGGTGGAGCCTGTTACCCTTGCTGGTGATGGACGCTGCGATTCCCCAGGCCACAGTGCTAAATATGGCACTTACACAATGATGGATGTGTCTACTAATCAAGTCGTTGACTTCAAGGTTGTTTCAGTATGTGAAGTGAGAAACTCAAATGCCATGGAAAAAAGGGATTTATTGACACTGAATTTTATTGAAGAAGCTGGCGTTTGTGTGGCAGGTGTTTCAACTAATTCACACCCTCAAATAAAAAAGTACATATGAGGGAGGACCAAAAAGATAAAAAGCACCACATTGATCCATGGCATGCAATCAAAAATGTCACCAAAAAGTTGTGGGCATCATCCAAAAAAGGGGAGTGTGAAAAATTAGGGCAATGGATCCCGTCAATAACAAATCACCTTTGGTGGATTATTGAGACATGCAAGGGAGACGCTGACATTTTGAAGGAGAAATGGCTCTCAGTGAGAAACCATGTTGTAAATCGGCATGAATTTCCACAGAACAAAGTTTTCAAAAAATGTGATCATGGGACTCTTGATGAAGGTTTGCGACGGAAAAAGTGGCTCAAATTAGGTTCTCCACCACACAGTGAATTGTTAAAAATCATTCATGACACCAGGTTACAGAAGACTCTTCCCCACCTCGCAGACTGAATACGCACCACTGCTCTAGAAGCATACCACTGCCTTTACTTAAAACACCTCCCTAAGCGCGCGCACACACACACACACACACACACACACTATAGCCACATAGTCATGGAGGAGGCAACCAAGCTTGTTGCCCTTGATCACAACCACAATGCTTCAAGACTTCAAGACAACAGGTATGATACTCTGTTTCTTTATATACATGTATTTTTATGAATGGTAGTGGTAATCAAACTGACTAGATGATAATTCAAGGTATTGCTTGACAAGGAATTTCAAACTTTCATTTGGCAGTACAAGCTGAGATGTAACCTTAAACTGTCATATAACTTTTTCAAAATCGCAAGTTAACTTTACATTTTTGCGACCTAAATTGAATCCCTCCAAGAACGAAAATGTATCAGTTAAGTGAGTAATAGCTGATTTCCTCTGACCTTTTCCTTTCATCATTGACTAGATGATAATTCAAGGTATTGCTTGACAAGGAATTTCAAACTTTCATTTGGCAGTACAAGCTGAGATGTAACCTTAAACTGTCATATAACTTTTTCGAAATCGCAAGTTAACTTTACATTTTTGCGACCTAAATTGAATCCCTCCAAGAACGAAAATGTATCAGTTAAGTGAGTATAGCTGATTTCCTCTGACCTTTTCCTTTCATCATTTCTATTTGATTTGATAAATTCTATTTTTTGTGTATACAGGAGCTAACGGAAACACTCCGAGGTTTTGCTTTGTGCGATTTGGCCTCATTCCATGAGAAATACTCCATGGTTAATAGTATGCTAGTCAGCATGCTGGGAACTATGGGTTTACATAATAAAACACAGAGGTATCAAATCGTACAACACAAAGCCAGGGTAATGTTTCACTGCTCTTTTGGGATATAAATTCAGCCAGTGGATTCACAAGAGGGTTTACTGCACCTGTTCTTTAATTCAGGCAAAAGTTCAAAGTGGTGACAGGGAGGGGGAACTACGATTCAGAATTGCTTGGAGCAAAGTGACAAAGCGACATGATGCTGAACCAGTTCTGGAGGCAAAAAACTACAGTTATCCCCATGAAATGCTGTGTGATACTATTGAGCATACTGCATCAGTCAGCTCAGTGACATCACAAAGCAGGGATGCTGTCACAAGCACACTGCAAGACACCAGGTATGTTATGGCACCATCCCAGAGACCCCTCAGGCAAGAAATTATCAAGGGCAAATTACTCCACTCAAGATTCAAAACCAAGACAGACACTTCATAGCTCCTGATAGCTAATTTCATAACTGGGATGTGGAGCTAATGCTATACATGTACACTGTCTTCGTTGAAAAAAATCAGGCCCTTATTTCATTATGTAAAGAAGTAGTTTATTTTGACTGGTGTGAAAAGTGTAACTCCCACACAGCAGTCAAATTGAATTAAATATTACAGTCACTGCTAAAAATTTTATGATATACAATCAGACTCTCATTTCATGATGTAATAGAAATAAGTAGTAGATTTTGCCAGCTGTGAAAATTGTAAGTCGTAAATATGATCAATTAAATATGGTCACTGTTAATATTTTTTACCATGTTATCATAGAGGTCTACTGAAGAGTAGAACCTAAGTTGCATGTTCATTTTTTATAGCAGTAATACTCGTGTAATTTCAAAGTTTATCATTATTATATCAAATGAAGAACGATCCTCGCAGTTGTGAACGCAATTTATGCAATTGCGAGAAGAAGCCTGAAAAAAAAATTCAGGACTTCAACGGGGTTTGAACCCGTAACCTCGTGATGCTTTGATTTCGTTTCCGCAGTTCATATATGATTTATTTCATATACATCATTCACATCTTATTATTATATTTACATATCTCTTAACTACTATGATTCTGGTATAGAATCAATACTTGAAATTCAAATCCAGTATAGATTCCATTTGGAGCTGGAAATGCCTTGCCAATCTTGTTGACAACACATGCCGACACAATCTTTCGCACACCTCTTCCCAGTTTTCCGTACACCCAGTATACAAACTGAGTCTATGCCAACCAACGGCAAGCTCTATGAAACATGTAGGAAAAAGGTTTGCATTTTTACTGAAAACTAACAGGCAAACAAGGAGAATAATACGCTATTCAAACGTCAGTACTTATTACTTTCCAAAGCAATTCTTATAAGCAATGTCAGATGGACTGTAAGCCCATCGGGCCAAACTAAAAACGCTTGAAAATGAAGCTGATAAAAGATTCTTAAGAATTCGAGACTACAAATGTAACTTCGATCCTTCATGAAAAAAAACATCACAAGGGATAAAAAAAAAGGCTAGTTATCACGTTAAGACAATTTAAAAAGAAACTGACAACAAGCACAAATGATCAGAAAAACTGGAGAGGATTTATTTAAGAAATCTGAAGAAATACATACTCGTTGGGGAGTTCAGTGGGTATAGGGGGGCAAGGGGGGGTCTCATCACGAAGTCACGATAGTACATTTTGGATTTCACGAATCACGACTCAAGTGTTAAATTCACTAAGGTCACGGAAAAGGTCTGATCACAATGCAGTGAAATTCAGCTACGAACTCAACTTTAGACATTCACGATTTATTTCTTATTTATTCACGATTCACAGCCAAGGACTTTTGCATTTCACGCCTCACGAAATACACTTCAATCGCGATTCACGGAACAGTTTTTTTTATCAAATCAAGATTCACAGAGCACCCACCCCACACCCTTGGGTAACACGTTAAAATTCTCCATTCCCTGCACTAAGTGTTTAATTCGTACAAGAGTGGTTTTCAATACAGCTCTCGTCAAACAAACTGCCTCAAAATCGTCATGCTGGATGATACATTTCATAGGCTGACTGTTCAAATCGGCAAGGGCGGAGGTCTCGAATATTTCTTTGCAGCATAGACACTCCTTCGGGTGGTTCAGCATTTCTGTATCGCAGTTTTCACATTTACACCACATCAAGCTCACCAAACGCCCGATATGTTCTTCATCGATATTTTCGGATTCATCTTCGTCGGTTGAACCCGGACTTTCTTCACTCGTACTGTATTCTGGCTCAAAACTGTATGGTGTTACGGAATACTCCTCCGCAGACGCCATATTGGAAGCCCGACAACGCAGTGACGTAATAAACTTCCCATAAAACATTGCGGAAAAATGGCGGCGGCGGGAATTTTAAACTCAAATTTGAGCGCTTCATATTTTAACAAGTAGGAGAAATATCGACATGAAACCTTTGGAACATTTAAAGACTATCACCAAGTGTAGTTTGGCATCAAAACTGTTTTCCAGCCGAGATTCCCCTTGATGTTTAGAGTAGTTGTACAAATTAAGTTCAAATCAGGGCGTGAACAGCAAGAACGCCACAATCAAATACGTGCAGGATATAATGGAATTCCCGAGTTACAAAATGTGAAATATTTAATTTTGGAGTTTATTTATCGCATTTGTAAGATAACCTTTTTCTTTTCGCTTCTGCTAATTATACTAGGGTTCCTATCTGGGATGATCTCCGACATCTTCACCTGTTAACACGCAGTGATAATTGTGTGACATCAGTAAACACGTGCATAACACTCAGCACTACTGAACTACTCATCAAATGCAAAAGAAAAATACAAAGGGCAGAAAATAATTAACAGCATTACTTGCTTTGCGAGCTAGCAGTATACGTATCCACTACATACATACATACATACATACATACATACATACATACATACATACATACATACTTCATTCGTCCCAAAAGGGGACAATTAAATACACTAAAACACCAGTAATCGAATAAATTTTGATCGCAATACAAACAGGTAAAATGACTCGACTGAGCAGGCCAGTGGCTTCCTACGCAGTCGTCTCTCAGGGGCTCCCAACGAACCAAACCAACTAAAAGCTGTAGAAAGGCATTCTTAATCACGTTATGGTGTTAGAAGTTTGTTTAAAGTGATGTTTTCATTAACTAGAAGAATTTGATCTATTCGGATTCCTAAGCTGAAATTTTAATTGCCCGAAAATGTTAAGGAACAAAATCTTCCTTTCACAAAATGCTAGCTGAAACAAACTTTCTACGAAAATGTTTTCATTCCGAAAAAAACAATGCTAACTGACGTTTTTGACTACCAAAAACAGAAATTACGGCCTCCCAATTGGGAAACTTTAAGGCCATGTACTACTGTTTCAGTTACGAAAATCCGATTGCACTCTTTAATCGACGCCGAAAGCCTAAGGCGAACTACCCTCCACCAAACAGATATCTCCCGAAACTTGTTGTTGGGTGCCCTTGGTCTCTGGGCTCGTCACGCGTTCCGAGCCCAAAAACGTCTGCGTGGGAGGCTAGCAGGCCGGCAGTATGTAAATTAGTGCTGTCATCTTGACAAGTTTCTGATGAATTCCCAAAAAGGGTTACTTAAAGGCTTTTAGGAAAAATGTAATACCACACTCTAGTAGTTTTAGCTTAGTTGTCTTCATGTCCACTTTGTCCAATTCCAACAAGAGCAGCCATGGCTTTCCGTATGTTGGCACATCTCCAGCAATAAATTATTGGATTAGAAAGCGAGCTAATTATTAAAGTGTAAAAAAGAAAAGGCAAAAGAGCACTTCGGACCTGATGATGATGACCATACAATCGCCATACAGGAAAAGGAACTGCTGCCAGGTAAGAAAGAAAAATAAAGCCAATAATAATGCTGCTGGTTTTCCAAGCTTTCTTTTCTCTGAGGAACTTTGCTGCTGCTTGTTGAGACACTCAACACTCAAGATTTGCTTTTTGTGACGGCGAGTGACAAGAAAAACAGAAATATGGCAGTAGGCAATTATCAGGGGGATAAAGACAAACAAAACAGAGGGGAATAAATGGGAGATATATTTATAAGGAGTTAAGCTTCTGAAGAGGGTGTAAACATTGGCGATAAGCCAGCTTAATATAACAGCTATCGCCAAACGACGTTTGGTCACCATTTCGTTATAGCGCAAAGCGTATTTCAGTGCGACATAACGCTCAACACTTATTAAAACCAAGTTGAAAAGGGAAGGTAAAATGGGGAAATAAGCTATATCTGTCGTTTGTTTGAACAGTTTGCAGTATTCTTCTACTAAACCACCAGAAACACCATAACTCTCAACCGCAATGAAAGCAGGAATGCTCACTACTCCGACAAGCAAATCAGCTCCCGCCAAGCAGGCCAGAAGGATGCTGTAAATGCTCTGTAATCTTCGTCTTGTTGTAACTGCCACTATAACCAACAAGTTCATCACAATGATAACAGGACCGGTAAACGCATGGAGAATTATCGATGTCAGAGTAGTAATGTAATGTGTCATGAAGAGATTTTCGTCCTGGAATCGGCGACAGTACATAGTTGAAGGTTTGGCTGCTGACTCGGTGGTGTTTATCGCAGAGTTGTTTTGCCAGTTCAACATGGTATTGGGTCTCAGATTTGAGGATTCTAGGTGATGTTTAAAAGTTTAGCTTAAATGACTTGTGAGGTTGTCTCTCCGATTAAATGATGTCGCCGTTTCTTTGCGCCGGGTTTTGTAAACAACTTCATTATATAAACTCTTGGTTGGCTTAAAAAAATACTCGAATGATTTCCGCGTAGTCTTAAAGTAATGAAAAAGGCATTAGAAAGTATATTAAAAGATCGCATTTCATGAGTGAACGTGACTCTTAGAGCTTTACGAGAATTTTACCCTTTATAACTGAAATCTCACCGCTTAGTTTCGCCCATTTCTTTCCATTTTCAAGAAGGTTTTCAAGATTAAATGAGATTAGTTTACACCGTCGGCTCGAAATTGAGTTTTAATTTGATCACAGCGTTAAGCAACCACGAAAACCGCCAAAACTGAACTAATTTCACTGAAGTTCTTAACCTGGTATTTTTAATATTTATTTTTTATATTTGGTTACTTACATGCGACTGATTTCTAGTATTTCTTTACCTGAGTCAAACATCCCAATGTGTCCAGTTATACATAACGACCAGAAACAAAATAAATTGTGGGAAACCGTGTTGCCACCAAACAGGTGAAATTTATGGCGTACGTTTTACTTAGAAGAAGTAAATTTCCAGAATCACCCAGAATCAGTTGTTGTTGTTTTTATTTATTTATTTTTAAGAAAGCAATGCAGGACGCACATGTTTGTTCGAAAACAATTAAATTTAAACAATCAAAAAACGAGCAAACATTTTCATCCAACATCGTGTTGGACGAGCATCTTTCACCGTTTAGACACCTCTCTCAACATTGCATTTAAATGGCTTTCCACGTTTGATCTAGATCAAACATTTTCATCCAAACATTTCGCGTTTAATACTAAGAAATGTTTGATGGTTTGGTCACCCCAACCAATAAAGCATGCACAGCCGATAATATATATATTTAGCCAAGCCTAAAAGCGGAGCTCCAAAAGCATTCTTTTTCTACTGGCATTTACATATAGTGTGCTGGTCATATCACCCATCTGACCTCACTCAAGCTACAGACCCAAGGCTGTAAAAAATAGTATGGAAAGGTGATCTGAGCCAGTGTCACAGTGGATTTGGACCCCCGCAGATTTGCACCCTCCAGTCCAGATCTGCTTGTGGATCAGATTTGGACCCCCTAGTCCAGAACTGCTAGCAGATATGAATCCCCTTTTACGGATTTGGACCCCCACCCCTCCTAAAAACAAGCCTTCTATTCAGTAAGGTAATAAAAATTCCTTTGCAAATTGAGTTTGGAGATGTTAAAAAGCAAAAAAATATATTGAGGTAGGTTTTTTTAAAACAATAATCTTTAATACTTTGTGTAAAAATGAACCTGCAACGCTAGTTTGCATCTATAAATTTTTAAAACAAAACATTTCTTAACATCTTAGAGCAATACCTAAGGACAGGTCTGTTTCCCCGTTTAACTGTAGGCTACTTAGTTATGGTTTAGAGCCACTAGAAATTGGTGGAGAAGCCTGGTGAATGCTATTTTGAATCAGTATCCGACATCAGACATATAGTGATTCAGATCATCACTTCATAATGAATGCAATTTCAGTTATCCAAAGCCTCCCATGAGACGGTTGGAAATCAGAAATTGTGTATCCTCTGGATATATGTATGCATCAAAAAAATTTATGAAAGAAAGATACATGGAAATCAATAAAAATATTTAGATGATATGCATTTAGGCCAATATATTTCTTTTGATCAGTTACTTCTTGACCTTACTATCGCAAAAAACTGCTTGCTGACATTAAGCTCATCAATCAATGCACCTACAGTGTTTTCAAAAAGAAATCCAGCTGCATTTCTGGCCAGCCAAGTGCAAGACTAAGCAACTTGATAATAAAATATTGGGCATGTGGTTGATATCACTATCAAGGTAATTAACAATGTAGTATGAGGATTTAAGGTAATGATTCACCAAAGAAAAAGTGCTGGAAATCCGTGTTAGCAATCTTAACTTGATTTTCTATTTTGCAAGAAAGGTAAGGACTTGTCTCACATTTCTCCATGTACATTTGAAATTGCACAACATACTTCCTCAAACATCAAAAATCCCATTACACATTAGTACCAAATGTCATCCAAACATACCACAAGATTGGTGTGACCAGCTATGAATAAAATTAATTAAAAGACTGCATGCAGCAAGGAAGTCCAAAGGATGTGTACATTAATGAGAAAGAGCTTACTTTAAGTTTAGTAATACTTTGTCATGCGAATACATCTAAGTTGATACAAAAAAAGTGCATGACTGGAGAATAATTGGGAGAAAGTAAATTCCCATACAAAGAATATTATCTAATACAGTAATAGCCCACGAATAAGAACCTGGGTTTTAAGAACCTGTTAGGCTAAAATTTTCATTTTAAGCCCCCTCCACATAAGAACCTATTAATGCTAAAATTTTAAGTTAGGTTCTTATCAGTGGGGCTGCTGTAAAAGTGTAAAGGTAGAAACTGCTGAATGAGTTTCTTTGTTATGTTTTGTTAAGGACATATACTGTACCTGCAGTGAACTGCCTATAGGCATTTCTCTATGGTACAAATAAATGATTTATACTGTATTATGAAATGATATTTATCATATATATAGTATATTCAGATAAAATTCATATGAAAATTTAAGAACCTATTTTAAGAACCTTGGTAGCCTAAATTTGCTTTCAGTACCATTTATATAAGAATCTATTTAGGCTAAATTAGAAAATTCTGGTTCTTATACGTGGGCTATTACTGTATTACACATTCTAAAAACTAAGAGGTGAAATTTAAACGTGGCCCAAAGCTAACCTAATCAAATTAAATCAAACATTTGTCTCTTACAAGTCACCCCTGCTTTGAGATTGACACTAAAAATAAAGAAGTAAAATTGAAATACAATCCAACGCTAACCTAATTAAATTACATACTTGTCACTCACAAGCTACATCTGATTTAAAATTGACACAAATAATGTAATAGATAGGACTTAAACCTGCTTAAAGAAGGTGCATGCATGATGTTCGATGGAACACCATTCCAGTCTGGTATGTAGCGATTATAAAAAGAAAAGCTGAAGGCCATATATATATATATATATATATATATATATATATTTAGCCAGGCCAAGCCTAGAATCGGAGTTGCACACTCTCACCGAGCAACTTCGCATGGCTTTATTTGGGCCAGTTTAATTTGTGTCCAAAACAATTGAGCAGCAGCAGGGAAAACGAAGAGTTTTCGATAGCAAACGTTTGCAAAAAAATACAGACATTCGAGAGTCCTAACTACTTTCAGATGAAAGCGTAACGGAATTCAAAGCGGATTAAAAAAAAACAAACACTACAAGCGAACAAAGTACGATGCGAGTGTTATGCTGGAAGAAGGAAAAGGTGGAGAAATTAAACAAGACTAGCTTGTAATAATAATAGCTTGTACTGATTAGTCGAGAAAAATCGGTATTTATTTTGACATAAATACCCGTAGAAAAGACAATAAAGCGTAAAAACTGATCGTTAAGAGCAGTCAACAGGAATTGACCGCGGTTCAGAAACAACAGAACAACAAACACAAGTATTACAAGAAAACAAAGCAGAAAACGAATAACATTTTTTCGAAGATTCTTGGAGAAGGTGGAGAAATTAGACAAGTAACAAAAATTGCTTAGCAATTTTGACATAAATGTCCGTAGAAAAGACAAAAAAGAGGTCCACACCTGATCGTTTAGAGCAGTCAACAGGAATCGCTGAGGCAGCAATCACTCGCAACGCGACAGAGCTGAATAATAGCGCCATTTCCCACAAAATCTTTCCTTGCCTGACACAAAACGCTAAAGAGCTTTGATAGTTTTACTGGTATTACCATGTCTTCCGAAGAACCTTCTTCAATTAATGATTCTCAGTGGCAAAGCGTCATCCAGTTAACGAAGAAAGCGCTTGCCAAACCACACCAGCGTTTCTCTCGCAGACCCGTCCAATATAAAATTTATCAAAGCCAGCCCAGCCTGTCAACCCATTTCGGTGTTTTTAACATCCAAACGCTGATTCTTACCGTTTCAAACAAATTAAGCCGACATGTTTATAGACGGCGAAACTTAATATTGTTGTTTACAGGCCGCTTTCGACGATGATCTCTAAAAAGTTTTTCAAATTTTGACAACTTTATGTCAGATTTTGAGACGTGCACATGCATATGCATTTGATCGGCTTTTTTTTACTCGAGTTTTAATGCTTAATTTTACGAGGACACATTGTGATTATGTGTTATTAAGATAAGGGCAAAAGTTTCTTAACGCTGTTGAGGTACCAAGGTCGAAAAACAGTCAGCCAAGCCGAGTAAAAACACTCGTTAGCTTGCAAAGAAAACAACGTAACAAAAAAAAAAACAAACAAACAAACAATTCAACTACTTCTTTGCGTCCAAAACGAGTACAGATGATTGTTATTTATATCCATTGGAGAGAAAAATACAAGTTTCATCCCTGAACAAAAGTAACAACGATTAAACCAAATGTTAAGCTTCTATTTATTTAATTTACCTCACTGTCCTGCGTTGTGTTGTAGAGGTTTCTACCACTTGAAAATACGTAAGCTTCAGTAAGGTAAAAACAAGCATCCGCAAAAATAGCAAACGGTTTGTCCAAAGAAAGAGCTTTTTCCACAGAGTTTGAGCTACTCGTTCCTCCCATTAACACAGGTGAACTGTTAAGTGACCTTTCTTAGTGAGATGCAAGATGCCGCGGTAAAGTGAAAGTCCTTGAAGCGTTGAATTATACTGTTTTCAACCGCTTAATCCATCCAAGTTTGAAGCTTTTCTTGAGAAAAATCGCTCTTCCCCTCATCACTTGAAAAGTCACGTTCCGGAGTATCTTTTGACAAGTTCTTGATTTTTATGCTTTTTACGCGAATTTAAAGACAAACTTCGATCGAAGACGATGAAGTTGTTTTGCTCAAAATGAAGAAACCAAGTGAATGTGAAATTACGAGCCGCAGAAAGCGAGCGAAAAATTAAGCCTCGATTTGGTTTGGGTGTCCCACACCTGGCTTGAGCCTGCGATCAAATCGAAAGCAAGTACCTGGTCAGCGGTCAACTTCAAAAAAACAGCTGACCTCGATGAGGTCTCAACTTGAGCCCGCGATATGGTCACGTGACACTGGTCAGCGGATACCTTGTTTTGACAAGTGTCAATTGGTTATAAGATGGATGTCCAGTATCAAAGACTTACGCTGTAAACTAGCTGGTCAGCTGGGCCAGGTGGAGTATGGCCGCCATGTTGGATTATTATGATTATTATTAGGATATTATTAGTTATTGGGCAACTCCACCGTCGTCGTCGTCGTCGTCGTCGTCGTGCGGGCCCACGAGCAATACCGCTAGCCATTTTTACCATGAGAAAAGCCGTTGACGGGTTTCTATAGGTATGGTGCTCCGCTTCGCGGCCCTTCGGGCCGCTGGAGCTCCGCTAAAAAGCAACCAAATGAACCACACAACGTCGATAATACACAAAAAATCGATTTGTGGACCGACTTACTCTGTCTAGTGTTTGGTCAAAAAAAATTTTTGTGCGTTTAACCACCCAACGATATGTTTGACAAACACGATGTTGAATAGAATTTTATGCATGTAAATAGATTTTCTCTTCTTTTGTTCTCGAATATATTAGCCTTTCAGGCTACTCTGAAATTCGAGTATTAATAACGTTCATGTATGTATGTGTGTATGTGTGTGTGTGTGCGTGTGTCTGTGTGTGTGTATGTATGTATGTATGTATGTATGTATGTAAACAGTTAGCCAAGCGGACTGAGTTAACTGAACATTCGTTCACTTGCAAGCAAAACAACAAACCAAACAGACAATTCAACTACTTCCTTGCGTCCAAAACGAGTAGAGATGATTGTTATTTATATGCAGTCGAGAGAAAAACACAAGTACCATTCCTGAACAAAAGTAACAACGATTACACCAAACGTTAAGCTTCAATTTATTCAATTCACCTGTGTTGTAGAGTACCACTTGAAAAAACGTATCCAGTTTAGTAAAAACAGCATCTCCAAAAATAGCAAACGGTTTGTCCAAAGGAAGAACTTCCACTAAGTTTGAGCTACTCATTCCACCCATTAATAGCGGAGCTCCGGCGGCCCGAAGGGCCGCCGAGCGGAGCACCATTGTTAAGAAAATAAGGTAACCCATCTAATCGAGAAAATGTGGTTTTGGTCACCGTACGAACGTCGTCCGTACGTAGCCCCTACGTCCGCCCTTCCATGTATGCGATGTGAAATGTCCCATTAATTGTGTGCTGTAACCCGCGTTTTGTGTACATCTTTTGATATTGGACGTCAATGTTATGGCCAATTGACACCTGTCAAAACAAGGTATCCGCTGACCAGTAGTACGTGACCATATCGCGGGCTCAAGTTAAGACCTCATCGAGGTCAGCTGTTTTTTTGAAGTTGATTTAACGCTTCAAGGGCTTTTTCACTTTACGGCGGCATCTTGCAGCTCTGACTGAACAATTCACCAGCATTAATAGGAGGAACGTGTAGATCAAATTTGGTGGAGGAAGTTCTTTCTTTGGACAAACGGTTTGCTATTTTTTGTAGATGCGTGTTTTTACCTTAGTGGATTCGTAGAAAGCTCGACAACACAGGTCAACACAGGACAACTTAAATAAATTGAAGCTTAGCATTTGAGGTTTAATCGTTGTTACTTTTTCTCAGGAATGAAATTTTGTCGACTAGATATAAATAACAATCTACTCGTTTTGGACCTGACAAAGAAGTAGCTAGTCGAATATTGTTTGTTTGCTGTTCTGCAAGCAAGCGAAGGAGTGTTTTCCTCCGCTTGGCTGACTGTAAATTCTTTTCGACGTCAGTATTTCTATAGTGTTAAGAACTGAAAGAAACGTTTGTCCTTATGTTTTTTAATACGTAATCGCAATGAGTCCTCGTATGTCTTATGTTTTTGCGCGACAAGGGCAATTTCAGCAAATTTCTGAAAACACAAGTGATATTAGCCCTTAAATTTTACTCGGCCCCATGCGATTACCTATCCAAACTATCAGGATTGTTTCCTTTTCTACGACATTTAAGCTTATGTCTAAGCTTAACGTACTACGAAATATGTTTGTTAAGTCCCGGCTAAAAGATCAAACATTCTCATCCAACATAATGTTTGTCACACATAACGTTTGGTGGCTAAACGCATAACAATGTTTGACCAAACAGCGAACCAAGCGAGTCCAAAAAATGATTTTTGCGTATTACCACTGAAATTTTGGACGTTTTGTGGTTCAGTTTATTTGGTTGCTCTTCGCCGTTGTGGCTAAACAATCAAACATTTGTTCGTAATGCGAAATTTTGGATGAACACGTTTGATCTACATCAAACATGGAAAGTCATTTAATGCACTATGATCAGAGGTGGGTAAACCCTCAAACATGCTGTTCCAACGATGTTGGATGAAAATAATTGCTAAATTTGTTTTCGAACAAACACACGCGTCGGCTGTATTATTTTCTTGTAATGTTTTATTTTCTTGTAAGGTTTTTGAACCGCAGTCAATTCTTGTTGACTGCTCTCATCATAAAATATTGGCGCAAGGAAAGCTATGCCGTGCTGCTCAATACCAGTAAAAAATAATAATCGTGGAGCTTCGCTTTAGGCTTGGCTAAATCTATATATTACCGGTGAGCTGTTAAGTAACCTTTCTTGGTGAGCTGCGAGATGCCGCGGTAAAGTGAAAGCCCTTGAAGCGTTGAGTCATTTTGTTTTCAATCACACAATCCGGGCGATCCAAGTCGATCCAAGTTTTAAGCTTTCCCTGAGAAAAATCTTTTGCTCTTCCTTTTCATCACTCGACCCACAGAAAGCGCGCAAAAAATCAAGCCTCGTTTTGGTTTGGGTGTCCCACACCTGGCTTGAGCCTGCGATCCAGTCGAAAGCCAGTACCTGGTAAGCGGTCAAATGAGCTCTAATCTTGAGCCCGTGATATGGTCACATGATATTGGTCAACAGATACCTTTTTTGACAGGTGTCAATTGAATATAACATCCAACATGGCGGCCATTTTCCAGCTGATCAGCTAGTTTACAGCGTACATGATTGATATTGGAATTGAATATAACATGGATGTCCAATATCAAACATGCACTAGCTGGTCAGCTGGAGTAAGGCCGCCATGTCGGAGCTCCGCTATTAATTTAGCAATGGCCATCGAAAAGCGATTAGTACACACACAGGCGTCAGACCGAGACTACTTGGAAAATAAATCTGGAAAATCTTGGCGGCCAAACTGCATTTCGTCACTCGTGCTTCGCAACTGAAATTTATAACGCTCCACACTTATCAAAACCAAATGAAAAATGGAAGGTAGTATAGGGAAAACAACTGTCGGTATAATTTTGTTGTTGAGTTAACAGTACGTCTCCACTGAACCACAATCAATGGCAAAAACATCCACTGCAATGACAGCAGGTATACTGCGACACAACGGTAACTAGAGTAACTTACTTATTAGCGGAGCACCATACCTATAGAAATTCGTCAACTGCTTTTCTCATGGTAAAAATGGCTAGCGGTATTGCTCGTGGGCGCGTACGCACGACGACGACGACGTTGCCCAATAATTAATAATATCCTAATAATAACAATAATCAATACTTGAGCCCAACATGGCAGCCATACTCCACCTGACCAGAGCCTGACCAGCTAGTTTACAGCGCAAGAACAGCTCACATCTTTGATATTGGACATCCATTAGGCATAAATAGATTGTGCTCGGCAACTTTTGAGCAACTTTTAGCGTTTTGAGCAACTCTTTGTAATACCAGCAACCTAGGGCAACTTTTGCCTTCCTTGGCAACTTATGAGCAACAAATTGATATAAAACCGATCCAAACCATAAAAGGTCGTTTCATTTCGAAGGATTTTATTAAAACTGGTTTTATCAAAACTGATTTTATTAAAACTAAGGATATACAATAAAATGACAATAAAATAACACTTGCATTACGCCCACGAAATCTGGACAGCGGCTATCTATCTAACGGGCGCCTAAATCCAGCGGTTATTCGCTGCAACATAGAGCCTGCCGCGGCCATCTTGGTATTTGCTGAGAGTCATTATCATTGCAAAGAGTATATTGATTACAACATAGTATTTATATTTGTCATATAACAATAGCTTTTGGCCTCTTTTAATGATTGTGAGAATATTTAATGAAAATGTTTAAATGGCAACAAACAAACAAACACGTTTTGAGTATTTATCTAAAACAAAACGACTCTAGAGAGCAAGCAACTTTTCTAAATTTTGGTGGCAACTTTTTGATATTTGAGCAACTTTAGAGCAACTTTGGGTATATTGTGAAGCAACTTTTCCTGAATTTACTAGCACAATCTATTCATGCCTAACATCCATGTTATGGTCAATTGACACCTGTCAAAACAAGGCATCCGCTGACCAGTATAACATGAGCATATCGCGGGCTCAAGTTTAGAGCTCATCGAGGTCAGCTGTTTTTTTAAAGTTGACCGCTGACCAGGTACTGGCTTTCGATTGGATCGCAGGTTCAAGCCTGATTAACTTAACCAAAACCAGTCACAAAAACCAAAACGAGACTTAATTTTCGCGCGCTTTCTCCCGTGCGGCAGCCGCGCGGCTCGAAATTTCTCATTCAGTTCATTCGGTTGGTTTCCTCATTATGAGCAAAACAATTTCATCTTCTTCGATCGAAGTTTGTCTTTTAATTCGCGTAAAAAGCATAACAATTGAGAACTTGTTAAAAGATCCTCCGGAAGGTGAACTTGCAAGTGATAAAAAGCCGGGAGGCGCAAAGATTTTTCTCAGGAAAAGCTTCAAACTTGGATCGATTGTGTGGTTGAAAACAAAATGATTTAACGCTTCGAGGGCTTTGCTGTCACTTTATCGCGGCATCTTGCAGCTAACCAAGAAAGCAGATCACCGGCATTAATGGTAGGAACGAGTAACTCTGTGGAAGAAGATTATTTTTTGGACAAACCGTTTGCTTTTTGCGGATGCGTGTTTTTACTAAAGTGGAAGCTTGCGTATTATCAAGTGGTAGAAACCTCTATAACACCCGACACTGAGGCAAATTAAAGAAATTGAAGTTTAACATTTGGTTTAATCGTTGTTACTTTTGTTCAAGAATGAAACTTGTATTTTTCTCTCGACTGGTTATAAATAACAATCATCTCTACTCGTTTTGTACGCAAAGAAGTAGTTGAATTGTTGTTTTGTTAGGTTGCTTTGCGAACGGGTGTTTTTAATCTGCTTGGCTGACTGTTTTTCGACCTCGGTGCCTCGAGAGCGTTAAGAAACTTTTGCCCTTATCTTATTAACAGGTAATTGTAACGAGTCCCACTAAAATTAAGGATTAAAGCCCCGACTAAACGGTCACACATTTTCATCCAACGTCTTCAGTTGTCAAACATAACGTTGGGTGGCTAAACGCACAAACAAAATGTTTGACGAAACACTAGACAGATTGAGTCCACAGAACGATTTTTTTGCGTCATTATCGCTGAAATTTTCGACGTTATGGGGTTCATTTGGTTGCTTTTTACCGTTCGTGCACGATTTGTTTGTTGGAGTCGTTAAACGATCAAACATTTCTTCGTAATGCGAAATGTTAATCTAGATCAAACATGGAAAGCCATTTAATGCACTATTGAGAGAGGTGGCTAAACCCCCAAACATGCTTGTCCAACGATGTTGAATGAAAATATTTGATCGTTCTTTGATTGCTAAACTTATTTTCGAGCAAACACACGCTTCGACTATATTCTTTTCTTGTAATGTTTTGAGGTTTTTGAACCGCAGTCAATTCCTGTTGACGGCTCTAAATATAAAATATTGGCGCAAGGAAAGCCATGCGGCGTTGCTCAATACCAGGCTAAACCGGCTAAATCTATATATTAAGTGAGTATAAGAGAACGAAAGGGGACCGAGTTATAAATCATGTTAGTATAAATCTACTGGCGCCGGCGTTCTATCACGAATGCAGTTCTCTGATTGGCTACGCTAGTCGCTATCTATTCTGTGATAGGTAGTAAGTATCGATTGTTGATTGTTTTCGAACTGTCTGCGAGGAGGATTTAGATAAATTACTTGTTTCGTTTTGAACGACTAAAAGACTTATAGTACTAAAACAAGTAAATTATTCGCTCTCGATTTCTATGTGTGATAGCTGATTCGGACTGCGCCATCATCAGCTATCACGCGATAGAAATCTCGAGCTCATAGTCTAATTGCTCGGGATACTGCAAGTATACCGAGTTATAAATCATGTCAGATTTCAGCCTTTTTTCCCGTGCAGCAAAGTGCACAATAGCAAAACGTGGCGGTGTTTCATGTACTATTTCAAAAACGAGTGCGAGGGTTTCATCAGGTTTCTAAACGCGAGAAAACATTTGAAACCACGAGGCCGCAGACCGAGTGGTTTTATTGTTTTCGAGGATAGGTGTGTCGTAAAAGCAATTCCAAAGTCGACGCGACTAAAGACAAAAACAAAACAAAACAAATAGGCAGCTCGTACTTTTGAAGACTGGGCAAAAGCCCGATTTCTGAAAGTAGCAACTCTTGAACCAGGTGGCCTTTTTAAAGAATATGATTATCACCAAGTTCAATATAGTTGGAAATTCCTTTAGGTCAAATTGGATGCTTTAAGTCTTCTTGGCTAGTGATTTTTATTCAAGAAGTTGCAAAATCCTCAAAGGAAAGATACCCACCCAAAACGTTATACCAGACCGTGTGTAGAGAAGAACAATGAGAAGTTAGACTTTAATCCTCTGGAAGCTTTGGATAAAAGGTGCAGTTCTGTTGCTGTATGTAGCACATGTCATTATTTATACTGATATCTAAATAGTCCAGTTTTATTTCGGGTTATCTTTACATGTTTTATAGGTTCTCTGTCTTTCGACGCGTTCTCGATTCAAAAAATAAAGAGGACACAAGAAGACGAAAACTAAAATATTGGACTGTGGGATTATTAAGAAAGCATTCAGCTAAGTCTTTGTTAAATGTTATATATTTTTATAACGGAAAATTATTTGGCTTACTTAAGTATATTCGTTTTGAGGAGAGCGTGTCTAAGACGGTTCACGGAGGTTTGCTGGATCTCGCGTATGAGCCACGTGTTGCAAAACATGTATATCACGAATCTTCATTCGATAAATGTCCAGTGGGCATAAACACTTTCCAGATATTTTTAAAGCCGCATAGCCTGGGACCAGGCTCCGCAGTGGGGTTAAGGAGCGAAAAGAAGGAACGTGGCGAAAAAAAATCGTCGAGCGAGGCGAGCCGAGCGGGGGACTGGCGGTTATGATCGACCACATTGGGCGATATCCTCTGACGATGGGGATGTGGCGGTGAATGTGAAGATTCGCGGCGTTACTTTAGGTCGTTGTGAGCAAGCAGCTTACAAGTTTTTTGGCATTTATCTTCGAAAATTACCTGGCCTTCATTTGCTCGAGGCTTGATGGCGAGAGACGCGTGGAAGTGGGAGAAAATGGACAAAATTCAGAAGGCGTTCAGCAGTGGCGGTTGTTTTAATTGCATGCCTTGTTGTTTATCTTATACTATTGTCGGAGGCTTCAGCGGCAAGTGACTCAAAGCGCCATAAAAACGCAAAAAACCACACTAAGGGCATAAGGTAAGTGATCTCCATTCATAAGGCTTACATTATATCTACATTTGGGATTAAAAGGTGCAACATTCGGTATTTTACGGAACATTTCTCCCGATCACTTCAATCAAGCCGAGAACAGCTGTTTCAAAATAGAGAGAATGTATGAGACCAAATAGCGTGCGTGACGTCACGCAGTTCGGACAGTGACGACACCTTCCATTACCTGGCACAAGTGAGCACTCAAGGTTAAACAATTCACTTCGATCGGCCTGAACAAATTTTCCTGTACATATCTTTGTAAAGTTGTGAAGATTTTAATCCAGTACAATCTGTCCCGTGAAAAGGTTTGCCGAGTTTAAATTCACCTGAAGCCCAAGTTTTTTGATAAGATAATTATTTCCACTTATAGCAAACATATTTTACCATTTTCACCTCAAAAGTTTTCTTTTCATGTGTCGCACAAGCTATGTAAAGTTAGCAAAACTAACAGTCATATGGCCCCACGACCGTGCTGTGGGAGGCATGGGCCTATTCTCGATTTTACGTCACAAACTGCTTTGCATTCAAGTTTTCAAAGAGTTTTTGCATTGCAAAACAGTTTGTGACGTAAAATCGAGAATAGGTCCATGCCTTTCACAGCACGGTCGTGGGGCTATATGACTGCTAGTTTTGCTAACTTTACATAGCTTGCCTATGCTAAGTTCGTTTGGCTGTAATAATGTGTCACGAAAATCCGGAATGTCAAAAGTTTGGTTTTAGCCATTGTGCTGTTATTTTCTTTGGTGTGTCCTCTGCAAGTTCCATTCTTTCCATCAGCTTTGATGCCCCGCTCGCGATCGATCTGTATACTACAACAGTCCAAAACACAAAAATGTAAGGGGAGTGCAGAGAAGTTCCACTGAATGAAAGATTACCTGTAGAGGGCTGTTACCTGTTATGGGGACACTTGTTGCACTGACCTTCAAACTTGTAACAAAGTTATTGCTTTGTGTGTGACAGAAACCTACATCAGTCAAGATCGGATATGAGGCAGACTGTCAAGAATGTTTTCCTGAAAACCTGGCCCCTCATCAGTGAATAGGAACACGGACAACGATCACATCGTAATTCCAGAGGCGTCGACAAACCTCTATCGCAAGCATAAATTTTGCATAAATTAGGTTAACTTTTTTACAGTTCGTTCCTCTTCCAAATAGAGCTTGAAAACGTTTGGGGCTTGTTACAACATTTCACCAGCTTCTAGCCTTATAAACTTTTCCATTAAAACAAAATGCAAAAAGGAAACAGTGCTAATTGGTCATGAGATAGCAACCTTTTTACTAGTCTTACGTCTTCGCACTGCCGATTGTAAGTAATTTAGTCACTTAAATGTTGACCATGCCATAAAAGTGAAAACAAAAGCTGTACCTCAAGCTCGATCTGCATGCGGCGGAAGCCAACACTTGTTTCTCCATCGGTTATAACTACATTATAGCCTCCCTTAAGCGTACAAAGTTCTGTCGAGTTGAGCTCAAATGCGAATTGGACTCCATTTATACAAAACCTCCGAAGATCTGTTTCCGGGCATTTACTGACTGTGCAGTGTACAGTTTCAAAAACGTTTCATTGCAACATCTGTTGTTTGGTATCATGGCAATGTAGACCTACACATTTCAGTAGAATGCACAACAGTCCCACCCTTTACTTCATGCAGTGTTTTGGGTCTTTCAACCCCCTGAAATTTAGACACTTACGCCTGGTTGAATAGTTTATTCTCAATAGGAACTGATACAGATATAATAAGTATATATCATTTCATAGAAAGTGTGTCGTACAGAGTTGTAAGCGAAAAGTACGTTTTCCGAGGTTTTACCACTCGGGAAAAAAAAAACGAGCAAAGCACTAATATATAGATTTAGCCAAGCCTAAAAGCGGAGCTCCACGATTATTATTATTTTTTACTGGTATGGAGCAACTTCGCATGGCTTTCCTTGCGCCAACATTTTATGTTTATAGCAGTCAACAGGAATTGATCGCATTACAATAAAACAATACAAGACGCGTATGTTTGCTCGAAAACAAATTTAACAATCAAAACACGATCAAACATTTTCATCCAATAGGCATAATACGCAAAAAACTGACGATGTTTGATGAAAATGTGTGATCGCTTAGCCGGGGCTTTAATCCTTAATTTTACGAGGACTCGTTGTGATTTAATACGTGTTAATAAGATACATTGTAAGGAAAAAAGTTTCTTAACGCTGTTGAGGCACCGAGGTCGAAAAACAGTCAGCCAAGCGGAGTAAAAAAGACTCGTGTTCGCTTGCAAAGAAAACAACTTAACAAAACAAACAATTCAACTACTTCTTTGCGTCCAAAACGAGTACATATGATTGTTATTTATATTCAGTCGAGAGAAAAATACAAGTTTCATTCCTGAACAAAAGTAACAAAGGTTAAACCAAATGTTAAGCTTCAATTTATTTGATTTACCTCACGGTCCTGTATTGTAGAGGTTTCTTTCACTTGAAAATACGCAAGCTTCAGTAAAGTAAGAACAAGCATCCGCAAAAATAGCAAACGGTTGGTCCAAAGGCAGAGCTTCTTCCACAAATTTTGAGCTACTCGTTCCTCTCATTAATGCCGGTGAACCGCTTTCTCGGTGAGCTGCAAGATGCCGCGGTAAAGTGACAGCAAAGCCCTCGAAGCGTTAAGTCATTTTGTTTTCAACCACACAATCGATCCAAGTTTGAAGCTTTTCTTGAGAAAAATCTTTCGCTCTTCCTTTTATTACTTGAAAATTCACGTTCCGGTGAATATCTTTTGACAAGTTCTTGATTTTTATGCTTTTTGCGCGAATTTAAAGACAAACTTCGATCGAAGAAGATGAAGTTGTTTTGCTCAAAATGAACAAACCATCTGAATGTGAAATTACGAGGCGCGACACGAGCCGCAGAAAGCGCGCGAAAAATGAAGCCTCGATTTGGTTTGGGTGTCCTACACCTGGCTTGAGCCTGCGATCCAATCAAAAACAAGTACCTGGTCAGCGGTCAACTTCAAAAAAACAGCTGACCTAAATGAGGTCTTAACTTGAGCCCGCGATATGGTTACGTGACACTGGTCAGCGGATCCCTTGTTTTGACAGGTGTCAATTGGCTATAGGATGGATGCCCAGTATCAAAGATGTACGCTGTAAACAAGCTGGCGCTGGTCAGCTGGGCCAGGTGGAGTATGGCCGCCATGTTGGATTATTATGATTATTATTAGGATATTATTAATGATTGGGCAACGTCGTCGTCGTCGTGCGGTGGCGCCCGCGAGCAATACCGCTAGCTAATTTTACCATGAGAAAAACAGTTGACGGGTTTCTATAGGTATGGTGCTCCGCTTGGCGGCCCTTCGGGCCACCGGAGCTCCGCTATAATGTGATTTAAATAAAGAGATACTCAAAAGGTCATTTAACCCTTTTGTCTGTTTAACATTGAAGCAGAACATATTTCTATAGAAATAAAAAATAATAATAAAACGCCGAGTACATTGTTGAGTTTCATAAGCACGCGCAAATTTTTATGAACACGAAAAAAGTGTCTAGAGAAGGACGAGCCGTAGGCGAGTGCTTCTCTCACTTCTCGAGTGTTCTTAAAAATTCCCAAGTACTTATATTACTCGATAACGTACGAGGAACATTTTTTTTTTTTTAGTCTTTGATATTTTGTCCCGGAGGTTTGCGCGAGCTTTCATACCGGCAGTATATTTATTAAATTTGACGACACTCAAACCCCAAATTTTGGTTTCATTGTGGTTTAATAGGGAGGCCCTGCCCAAAAGGGGAACATTTTTCACCCTTCCTCCACCTCTACTAGTCAGAAAAGGTATTGATTGAAGAAAAAAAAAAGGACAGAGATTTTGTGAAGCTAGATCATGCTTGTTGATCATGCTACTTATGCATAAGCAGCTCGCCTGAGTCGGCAAAACACATCGCGTTTCAAGACAAAATCGACGAAAAGAAAGTGGAGATCATGGTCGAGTCCGGAGCATCAGTTGCTCAGGTAATTATAACAAGACAAGAAATAAATCCCCAGAAAACACCAAGTGCAGAATTTTCTCCTAATGATCGCCGACACCGGCTCCTATCTGTCAAAGGCGCTTCAGGAAATCTCCTATAGGTTGCAACACTGCTAAACGGTAAGGCGTGCGTAAGATCATCAATCAAGTCAAAAACCGACAAGACCAATTTCCAATTCCCCACGAATGGAGAATTCGAGAGTCTGTTTGGAGGAATCGGTAAAGTAAAGGTGAAAGTAATCAAGCTACCCATCGACCTCGACGTCAAACCCAAGCTGCAATTCAATGGTCAAGCCACGTGGACTCGAGACTCCGAAAGATGACACTGCTACCAAGTTCACTGTGGAAAGCATTGGCAATGGCTTTCCCTTCTGGAGACTATTTCATGGTTGTCATCGACAAATATGGCCACTTTCCAGAAGTAGAAATCGTGACTTAGCCAGATGCAAGACCACTGAAGACCACCCTACCGGCAGACCGCTTTAGCAGAAGTGACATCATTAGCACCAGCTCGTCAGCAAACCAATGACCTAATGCAAAAATGGCTGCCTTTAAATTATTCTTTTGCTCGTACTCAAAACAGCCTCACTAATCTCGTTCGGATAACAAGTTCTCAAAAACGAGGTTAGTGAGGCTATTTTGAATACGAACAAAAGAATGATTTAAAGGCAGCCATTTTTGTATTGGGTGTATTGGTCATTCATGCCATTGATAAATTTCGCTTTGTTACTGCTATGTTAATCAGGCAAGAATGTATAAATAAATATTTGCGTAGGTGTTTAAAGGCAGCGCATCCCAAAAACTGAAGGAAGTAAGAATCGAAAACAAAAACAACCAAGAATATCAATAAGACACGTCAGTATTGCACCTTGTGCAAGGAAGAAACGTACCTGTAATATTTTTGAAATCATATGTAATGGCTTGATTTCCTGTTTCGATTCAACCGATACAACTATTTACTGCGCCTTTGATGAATCGTCTGACATTAATCTCAATAGTTGAGATGCGCATGCGTCACAGACCGCAACGACTTTTATGCAAAGTTTGATAGTATTTGTCTGGTGTTGAGTATCCTAATCCCTTGGATTTACTTCTTTAAATCTGCGATATTTGCTTTTATCTGACTACCAAATTTATCAGTCAGTTGAAAATTCTCAATTTACAACTTCTATTTTTGGATGCAAAACAAATAATATCCAAGGAGCTCTAAAGGAGTAATATAGGAAGGCACCTAGCAAGCTGGAAACCTATATAACCTATTGTCAGTATAAGAAGTTCCGTTTTGAATCTAATTATTTAAATTCCAATTTCAACCCATGTAGTGGTGCAAGCGAATCGATTTGGTTCTAAGATAAGGGAAAAAATGATTTCAACGGACAAAAATACAACTTCAGTTTTTTCTGGTGTCAGCAAATGTGGCGCAACTTGAACCTATAAAGACCAGGACATGTTGGCTGCTTATCATTAACCGCGCAACAAAGTGTGCAAGGGGAAACAGACAGCCAACAAAAATGTACAAACTTGTGTTTTTGGTGAGTTGCTCTTCAGTTACTACGTTTTACGTCATTTTCACAGCCTTCAAGCTTGCCCTTATGGAAGAAATCCCGCTAAATTGGCGAGAATTTCATCAGTTACTCTGAATTACTGAATTACTGTGGTTGTGTTAGATATGCTATAGAAAACAGCTCCAAGTTGGCAGAAAAGCAGTTTGTTCAGTGATGATGTGGTTATTCAAACGAAATTAGCTGAAAAAAAATTTATTTTGATGCTGTATTTAACATGTTTAAAGAAATATTCTACTCACGTACCAGATGAATTTTTCAGGAGCAAGACGTCGACTATCCCAAAAATATATAACAGCTACCTCGCTTCACGTTATCGGGTGATATTGTTGCTATCTGGGGTTTAGCATATTGAAATATCATAATAATTCGTTTTACTATCTATTTGTTTTGAAGACTGCGACCAATGTAATCACAATAGAAAAAAACATATCGCCGATGCATTCTAGCAAAAGGCAATCAGGAACCATTTATAAATTGAAAAGACTTTTGATCAATGGAGACCCCGGCATCACTGAACTAGCTTGTGTAAATGACTAGAGTCGTCTGGAAGCCATTGGGGAATTAAACTCTTCGTCAGGAAATCGACACCGGGCCAACAACCTTGATTTAAGACTTGACGCATGAAAGAATGGCGAGCTACTTTCCTGAACTACAATAGCCGTACGGTTTCCTTACAACTTAGAGGGGTTTTTAATGCCTGTTAGGCCAATTAAGACAATCAGACTTTGGACTTGGAGGTCTAAGTAAATGTGTTTCCTTTCATCTCCAAAACCACCCCCCTCCCCCCCCCTCCCCTCCCCTTCCCTCCTCACACTCACACACACACACCCTGTTGAAGTATAGCATGATGCATATTCAGGTCATGGGTTTCCAACAACTAGAAGATTGGATCCAACGTCTGGGATTTTTCATTTTACTAAAAAGTGACCATAACCATTTGATGAAATAAAAAATAACTGTACATGTAAATATTACTACAAGAAAACTTCCGAATTTCAAACTTGCTTCTTAAAATAGTAATCAGTATTTGGGTTTACCTCGGTGTAAAAACCTGGCGAGGTCTTCTTTGTTTTATGAGGTATTGTTTTGCTGTACCCCATTGTTTGGAATGTTTTGTTTCCTTTGTTTTACGTCATTCGTGAGTTTCACATGTTTTTACACCGAGGTAGAGCCAATTATTTGTTACATGCCACACGTAAGCATTACAAGTTAAATTTCGGGGAAACAAACATTGTTAGGTTGCATGACAGCTTTATTGGCCAGAACGCTAACAAGCCATAGACGGTGTGAGCAAATTCAAACAGTGAGTTACTGCTGGCACAAAGTTATAAGAAAATGGTTGACGTCCAACAAGGCACTGATATATATTGAATAGGCTTTGCTTATCCGCCGGCATCGTCAATCGTTAGCTAAACTTTCTCAGGTGCTTTAACCAAATGAATCCTCCTAGCAAAAGAATGTCATCATAGTTTCAAATAAGTAAGTTCGCGCTTTGACAGCAATCGCGATCGTTCCCCAATTTAAGAACTCAAACCTGAAAATGTAGTGCATGGACGCTCTGTCATCGATAGATTGCAATAGCCCTTTTTAGCTTGTAGATTTTGTTTTCCCAATGTAGACCATGTGATCTTCCTAAGGGAATTTGCCTTTTGTTTTTTCATAAATTATGCGTACATATGCACGTAAATAAGGCGAGTTTCAAGGAAACAGTTCTCTAGGGTAACAACACATGATCTACATTGGGAAAACAAAACATGCAAACCAAAAAGGTCTATTGATTTGGAAATCCTATTGAATATTTTGACCCTAATCGGCCACCTCCTGTCTTGACAGGCGATTTGTTTTATGACTTTCTGTCTCCACGGAACAAGCTTGCCTTGCGGGCAAGACTGGTCAGCATTATCCAGCTGCCTTCAGATGAGCGGCAATCATACCTCCGCAGATGACATCCTCAAGTTTATTCGCAGTCATGGTTACATGATCGTGCCCACCTCAAATCCTGTATCGACAATACCACCATTGCCAACCAAAAAGACGAAAAGATCTGCTGGCGCATCTCCAGCGCTATATACTGGCAAATGCCCATACAAGATTCAGGTGCAAGATCTTATCGACACCGTGCCCAGGTTTGTGAGTAACGCGACCTGTAACGGTTGTGACATCAGGTGCAAGCCCGTGGTTTTTACTCAGCGGCTGCTTCGCAAAAAGTGTCATGACTTTTGGTTGTGGGACGAACAAGATGTGCGAGTTGCTTACTATCTGGGGCAGTAAATTTCAGAAGCTGCAGCTAAACGTCATAATAAACAACAAAATTCTTGACCAATAAGTTGTAATTAAGACAGTAACAAACTTACCTAAAGTGATTACCAAACAGCTGTAAAACCTTCCTTCGAGTCCTTAGATTCGCGTTATAATATATTTTCTAAATCAGACTGATATATCTTTAATTTGTATCTGTAGGATATTTCAACACATGCCTAGCGATTTAATTTAATTAAAGTTGGTAATAATTACGTTAGCTAAAACCAACCAAAGCTTCACTTATAACCTTAAGCACAAAATATAGGCATTCATTTTAAAATTAGAATAAATATATCCTGGGGACCAAGTTAACTATGTCCATTTGTTCAAATATTTTGAGGGTAGAAAACATATGATTTAAAATGTTGTGCCTCGGTTCCGCCAGTTATGACAACGAAAGTTTAAAGTATTGTATTTTTCTCGTTCAGTTTTATGTCTTTTGGGTGATTATAATGTGAATTTTGCTCTTTAATGAATAAAACATCTTTAAAAGATAAAAATTCATTGTATTGACTTTGAAGAGTTTTAGCTCCACTCTAGACTGGCATGTTAAGACGGTCCTCTAGTTCCCTTTGTGTAACCAAGCGGATGTGAATTGCAGTTATTGCGATTAGTTATACCACTTCGGTCAACTCCGCATTGTTGTTTTGTATTTGTTTTTTGTTTTGCTTTGTTTTTGTTTTTGTGCCTGCTTCAGTGGGCGAAATTTCACATATTCATTCTTGGGCTTGACTGGAGAAAGGGACAAAATACACATTCAAAAAATAAATAAATAAACATACACACTTTTTTTTTCTTTCAACTTTCATTCAACCTTTATATTGTATTTTTCACTATGTTGGGTCAACAACATATGACGCCCTTAGAGCCGTGATAAGGTCTTGACTATATACCGAAATAAGCAAAGGGCTCTTGGTGCCAGCTCATTCTGGAGATGGCTAATTACTCGCGATACCGAGTTATATATCATGTTAGGTGTTTCGGTGTCTTCATTGGTAGCCTGCGTAGCTGGCGGTATTGTAAGCGCACGGAGTAAAGAGTCGCTAAAAGCGAGAGGCGAAGCCGCGAGGAGAATGGGGAGGAGGCGTTTGACTTACCGCCTGACCTAAAAAACCTGGGTTTTTGAATAGTCCGCACACCAGTGTGCGGGAAAACGGATTAGTTGAGAGAGGTAGACACGTTTTGAATCAAATGTTAGATCATCCTTCACATACTTCCCAAGGGACACTTTACTTTGTATATGACAAACCATCTGTAAAAATAATGGCGGTTTCCATCACCAATCAGTTATTTAGTCCATTTAGTTGGGAACGGAATTGAGAATCTACTCTACCTTTCCCTACAAATCACCGCAGCTACGTTGTCCTTAAACAGCAGTTGAAGAAATTTCAAAGAATCGAAACCGCCCGTTCCGCTGAGACAATAATATCAGTTAACCTTTACACCAGTGACAACATATTCGAAATAGCGTGACCTTAAAAAGCATTAATGAAGTACTGGGTTTAAATAAAAAATCAGCCGTTGCTGAAAAATATCTACAGAAGGCCTCCGATAGATCTGCTCGTTAGCGGGAAAATGAACAAAGGCTAAAGAACGACCCAACCACAAACCACGAAAGGGAGTTCGTGCAGGCCTGTCATGACTCTGTCATTAACTATTCTTTCAGCTGCGGTGATAAAAGTGGGCGGCCATTCAAAAACCCTTCTTCTCATGCAGGCGGTATTTCTCGGCTCGCTTTCAACGCAGGCTATTCTATTGGTTAATGCACAATAGAGAACAAGTAGAATCATTTTCTTATTTACTGAGGATCGATTGCGGGGTAGGGTGGGAGGGAGGGAGGGAGGGAGGGAGGGAGGGCGGAAGGGAGGGAGGCCGAGTGGTTAAAGCGCTGGCCCGGGTTCAAGTCCTGCTCTAACTCGGTCTCTCTTGTAAATAGCCAACTGGTTCGCCTCCTGCCAGTTAGGATTCTTAACCTGTTATGTTTATTTGAATTATTTGTTTCATGTATTTGCTCGGCCCCACAGGCCTTTGTGCTATAAATACTGCCGAGGGTAAATAACGGTCATTTATTTATTTATTTATTTATTAATTCTTTAACTAATAATATAATTGGTATGTGCTTTGATTAGCGCTAACAATATTTTTGCCAATTTTATCGGGTAAGTCGACGATAAGTTGAATGCTCTTGTTTTCCAGATACGTTTGCGACAAATCAAATGTCTGTTAGCAACAACAAATGGTAACCATTGTTTACTGTATTTGTCTTCAGTTCCCAATTTTGCATAAATTTAGTTCGTGAAATACAAAAATTGTGCCGATGATTTGACATGTAAGTGCTCAAGGTTATACAATCCACTTCGAAAGACCGTCCCCTAAAGTCATTTTATTGCACATATCTTTGTAAGGTCTTTGTAATCCAGTAGACTTCGTCCGCGTCATAAGGCTTGCTGAATCTGAGTAGTGATTGGAAACCTCGCACGTGTTGGGATTATCGTTCGAGGGATAGAAAACGCCGTGACAATTCTATATTTAGAGTCCCCATGTTAGAGGTGAAAAAACTAATATTAGCACATATCTTAATTAGATGTCTCATCCGGCAACTCTCAAAAGAGATTTACCTTCTTTCCTTGTACGAAAACAAACATGCATAGTGCGAAACCAAAAGCAAGCCATTCTTCAATTTTCAAACAGATAGTTTTCGAGAGTCAGAAAGCCTAACTCTGCATCAAAATTTGCCCCGAGTAAATGCTCTGAGCGCATGTTCTTCGCATGACGTTCTTTGGTTTAGTGAAACATTGGTACAGTTGAATCCCGCTGATATATTAATTCAAACGCTCAAGCGAATCAACAGTTAGCCTGTTCCAGCTAGCAGGCGCTCAGATTGAATATATGTTAGAGAAATTTCTTCCTTTCGCGGCCTATAACTAATTTAAGGTCTACAACTTCCTAACAACTTCCTTCAACATCTGCTCCACCACAATACCTGATCCATTGCGCTTGCGCATGAATGAGCTGAAAAACGAACACAAAAACAAACGAAAGGAAAAAACTGAAAAGGCTAAAAGTTAAAAGGACGGTAATAGCCAATGACTTGAGACACACTGAAGGAAACAAAAAGCTATTTGAGCAAATTAGTTTATTTCCTGTATGTATTATTGAATTATTATGTTAAATTAACAGCCAACGCAAAAAAATTCCCATTTTGCGTCATTCGATCAACAAAGAGGGGTATAAAGATTATTATTAACAATATAATGTTGAGTTAAACCCTTAACAGCTCTGCTGAAAAGCATCTCTTGTCAATATAAAAAAAGGTTTCAAATTGTAATCACCTAAATTAAGGGCCAGTGCAATTTAAAGAACTGTCAAAATCTGTTAATCACGCACTGTGCTAAGTTGTGCGACTTTTTTATTTTTATATAATAACTAAGTGAAGCACGATCGTCCGGGTGAGTGTAGTCCTGAGAAGGACTGTTTGTGGTGACATTGACTGACGTTTCGACAACCTGAGCGGAAGTCATCATCAGAGTCAAGTGATTGGAGTAACGTCAGGAGATGGTACAAAAAGGGAGCAGTTTACAAGATCGAATGCTGCGACTGTCAGGCCACTTATCTCGGTGAGACTGGCAGAAATTTGAACGTAAGACTGACTGAACACAAACGAGCGACGAGAAATGGTGACATCAACAATAACATTGCTGAGCACCATTTACTGACAAACCACACAATCGACTGGGACTCTGCTAAATGCATTACCTACTGTACTAACTACCACCAACGGATCGCACTGGAAAGTTGGTTTACTAACTTAGAACAGACACCACTGAACCGTTGTCAACAGCTTCCCGCACCTTACAAACGACTTTTTGACGATATCAACAACAGACAAACAATAGACACAGACTAATTTGACTAACAATACGCCTACGAACATTTGACTAACAAAAGACGGATCGAAACGCACCAACCACGGTTTACAGTCTTCACAGCCAATAACATCACGGCTTAACTGACAGACAACCAATAACATCACGACTTCGTTGACCAATCACATCAACGACCAGAGTACTTATACCATCTCCTGACGTTACTCCAATCACTTGACTCTGATGATGACTTCCGCTCAGGTTGTCGAAACGTCAGTCAATGTCACCACAAACAGTCCTTCTCAGGACTACACTCACCCGGACGATCGTGCTTCACTTAGTTATGATATGACTCCTGGGTTCAAACCATTTACGATTTTATTTTTATATAGTTCGCTAAACAAAACTGCGCATTGTATGAGGTCCCGGAATTTCTAATATATTGTATATTCTACTGAATTAGGCCAATCAGACATTCGAGAGTCTTCAGACTTCGTGTCTTTTCGTTCAATTTTCCGGCCGTCAAAACATTCAAGTTTGCCACGTTTGGCTGTGCTCACGCGTCGCTGCCATGGAAACTAAATGGATACTCCTTCGAAGTCAAATTGGGTTATTTCTCGCTCTCGACCAATCAGAATTGAGCTAGTTTGTTGAGCGTACTATAAACAATAAAATAATGTTGATTGAGCTAGCTTTGCTGTAACGCAACTTTTGACAGCATAAAAACAACGATCAACGCTGTGCAACTGCTTTCAATAAAATTAAATATTCATTCAATAAATAAATAAAATAGCAATGGCAAATAATACATAATAATTCAAATGAATGAAAAAATGAAAAAAAAATTGCTGTGAATAAATTAAGAAGACGAACTAGATATGAAATAATGAGATGGCTGGAGGTGGGATTGCAACAGGTCGAATTAAAAAAAAAACCAACACGCCTTCACCCGATGTTGTTTACAATATTTGTACTTGCCGATGCATGTAAAAGTCACTCATAAATTGTAATATTTTAACGCGATGTTAAGCAGACAATGCCATACGACACATTTGCCCAGCTGTTTAAAAGAACGGGTTGTTAAACAAGCTTATCTTGGTTATCAAAGCGTCGCATCCCAAACACGCCCAGTTTCGCCAAATACCTCGGAATTGGCGTTAGCAACTTAACAAAACTGATCGTTGTAAGGCTAAAAAAACAGCTGATTTGCATTTACAAGTAACAACTCTAGAATCCCTCTTTTTATGCAACATCATATACATACATGGCACTGTACGTTAATAATTACTCTCCTTGGACCCAGACAAAGGCGACGGCCAGAGTCTTTTGCGTCCAGAACCAAACATTTCTGTTTTTGCATTTCCTCGGTTTCCTGGTCAACAGCTGGTGGGTATAAAACACGGGCTTGCAGTTGACATGGCAACCTTTACATATGGCCTTACTGAGAAATGGCGGTACTGTGTGTGGAAAGTTTCTCGCTTCAAACTTGTAAGGACACCTTAGGGTGTGTTTCTTGGCTGAGACAAATGACTTCGTATCTCTTGTGCTTCTTCTGGGTTGCCTGGGTCCTAATTTTACTTGTTGTAACGTAGGTGGATTAGACGCTGGCACAATTAAGTATTGATTCTGATGAATGAGTCGGAGAATGTCGTCGGCGGATGCGTTTCTTTGAGATGGTGTGCCTACTCGAAGGCATTTGGCTAACTGATCGTTTAGGCTTTGGCTCTGGGATAAACTCGGTTCGATGAGGAATAGCATCCCAATTGTTACAACCTGTTGAATGGGGGAATAAAAGAGGAATTTGTTTTAGCTGAATATAAAGGGTGGGACTGAGATTATCGTCGTAAAAACGTTATTTGAATGTCGGATCTTGAAGCGTAACTTGCACACCTGCACCGCTATTTTGGGGGGCGGATGTAGGGGGTGCTGGGGCTGGTGGTGGGGGGATATGCCGACCTAATCGGTGGCCTTTGAGGCATGGACTCTGTATTGGGCGGCAGTGCTGCACTGGCGCGGGGAAATCATCATGGATTCCCGACAGTGGCCATGTTTTTCGAGATGAATGTTTTATTATCCTTGAGCATCTCTTGCCTTGAGTTAAGTATGTATGTATCGGATTTATTAGTTTGAAGCTTCATAGCATTTCCGCTATGTTTGTCAGTGATAGCAAAAGTTATCCAGAAAGCTAAAATTATTATAACCCAAACCAATTTTTCAAGCCAATAATGTATTTTTACCGTACCACTGGCCACCTGACGCGGTCACTGGTAAATTTTTCTTGTCGAGTGCCTTTATTTAAACCCTGCTGCGTGAAAAAGTTCGAACAAGGAAACAAAGTAAACAAGGAAAGGTTGCGTTTGCATTCTGTGTAAGGATAACGAAGATCTCAGAACCCTTGCCGCTCGACATTTTGAGATAAAAGAGAAAATGCGAACGCGAAATTTGTTGGTTGTTTTTGCAGAAAGATTTGTTAAAGCCAAACGATGTTCACAGTTAAATTCCATCTGTGTCTGATTAGCGAATTTAACCTAGTATAAGTCACCATAGCGGAACTGTTCACCGACAAACAGGTTGCAGTTGCTTGTTTGTTCACTATTTTATAGTTTGTTTTATTTGAAAGCAACCTTTCCGTAGATTAATATTCCAGATCGGTGGGCTTTAAATTGGAAATTGCGGTTTGAATGCTATAATTTATGTCGGGAGAAATAATCGGCTAGGCAAACTATGAAAGCAAAGAGGGTCCTATGCCTCGGTCTGATTATATCGTTTAGTATGAACGTCATAAGCCAGCATATGAACGCTTGAAGCTTATCTAAACATTTAATAAAATCGCCAATCGACACTTCAATTCCCCTATTCTCGCTTTCATTTCTTCGTTGTATTTCAGAGAAGCTGGCAGAAAGCAAGTTTTAATTAAAATTAGACATCAGCCATCCGAGACTTGCGTTAGCAATAACAATTATGGCAGAAAGATTAAAAAAGACCAAAAATAACTACTACTGCGTTGCTGACGAAAGCACCATAGGCTCTTGAAGCAACCGACAGACATGCAATTGAAAAAGCGCGAAAATCATTTGAGCACGCTGCCATGCGTTTTACCTCTAAACGTAATTTATTTTAGCAATCTCAGCAGGTGCTGCTATTTCTAGATGATTTTTCTATATTTTACTGCACTGACTAAGCGAGATAATCATTAGCATATACTACATATGTGAATAGTGCTTTTCGCGCGCTCTGATTGCTCAATTCGGAGGTGATTAGCAAAGTACTATTCACCTCCACTTCGGTGAATAATTGTTGAATATCACGGATGCAAATTATTTGTTACAAGCCGTCAGGAAGCCAGTCTAAAATTAGACAACATTTATCCAAGACTTGATAATTATGGCTGAATGACAAAAAGACCAAAATTAAACTCTACTGTGTTGCTGTCAAATGCACAAAACCCGCAGACTGCAAAAAGAAAAATGGCAGGAAAATCAAACTAAAAAACTAAAAATAAATAAATAAATAAATAAGTGAGCGTTTGGCTGGTTTTACCTCAAGAATAACTCAAAAAGTACCACTATTTTTTCGATTATTTTTCTACATTTTACTGCACTGAGCAAGCTTATTATGGTGTAAAGTAGCCAAAATGCCGAAGAAAGTGATTTTTAGTTTATCCGATCGAGTTAAACATGTGTAATAAAAACTAAACAGAGGAAAAAAAGTGATGCACGTTCTTGATTTATAGCAAGCTTAAAGTCTGGGACTTGAGCGACGATTATTGCAAAACAATTGAAGAGAACAAAAATAAATACTATTGAAAAAGATTGGAAAATAATATGATCACGTAGCTATGTTTACCTCAAAACGTAATTTAATTTTATTATAAAAGCAAGTTACGCAACCCAGCAGAGGTACATCTCTGTGTAGATGATTTTCAATATTTTACTGCACTGAGTGACAAACTGACAGAAAGCCAGTTTAAAGTTAAACAAAAACCATCAAGACTTGGGTTGATAGTTATGGCTGAACCATATAAAGACCAAAACTGAATAAACCTTAGCATATTGTTGACGAGGGCAAAACAGACGAGAGAATAAACTGAAGGTCAAAAATGAAAAATGGCGGGAAAATTACAGAAGTGCCTGCCTAGTTATACACAGTGGAATAAAACATGTTGAATACAAGTTAAATTAAGGAGAAAAAGAAAACGATGCACGTTCTTGAATAAAAAGCTTAGTCGCGGACATAAACTGATAATTACTGCAGCATGATTAAAAAGACCAAAAATAAATACACTCTGTATCTGACGAAAGCACAATAGAGGTGCCAAAAAACAGGCAGACACCAAAGTGAAAAATGGCGGGAAAATTGTGTGAGCACGTGTCTATTTTTAACTGAAAACCGGTAATTATTTTTTAATCTTAAAAATTACGCAGTTCAGCAGATTCCATTATACTAAGATGATTTTCAATATTTCACTGCATTAAGCAAGACTACTACGTCTTCAAATTACCCAAAATATCAATGAAGCTATTGATTTTAGATGACCGAATAATACATTTCTAATACAATTTAAGGCGATGCACATTCTTAGATGCAAATTTAACTCGCTACGAGTATTTTCCGCTTAATCGAAGAACGCAATATATCAAAGCGAAAAAAACAAAATCTATACAGAAGCACAAAAATAAGTACTAAAAACCCTGAATGGTAAGAATTTGTAATGTTCTAAGCAGATTCCTGCTTCTCCCTAGATCTTAAAAGAAAATTGACATTCTTGATGCTTGGCGCCATTATGGCTGATGTTCCAATAACCCGGAAAATTTAAAACTTATATGTGAGCATTAACCGTGATAACAAGTGAGAACGAAGGCACTTGGATTTGGTAAAATACCGATCAATTTCAACGGCTCAACTATGTTTTTAGGAGTCTCTGGTTGCATGTTGGACATTTGAGACAAAACAACGAAACACAAAAACAGACCAAAGATAAAGAAAGAGAAGGTTAGGAAATGCTATTTCTAAAGGCGTGCATTTTAAAAAGAATTAATTCAACTAAAACAGGACTCGTTTTCGAAACACACAACCTACCAGATAAAACGCTCTCAACATTGTTCTGCTGTTGGATCAACTTCTTGCTTGTTCCTTTGGGCCCGTTAGGTTGAAATAAGGCCAAGCTCAATTTTTTTTTTTTTATTAAGCAGCCGTGATATTGGCATTAACAAGGGGAGGGGGAATTTTTTAAATGACTTTCAAGTTTAACCTTAAGCTTGCTAAGCATTTTTTCAGATACTGCAATGATAGCAACAATGAATTCAATTATCATAATTATTATAGTTGCCATAAATTAATGAGTGTTCGTTGTGAGATCATTGACATGCAAGCAGTATTTAAGGGCTTCAAGTGGTTATTTAAGTGTTATTAGAAAGTCGGTTACAATAACGCATGGTTACCAGGGGTTTTCCCTGACGGAAAGAATTGACGTTCAAACTTTTTTAGCTGAAATCGTCGAGCTAAATTTGGATACAAACTTTAACTACTAATCGAATTCGTTCGTAGGAAAACGTTAAAAATTAAAGCTTAGAGCAAAAATTTGAAGAATGTATTCATAGACCACCACGAAGGTTTTTGTTCATCAGTCAAAGAGTGAGAACCGTATTAGTTTGAGTAGGACGTCACCGAATGTTAACTATTGTCAGAACCACCTTTCAGTTAAATGAATTCTATTCGAATTCGAGGTGGTTTTTTTTTTTAAGATGGTACAGTAGCCTACATGTTTTTAGCAAAATCCACCTTTCTAACTGAGGTACTTTGGTAGGAATTAGAATAGGACCAGAAGGACAAAAGACACTAGTACAGCGGAGAAAATAACGTTGTAACATTCTGTAATTATTTCAAACTATTGCTTATCCTGACTAACCTTGCCAGTTTCAAAAGAGTCCCCTCACAGACGTCAGAATACAGGCATGCGTTTATGACGTAATGACAGTTTGTCGCATTTTGAAACTGCTTAGAAAGCAGTAGTAGACATTCCATAAAATCCGGTTTTAAGAACCAGTTTTGTACGACCATTTCGTTTAATGGGAGCGAAAATAACTTTTTATTAAAAGAACGTGATTTCGTTGAGTTTTATTTGCCTAGGTGTATTCTGCTTCATATGTAGGAACCAGCAGTATACGCAGCGAGTCAAGACCTGATATATATTTAACCGTTTCTTTAGGGTTTGACAGCAATGTTCTAATTGGTTTGTTTTGTTAACGAAGAGGTGATTAACAAAGACGAAAGTGGTTAACGAAACTTGCATCTGAAGATGAAAAGAATGAAGAGGCTTGAATTTTTAAAAGTTTTCTTTTTGTGCAGCCAAAAGTGACTGACGTAACTGATGACAAGATGAATTAAGACAGAATTTCTTAAGGTAGCAAAATTTATAAAAATAAATAAATAAATAAATAATAAATAAACTTGTCGAGAGGCTTTTGATAAAGAGCAAGGCCTAAAGTGATTAATAGCAAAAATATTTATGAAAAGTATGTCTCCACTAAAACACGGTTTCTAGACGCTTTCAGACATTTCATATTGGAACTTTGACAGATCTCGGAAGAGCACACATTGTTAATTCACTTTTACCAAGTGAACTTTGAGCGTTCTTTGAGTGCTTCATTTTGTCGTTGATACGCTCACATTGTAAAGAACAATGAGCTTCAAGTAAGAGCACAACTTACTTAAGTTCAATCACATGAGAAATATCAGATCTAATTCAGTCAGTTTCATCAGCACTCGTTTCGTTTCGAGAGCCTATTTACGCTTTCTTCGTATACTACACGTATGTGTTATCTAAAGGAGAAACACATCTACACCGAGTCATCGTAGGCTTCAGAAGGTCATCGAGACCAATATTGATGATCATTGAATGGTACGGAATTCAACATTATTTTAATTTTTCGCCGTTCAGCTACTGTAATAATCTATAGATTTCCTTCGAAGAGAACGGTAAAACTAAATATCTTTTTACTCATACTATAGCTTTCCCAGCCATTGATTTAGATTACTGTAATCAATTCAGTAAGTTTAAGTTTATAGGGGTATTATAGATGCAGCACTACAGAACTTGAAAATGTCGATCTTACGTATTCGACTGACTTCGATGATCATACTAGTGTTTGCTAATTTAGGACGCAATAAGCGTTTGCTCCTTCAAGCTGAATTGATATATAGTTTAAGGGCCCATTATCACCATGAGTGGAAACGACGAAGTAATCTAAAGGCTAGAAATCTTGGACACGCATGCGCAGTTTACGCGGTCAGATTAAGCAAAAGCGAGTCAAATAACGCCTCAGGACTTGGAGACTTTACTGAGAAAACAGATTTAAAATCCCGCTTACCTCCTTACTCCAGTCCATAGCCCTAAATGTTCACCGACTGTGTTTTGGTACAATCCGAGACCCAAAATATTCTTAGAAAATTGTCGGCTTCCATGTCGTAATCGTTGCGTTTTTCAAGTATAATCTGATACAGATGATGTATAGAGTAACAGTATGGCGGCAGTGCGAGAACAACATCACCAGCTCTAAAACCTTTGGAGTGTAACAACTTTCTTCACTGCGATTATTAAACCGTTGAAGCCACACTTAAAGACGCAGTGAGTCACATTTCTCAGGACTTTATATCCATTGCGTTTTTAGGTCTTGTTTCGCTGAAATTTTCATCTAACAATGCAGCGAAATCCACCAGCAAAGTAGTACACTTAATCAGCCATGTTGATTTTCAATTGTGTTCTCCCTGGGTAGCCTGGCTTTCTAGCTTCCAGTCTCTTTTGAAATCTATTCGCCCCCAAAAATTAAATAAATGAGGGGGCTGAGACCGGTCTTTTCGCATCCCGATCCAAAACCGCGGCGCGAAAATCAAATTAAAGGATCAGGACTGGACAGAAGTCCTATTTAAATCAGAAATACTATTTAAATCGGCGAAAACCGATCGATCTCTTCCCTCGAGTACGCATTGCTCGAGTTGACGCCATGTTGCTGAGATGTCACTCTTTATTGCGTGTTTCTTCCCAGCCAATGGCGTGCAAGAGTTAAACTTTTGTGAGTAGCAGGTCATTTCCAATCTTAGCATCTCCCACTGATGTCCGAGATTTCTAGCCATGTTTGAGTTTGCTTCAAGTCTATTTTTCGACAGTGTCAAATCGTTAAGACTTCGGAATCATACTATTTAGCAAATTGTAATCACAAAAAAGAGGGTTTTTAGCGGAATACTCAGTGCTTAAAAATTGATATTGTTTCATTGTATTTCAGTGGTGATTGGCTTCCTATTGAACATTTACCAGTTTGACGTTGGAAAAAAGACAAACACTTATGATCAAAGTGGCGCGAATTTTAAGATTCAATATAAGTTGGCCTTAAAAAGTGTCTACAAACTAACGTCATATGGCAACCGTACACAACACAACTAATGATAAACAACACCACAGGAAATTAATTGGCAGTACCTTTCATTGAATACATACTGTTTACCCTCAAATAGTAATATCAAATTTCCTTGCAATGTGCAACGCATCGATAGGCAAAACACTGCAGAAGTGTAAAGCAAATTAACATCACTTTACTTGAAAACCAACACCTCTTTGATACTGCTATAAGGTCCTGCATTCAACACTTTAATAAATTGCTGATCTTTACCACCTATTAACATTTATTAGAAAACAATGTTTCCACCTCATGTTATCTGAGAGCTAAAATTGACCGCGTCATTTTGCCATTAAACTCAAAATACAAGAATTTGCTTGAGTAATATCAAGTCCAGTCACCTTAGCGGCAGGCAAGGATGTTAGATGTTAGTACATACTAAAACAGTGGATAGCGTTGAAGGCGCGCGCTCTGATTAGCTAGTCAAACTCCGAATATCCTTTGCTATTTACCTCCGGGCAACTCGCGAGTTTCGTGCTTCCTCGTGTGAATTTCGAAAAAATGGCATCCCGCTTTGCATCCGTGACAAGCGAAGAAATCATCCAAATTAACGACGAAGCAGTCCCTGAAAACACAAAGAAAGCGACTAACTTTGGTTTGTTCGTGTTTAAAGGTAATGGCTTATGTTTTTAACCCAGAATTTATCAATAAAAACCAATGAGAAAGGTTTTGTTTACAAATACAAATTAATCTTGCGTAACCTGACTTGTTCACTTGAAAACCAAAGTTGTATGATATTTTTTACAGAATGGTTTCAAATATAGAGAAAGTTTGCAACTCCATTTGAAGAAATGTCGCCACCAGAGCTAAACAAATGTCTTCAGAAATTATATCTGTCAGCGAGAAAACGGGCAGCTTTTATTTCAGTCCTTTGCGCGCGGGAAAATATTTGCTGGAATATATTGCTGGAATATATGAATTAAAATCAATTTTTTCGTGGAGTAAATTATGTCACTGTTTTAGTATATACTAAAACAACTATTCACCGAAGTTGAGGTGGCCAGCTCCACTTCGGTGAATAGTTGCGAAATATTAATGAGTGAAGGTTAACTTTGAACTTTTTAACTAGTTCGTAACGAGGAATACTTTGAAAAATACACGTCACTAGGTATATATACATACTTCACACAGTACGTAAATAAATGTTTACGTAATTTTGTTGGTATAGTAACCTCACAGAAGTCTTTATCTAGTCCAGGTAGCTTTTTGAAGTTGTTTCAAAATCCAATCAGTTGAAATATACAGCACAGTGTGCAATAGCACATGATAGTACTGCTCAGAAGCTTTCATTTAACTAATTATAGATCACTCTTTTTCTCATTAGGTAATGCATGGAAAGCTAAGCATCACAGAGGAGTAAAGTAATGATCAGTCGCTTACGTTCTTTTGAGTGATCACACTTAAAGATTTCTTCCTCTAAATGAATAAAAAAGGTCGAACCACTTTATACAGGAAAATTAAAAGCAAAATACTAATCAACAGCTTTCACTTAAACGCCCACTCTTTGCTATTGCAAACCAACCCCAGTGGCTAACCACGCGGTACAACATAGCTTAATTGATTGCGCAGTGGTTATAACGAATCCCTTAGGTATGTTGTTAAATCATGTTACCTTATTAAGAACTACAAGGTTCTTTTTGAAAGGGTAACTTAGTCAAGTTATCAACTACCGTTAGAAAAGAAAGAAAATGATCCTCCTCTCCAAGAAGTAGTTCGTCATTTTAGCGTTAACGCTCAAAATACAGTGGCTTGCGAAGTATTAGATACCCTTGATTAATAATTCAAAAATATGCTACTTGACTAATATCAATAACAATCACCAACCCGGAAAACAACTAAGTGATTAAAGGGACTTTAATTTTTTTACTGACTTTAACCTTGGTGGCGTGAGTTGACCTTGGTGGTGCGATCAAAACTTTATACACCAGCCTCA
This sequence comes from Pachyseris speciosa, assembly GCA_016490735.1. Lineage (NCBI taxonomy): Eukaryota > Metazoa > Cnidaria > Anthozoa > Scleractinia > Pachyseridae > Pachyseris > Pachyseris speciosa. The sequence continues at coordinate 836,164 of JAEMWC010000039.1, forward strand.
TAAGATACGTTTTTTTTTTTTTTACTTAATAGGGCTGGTATGTAAATAAATGTTCTGTAATCGTATTGGTATCGAAGAAGTTAAATAAAACAGGTAGAGATTTGCCGCATATTGAAAAATATCACAGGATAGTTTTGCTCCGAAGCTTGCATTTTAATACACACTCTTCACATTTTCGTCCGTAGATTGATTCAAATCAGGGTAGATCAATCTTGTTCCCATTGTGCAACTCACGAAAAAAATAATCATATAGCAAGGGATTAATTTGAATTGAGCATCATTCACCTAAGAATTTATTCCTACAGGCTAAGAAAAAAAGACGGAAACTTTAAATAGGTTCTCTTGGCCTCAAATGCTCAGGATGGATACGGATGGCAACGTGAAGAAAAGTGGGTCGGTGTTTTTCTAGTTCAACCTTCGCCGTGTCCGGTGAGAGCCAAAATAAACCAATTATGCTTTGTTCTCTCAGTTCCAGAATTACCTTTATGTCTTTCTGTTGGAATTCTAAGACCACTTTGTGTATACGTATAAAATTGTTCTTACTGTAGTCTTGATTTAATCAATATTTTGGTCCAGAGACAAAACTATCCATGGCATAGCAGGCCTTAAAAAGGCCATTCTTTGCTATGCAAGTTATCGAATCACGTTACTTTATTAATCTTAAAAGGATAACTTATTCAAGTTATCAACAACTGTTACAAAACAAAGTTTTCAATTGCTCCCCCTCTCCAAGAAATGCACTTGATTAATAGATCGAAAATACACTACTTGAATAATATCAGTATCAATCACCAACCCGTGAAATCAACTAAGTGATTTGAAAGACTTTTAACTAATGATTATTTACCGTCTTCCACTTTAATAACATTGGTGGCGTGATCTGGTGTAACAAGGAAAACTTGAAACCTACGTCATTGGACATCGTTTTTTCAATATATTACGAAACCAAACTAGGCGATTTACACAGCACGTAAACAAATCTTTCAGGGGTTTACGTAATCATATTGGTATCAAAAAGAGTTTTTAACTAGGCCGGGCCAACAGGTGAAGCTGTTTCATGATATCGGCAGCGTTCCATATCACAGGAAAGACCCGCTCAGGGGCTCAGATGACTTAGAGTACTGACTAGTCTTTTGATCCCCCCCCCCCTGCTGCGCCCTCATCAGCTATCACGCGATGGAAATCTCGAGCTTATAATCTAATTGTTAAGTAAAACATTATAACGTGAATCGGCTGTTTTTAAATCCATACGGGGACTCTGTTAACTTTTTATATGATGTTAAACACCTCTTTGATACTGCTGTAAGGTCCTGCATTCAACAGAGTAATTTATTGCTGATCTTTACCAAGTGTTAACATGTATTAGAAAACAATATTTAAACTTCATGTTATCTGAGAGCTAAAATGGACCGCGTCATTCTTACCGTTAAACTCAAAATACAAGGATTTGCTTGAGTGATATCAAGTCCAATCACCTTAGCGACAGGCAAAGGATGTTAGATGATATTATTGAGTGAAGGCTAATTTTGAACTTCTTACCTATTTTTTCTTGGTGGCGTGATCTGGTGTAACGAGGAAAACTCTGAAAAATACACGTCACTAGGTATACCTTATCAATATGTTGCGAAAACAAACTAGGCACTTCACACAACACATAAATAAATGTTTACGTAATTTTGTTGGTATAGTAATATCACTGTAGTCTTTATCTTGTCCAGGTTAGCTTTTGAAGTTGTTTCAAAATCCACTCAGTTACAAGATACAGCACAGTGAGCAATAGCACATGATAGTACTGCGCAACAGCTCTCATTTAACTAATTATAGATCACTCTTGGTAACGCACGGAAAGCTAAGCATCGCAGAGGAGTAAAGTAAATCATTCGCTCCCGTTCTTTTGAATGATCACACTTAAGGATTTCTTCCTCTAAATGAATAAAAAAGATCGAACCACTTTATATTGGAAAATTAAAAGCAAAATACTAATCAACAGCTTTCACTTAAACGGCCACTCTTTGTTACTGCAAACCAATTCCAGTGGATAATTATGCGGTACACCATAGCTTAATTGACTGCGCAGTGATTACAGCGAACCCCTCGGGTATGTTATTAAGTCATCTTGCCTTATTAAGAACTACAAGGTTCTTCTTAAAAGGATAACTCAGTCAAGTTATCAACTAGTGTTAGCAAAGAAAGTTTCAATTGATTCCTCCTATCCCAGAAATAGTTCGTCATTTTACCGTTGATAATAGCGAAAATACATGGACGCGGTGCTTGAGAAGTATTAGATACCCTTGATTAATAGATCAAAAATGCGCTACTCGACTAATGTTAGTAACAATCACCTACCCGTGAAAACAACTAAGTGATTACAGGGACTTTAATCATTTTACTGACTTTAACCTTGGTGGCGTAATTTGATTTAACGAGGAAAACTTTGATACACCTCGTTAGATACGTTTTTTTTAATACGTAACGAAAAAAAACTAGTTATTTAATATTCAGTGCCCTTGGCCGGTGTTTTTCATGTTCAGCCTTCGCCGTGTCGGGTGAATAATAATAACCTTTATTTACCCTCGGTAGTATTTATAGCACAAAGGCTAGTGGGGCCGAGCAAATACAGAAACAAATAAAGTCAAATTAAATCAACTGAACTGAAATCAAATGAAATCAAATCAAATTTTGGTTTTTGGGGAGAGGGGAGAGGGGAAAACCGGAGTACCCGGAGAGAGTAGAGAACCAGAGCAGAGTAGAGAACCAACAAACTCAGCCCACTTATATGACACCGAGTCCGGGAATCGAACCCGGGACACATTGGCGGAAGGCGAGCGCTCTCACCACTACGCCTCCCTGAACCATTATAAACCGGTGATTATGCTGTGTTCTCTTTTCCAAAATTACCTTCATGTCTTTCTGTTGGAATTCTAAGACCATTTTGTGTATACGTATAAAACTGTCCTTAATATAGTCTTCATTTAAACCATATTCAATGGTCCAGAGACAAAACTACCCGTGACGTAGCCCTTTAAGAGGCCGCTCTTTGTATGCAAGTTATCAAATCATGTTACTTTTTTAACCTTAAGAGGATAACTTATTCAAGTTATCAAAAACTGTTGCAAAAGAAAGTTTTCAATTGTCCCCCTCTCCAAGAAATAGTTCGTCCTTTTTCCGTGTAACTAAAAAATGCATGGACGTGCTTGAGAAGATAATACCCTTGATTACTGAGTAGATCGAAAATGAACTACTTGACTAATATCAGTAACAATCACCAACCCGTGAAAACAACTGAGTAAAGGGACTTTCAACTTATAATTATTTACCGACTTCCACTTTAATTGACATTGGTGGCGTGATCTGGTGTAACGAGGAGAACTTTGAAACCTGCGTCATTAGACATCGTTTTTTCACTATTAGGAAAACAAACTAGGCATTTTACAGGCATGTACTAAAAAAATCTTTCAAGGGGTTACGTAATCATATTGGTATAAAAAAAAGTCTTTAACTAGGCCGGGTCAACAGGTGAAGGTGTTTCATGATATCGGCAGCACAGTGAACAATATATACAGTTCCATACCACAAGATAGACCCGCTCAGGAGGGGATGAGTACGTAGTCTTTTGATTTCTTCCCCCGAGTCTCAAATGGTAGATCAAGCTTGCTTATATTGTGTAATGCATGAAACTTGAACTTGAACTCGATAATTTTATTTAAATATGGACAATTCAGCGGTACTGAATTAATAAAATCTGCCAATCAAAATGTAAAACTGACCATCCTTCTCATAAAAAAGCTTAAGAATGATGTATATTTGAACTTGTCTCAAAGTTCAGTTTATGATGCAAAATGTAAAGCCCATTGGTGCATAAATAGGGAACCTAACGAGCCAAATCAACGAAGGGCTATATAAAGGCATTTTTAAGTACCTTATGATGTTCCGGATTCCTTAGCTGAAATGTTAATTTAGATAGCTTAAGGTGGCTCCTACCAGTTTCCAGCAGTTTCAAGCACTATTATTTTAATGGATCATTACTATCAATCTTTATGTGTTAATACCTTTAACGTGGTATCAAAGAAATGCCCAAACATTTGGTAAACAAGTTATAAAACTTTATTTGACATAACAGGTTACCATAGCAACGGCTTAACCTGTTAACAACACCCTTAATTTTAGCTTTAAGTTACAATAACTCAAAAACGAGCTCGGTGACCCCCTTTTTTATTTTCGGGAAATAATTAGCATAATAAAATAAAACTTTTTGCAAAGTTAAATAAAAATTGTAGGAGGAGATTCAGAGGCACCTTAAATTTTCAAAAATTTAAGGTGGCTCTGAATCCGTTGCTGCAATTTTTTTTATTTACAAAAAGTTGGCTCTCGACACGCTTATTACTTTTCAACAATGAAAAATGGGGATCACCGAGCTGGTTTATCTTTGCTTGAAGCTAAAATAAGGGGTGGTTTTTTAACAGGCTATGGTGTTGCTATGGTAACCTCCTATGTCAAAAAAAAGTTTTACAACTTGTTCACTAATGATTAGGAATTTCTTTGATAACAGTTTAAAAGTATTAACTCATAAAGATTGGTAGTAATGATCCATCAAAATAGTAGTGCTTGAAAATACTGGAAACTGGGTGGAGCCATTTTCTTTCCGAAAATGCTAGCTGACGTTCACAGCGATTACGACCTTTCCAAAAATCTCAGGAGCTATGATTTTATGATTTCCCCATTGCGAATCTTTTAGGCCATGTTTCAGTTAGGAAACGAGTGCGCTCTTTAAACGACGCCGAAACCCTAAGGCGAACTACCTCCCACCGAACAGAGATCTACCGAAACTTGGTATAAAGTTAAAGTTGATAAAATTTACTAGTACACGGCAGCGACAAAGTTTAACAAATTAAACATCATCAGCCGATGATACCCTTCTTTCTTTACATTTTTGTCCAAATTCGACATATTAATCAAACATAATATTTTTCGTTAATGCAAAGAATGGGAACCGGGAAAAAAAGAGAACAAAAAGTAAACAGTACGAAGCAAAATGTCGATTAAATAACACTGACACGTAAAAAGCGTAAAAAACGTTTTATTGTAATTGCGCGTGTCCGTAGCAGTTAAATAGTGATAAACTAGTGATAGTCACAGAGGGGACGTTTGTTGTTACCACTCGCTAGAAGAAGGAAGGGTCATTTGACTTGCACCATCTGATTTTAATCGAAGATGGGTGGTTGGCTACATCCCAGGAAATTAGACATGCAAAAGGCGAATCCAAGCATGCTTATTGTGCGACTTGGAATGCATGCGTCTGTGCTTGAAAAGAAGATTAATTTGTGTGAATGCTACGGAATTCAGGATGGATTTCAAAATGTCTTGGTTGGCACCGGCGAGGCTGCATGAACAGTGAATCACAGTTGTTGGTCCCAAAAACTCGAGGAGGGAACCGTGATAATTTTTTAGCTTTTTTCAGGAGTGGGCATTTTGTCGTCTGTCGCTTTCCCGTTGTGTGGACGTCTTTTGACAACATCCGACGAACTTGATCGCTGATGGCGTCGCGACCGGCTCTAAAGAAGAAAAAAATTAGATGATTTCTGAAAAAATATTCTCCTTTAAAATTAGAACCTCACCATAAGATGGTATACCTGTGCATTTTGATAGCTCGGCTAGGTCCAAGTTTTCAACTTTTTTTTTTAATCAGTAACTTCTTACTAAGTCTCATAATCCTTCTGATTGAAGAGACCAGAATTTTGGGGTAGAACTGGTTTAAAATTGGAAGGTCGTCATTTTCTCAAAAGTGCAAACCAAACACATTATTTAAGTGGCAAACTCTCCGAACAGAGACGAGAAAGACGGCTTTCTTTTTAGCCCTGTGAAGCTTATTGTATGTTGCACGTCTTTAAAATTTTTTTTTTACTTTGTTGAAGTCATTCATCTTAAAGTGAGAGCATATAACATGCTGTTTGCGTTTGATTTTACTACTTCCATTACATACGAAATCTTAGAAATACGATGAACAAAGATTATATTTCCCCCAATTATATATATAAGCAGAATAAGGAGGTTTACACAAACAATGAACTCCCAGCAGAAGAATCCGAAGGATACTATGCCACCACATGAATTTGTAGATAAATAAGAAATAAGGACAGTGGGGCGAACTTCCAGCTGATCTGACGAATGTAATTACGTTTCGGCTGTTCAGCCTTCTTCAGATTAAAAAGTTTAAAAACTAAGAACTAAAAACTATTTACAAGTTTTTAGTTCTTAGTTTTTAAACTTTTTAATCTGAAGAAGGCTGAACAGCCGAAACGTAAGTACATTCGTCAGATCAGCTAGAAGTTCGCCCCAC
>JAEMWC010000039.1:847500-875000 GCA_016490735.1 Pachyseris speciosa
CATGCTTAGGTCAGGGACACAAAAACACAGAAACATAAATATAGATACAAATAGATACAAACAACATTAAGTTAACTACCAGTAGACTAAGATTATCATGATGATGATGATGATGATGATGATGATGATGATGATGATGATAATCATGATCATCATTATCATCATCGCCATCATTATCATCATCATCATCATCATCGCCATCGTCGTCGTCATTAGAACAAGAATAAGGACAAGATGCCAAAAAGCAATGTAGGTAACAGGAAACGGTCAACTTAACTTTCTGAACGTACGTGTTTATAAAAATTCAGTTAAATATGGAATGAATTTCTCCACTGCTGTCGCAGATAAGTACTTGCCAACAAATAAAGGTCGCACCACTATTTTGAGAGTAAATATAATATCTTTATAACTCACTGTTGGGAAGGAGGTAGGTTCTTTATCCTTTCTGTTTTTTCCTTCAAAGCTGGCGCGTTTATGAACCCTTGGCCCTAATCGGAAAAGTATAAAGGAATAAAACAAAACACCATGTGAACCTCGACTATTTACAAATCTTTTCTTATCGTTTCTATAAACTTCATTCAAAATAGTTTTTCTTACTTGAAGGGTAGCGAGGCACCAACGAACCGAAGTCCGAGCGTAGTTTATACTTGTCTATATCTGCGTCTAAAAATAAATGAGCAGTCAGTCATAATCATGGTGATAACAATTTTATGAAACTAAAAGCGTGTGCATGTGAGACAAAAAGAACTAATGCGAGAAAACAAGTCTGGAGAACTTGTGTTATAAATGAAAGAATAGATTTAAAATGCCCTTAGAGATTTTCGTCTATCCAGTATCAAACAAATCCAGTAGTACTGTTGGGCCCCCGCTATTTTAACGAGAGGTACCTATTTTACCGAACCTGTAGTACTTCTCGGGTTCCACACCCTCCTTAGCTTTGCTATTCTCTCTGACTACCGCTCCCTAGTTTTATAAAGTTCTCCTTACCGAGATCGCCTTAAAGACATTTTAGGAAGGGTATGGCTGACCGAAAGATTTCGTTAGCCTACGATGTTCGTTGCTTGCTGTTTTTCCATGTACAACTCGATTCACAAACTACCGCAAAATAAACTATTTGACGCCAGAGTCGCTTGACTATGTACCGTTTGCAAACATAGTTGTGCCGAGTCCACCCGCTAAATCGACTAGGAAAGACTAACGTGTTTCAATGAGAAGCAAAAATAAAAGCTTAGAATTCGATTGCCTCATTGCACTGTTTCCTTCTGTTGGGATTGGCTGGAGTAATTGCTTTGGCCTTTGTTTTACGGCTCTCGATTGAAAAGATTTCGCTTTAGAGCCGTGTTCAGCTACTTGCAAAATTTGTGCGAACCATCCAGGAACTAAATTGGTAGCGAAGACGGTGAGAATAAAAAATCACGTCATGTGTAGCATGCTAATGTCCTTCGCAAAACCCTGAATCTGATCATTTCAGGTTGTTGTTGTTGTTGTTTTGCGAAAGGACTGTAACGCAATGTATCAAATTTTCTACCACACGTGCAGAACCATCCTCAAGCTATTATTTTGTGGCGCCTCTCGATGCCGTTACAATAAATTGTAATATGTCAATGTTTAAAACACATTCTAGCTACTACTCACAGGATCTCCCCACATAGTCATCATAGAACCGTTGTCGGGTCTCCAGGTCAGATAATATAAGGAATGCTTTAGTGGCGTCATTTGGTTTCTGGCCCGGCATCGGCTTTGAAGGGATTCTCCAATTTAGAAACTTCTGTAAGAGGAAAAGTGCGATAGAAATATCAGTTTTGTAACTATCTTGAATCGAAGGATAATCAGAGACTAGGAAAATCGAAGGAAACTTTATTTAATAGAATTGTTAAAAAGAAATAGGGAAGATTAGTTTGGTATGGGTCTGTGTTGTTTCTCAAGCACAAATGAACTGTTATTAAATCGGAAAGCTTCGAAGAAATAGCGTACTGCTATATGATCAAATTTATGTACAAGGGACTACGTACTATGTTCTGCGTCGAAAATGAAGGTGAACGCTATCAGCTGTTTGAATCTGTAATCTGAAACTTAAGTTCAACGTTTTGATGTCCTCTTGTCCAGGTTTTTTAACCAAGTTTGCAAGCTGCTAACTCACTAACCAGTACTTTGAACATGGATATATGGAAATCATTTAATAATAATATTTCACGTTTCTATTGCGCATTTTCTATGAAATAATCAAATGCGCATTATAACACTGGCCGGGGAACTTTGCCAGACTGAAGGGGGTGGGGAAGGGGGAAGGGGGTGGGGGGGGTCTTGTCACAAAGTTAAGACGATAGTAAACTTTCTTGCCCCACCTCTAGACTGCTTGCAACGCAGTTTATAATTAATGAAGTAACACTTGAGTTATGAATGCCCCCCTAATGTAAATATAAAATTAAGACAGGCACTAGGGGTAGTCACTGCCAGAGTTTTACTACGTCTCTGCTCTGGCCAACTCAACGCAAGCCCACAGCTCTGATTGGTTATCAGTTGAGAAATGAAATTATTTCTGATTGGCCAACTCGGTACGCGCGAAAAAGCTCAACTTACAGTGCGCTGGTTACTCTTGTGAAGCGAACAGGCTTCGAAAAAAAGTTCACAAAACAAACATGAGTGAAACCCCTAAAAAGTCCTTCCTTGAACAAACAACCAGCTTCAATAATCAACAACAAAATAGTATTTTTTTTTAATTAACAAATAAGACTCAACTTGCAAGCTAAAAATACAAGAATTGATTTCTGTTCTACTGTAGTGTCGAAGCGTCATTAAGGTTGATTTTTATTGACGTGCTATTAAATAAATACACAATTACCTGACCCGCAGGTAGAATAGCTAATCTAGGCGGGCTAGGAAATAAGGAAAGATGAAAGACTGCTAAAAAGAATAGGATACTTCACAAATTAATGTGATGAAGTAAGCTGAAGCCACTCAAAAGGCACTAAGGCCACAAGGTAGCGGGCATTACCCCTCAAATCTACCAAAGCAAAGATTGAGCCCAAGCATTAGCAGCCATGGACAGCTGTTTCGGCCTTGTTAGGCCTCATCAACATGGCATAGCTAATGCTCAGGCTTAAGTACCCACATATCAATAAAACAAGCAATGAAAATGTAAAGCTTGTTGGATGTGGCTGGAGTGACAAGGATACTTCACAAATTAATGTGATCAAGTACGCTGAAGCCACTCAAAAGGCACTAAGGCCACAAGGTAGCGGGCATTACCCCTTAAATCTAACTAAGCAAAGATTGAGCCCAAGCATTAGCAGCCATGGACAGCTGTTTCGGCCTTGCTAGGCCTCATCAGCATGGCATAGCTAATGTTCAGACTCAAGTACCCACATATCAATAAAACAAGCAATGAAAACGTAAAGCTTGTGGGATGTGGCTGGAGTGACAAGGATACTTCACAAATCAATGTGATCAAGTAAGCTGAAGCCACTCAAAAGGCTCTAAGGCCACAAGGTAGCGGGCATTACCCCTTAAATCTACCTAAGCAAAGATTGAGCCCAAGCATTAGCAGCCATGGACAGCTGTTTCGGCCTTGTTAGGCCTCATCAGCATGGCATAGTTAATGCTCAGACTCAAGTACCCACATATCAATAAAACAAGCAATGAAAACGTAAAGCTTGTGGGATGTGGCTGGAGTGACAAGGATACTTCACAAATTAATGTAATCAAGTAAGCTGAAGCCACTCAATAGGCACTAAGGCCACAAGGTAGCGGGCATTACCCCTTAAATCTACCAAAGCAAAGATTGAGCCCAAGCATTAGTTTTCATTGCTTGTTATATTGATATGTGGGTACTTGAGCCTGAGCATTAGCTATGCCCTGCTGATGAGGCCTAACAAGGCCGAAACAGCTGTCCATGGCTGCTAATGCTTGGGCTCAATCTTTGCTTTGGTAGATTTAAGGGGTAATGCCCGCTACCTTGTGGCCTTAGTGCCTTTTGAGTGGCTTCAGCTTACTTGATCACATTAATTTGTGAAGTATCCTTGTCACTCCAGCCACATCCCACAAGCTTTACGATTTCACTGCTAAAAAGAATATGTTGATAAGAAAATAAAGTTGAGATTAAAACAGGAATAACGTTGAGAAAAGAAAAAAAAGGGAGAGAGTAAAAAGTCCGAATAAAGAGCTGATTAGAGCAACACAAGAAGACCAAAGGACTGGCTACCATCTTGTGGCATCGTGCCACATGCCACTGATAAGTTATCAGTTGTGTTGCCATCCACAGGCATTAAGACAGCACGTTATAGTTAACAACCATGTTTGTTTACCCTGCATATAGACCGTAATACGAGTCATCAGACTCTAAATTTCAAATAAGAATGCGCGAATTCTCTTTTTAAAAATATCTTTAGGCAAATTACGAATACTAGTTGGTATCTCATTTCACAATTTCGAAAGCAATACTCGAGAAAGCATAGTTTTGAATTTTTTGATTTGATTTTTTATATAAACATTATGGGACGTTCAGGATCTAGTATTGTATGAATGAACACTACTAGAAGTGGGAAGAAACAAGTCTTGAATGTTTTGGGCAACAATATGATTACTTATATCGTGCATCGTTTCCGAAAGTAGTTGATAGTAAAGAAAGTTCAGTGGTAAAATCTTTGCATCGAGAAACTGAACGGAATTGCATGATCTCGAAAGTTAGCACTGAAAATATATGAACCTAAGAGCACGCTTCTGAAGAACAAGAAGTTTGTTTAACTGGGAGTTGCTAGCTTGGCCGCCGTGAGAATATGTTGTCGCAGCGTAAAAATAGTTCTAATAAGGTAGCTATTGTTCGAAGAGCATAAATGTTAGCTTTAATGTATTTGTGGGTGTGTTGTGACCTCGTAGAATAAACATGTTAGGAATATTCACTGGCGGTCTAGCTCTATTTGTGTTTTGGGGTTCTACATCTACCTTTGAGCGTAATTTAGAGTCTTTACCACCTTTTCCTAATTCATACTGCAAGTATTTTTTCAAACAGCGACGCCATTTTGCTTTGAAACCTCAAGCATGCGCTGTGAGACCTCAATAGCCAGACATTGGCTACGCTTGCGTAGAGTTGCCCACTTCCCGTCGTCACGCCCGTTAGACATGCGCCAAAGGGAAGAGCTCTGGGATCGAGAATGAAGTACAACAAAAAATACAAGGCATTGTAAGCATGCTCAGTTCAATTAGTGAATGTTCGATATTTCGAACTGCGGTATCAGAACTTTCCAAAGTCGTTCGTTTTTGCTACCGATGGTCGAAGGGAACGAAGGCTCTGAGATTAATTGTCAAAGAACCATCCCAAAAGCAATTGTGTAAACGTGGGACTGCAGGAGGAACGTTTGCCTACACAAGTTTTCACCACAGCTCGAGGAGAATCGAACATGTCGCCAAACTGGAAAAAAAAAAAAACCGAGGGCCTACGGTTCACCGGCACCGCTTTCCGCGCTTTTGAAAAAGAAAATGTATGTATGAGCGTTTACCATTTGCACGGAAAAACTGGTCGGAATGGAACCTTCGGTATGGTATTGACTTTTCCTGACAAAGTGCCTCGGCTAGTCCGAGAACCGTTACCATTTGCACACACACACACACACACACACACACACACACACACACACACACACACACACACACACACACACACACACACACACACACACACAAACAAAAAACAAACAAAAACAAAAACGATCGGAATGGAACGATCCCAATGGTACTGTGTTTTTTTCCGTCAAAGCGACCGCAAGGAACGCGAAACCGGACCGGGGCGAGTGTGGTTTGACAAATGGTACAGGATTTTCCGATCATTTCGGTTGGTATGGAAAAAGAGGATTACGTGTGAGGATTTCCATCTGTTTCGGCAACTTTCCGGTGGAATGAGCTGTATCATTTGAATTCCCAACCGGAATTTTCGGTTTTTGTTGACAAATGGGGTGCTTTCCATTCGACCAAAATTTTCGAGATTTCCGGTTGGAAATATAATGGAACGGGCAAAGTTTCGGGAAAAGTTTCCGAAAATTTAGGAATACGTTTTGAGTGCACCCTCTTTGCCGGAATTTCCAGAATTACCGAAATTTTCATGTTCCATTCGCGATAGATATCGGTTTTAGTCTCCCGACCGAGCGTGAGCTCACGTGGACAAGCGGAAAAACCAATAAGCGGACGAAGCACCTTCAGCATGTCAATGGGCGTGACCTAGAATTCTGGGACGTGGTCGTACGCTTTCCATTCGACCAGCGAAAATTCCGAAAATTTGTACCGGTTATTTTTGCTCAATGGAAAGCGCCCATGGTAAACGCTCTATAATTGCGGAAATTATGTCCATTAAAAGTGGATTCTGTTTGCTACAATAGCACTCACCTGGTGATTTTTATTGTGTTTTTTTTTTCTCAACAAAAAATTAATAAGCGCGGCGCGCAGTCTACTTTTTGCAGTCTAATTCCCAGTCATGGGAATTTTGATGGACAGTTTTAGCTCGCGCATTCTTTAAGCTATCTTTCTTTCGTTTAAGGGTAGCCTGATATGTTGTGAAAGAACGAAACGAAACGAAACAAATAAATAATCGTAGTCTGTACAAACAAATTTAAGGGACCGCTGGTTAAATGCATTTTTGCGAGGAACTGCGTCAAATTCACGGCACTTTTTTTAAAACTCTCGCGCGTTTCCTTTGGAAGGAAAGTTACCTAGCGTGAACGCGGGCTCTGAAAGCTCCGCATGTATAATTTCAGTGTTAACTCTCAAAGCAGCAGGTAACTGGCGAATTAAATGCTGACAAGACGTCTTTAAAACAGTAATTTTTTGCCAGAAAGGCTTGTTTTATAAGCTGGACATTCCGAATAAGTAAGTAGATATGTCTTTCTGGCTTGTATGAACTGGTCTCCTACCTCAGATGGGTGAGGTCGATTTCGTCTGGTAAGGGAGCAAGGTCTGGGTAATGCCGGCTTGCCTTCCTTCTTCGCAAAGTCAATCGAGTAAGACGTTGTTCCAAAAGAGCCAATGTTTTTCTTTCTAGGAACGTTCCAGCCATTACCTTTTTCGCACCGCGGGTAGATGTGTTCTGAGGACTCGTGAATCTTTTTACGCGCTCGTGCCAAGAAACATTCAGAGGTTTCTTCTAATGCTGTTGCCATTTGAGTGGCGAAGAGCTAATTTAACGAGGACGATTTCAAATGGATTCCACTTCCTTACCGACTAGATGTTTTCCAGCAATTAGTCAAAAAATTAATCCGCGCGCAATAAATATATTATGTGATCATAATTAATGAAATCAAGCTTCTAGTGTAGAATGATAATTAGAAATTATATCCTTTATTTCTTTACTTTAAAGCGTTTTTTTACAGTAGCACTAACCTCACTAGATGATTTGAATTGTTTTAAACTTATTTAGAATTGCCATGAACCATGGAAATAATCAAATAACATTTGTTTTACTATTGCAATGCGACGTTTATAGGTAATTTTAAAGGAAGAAATATACCTTGGAACAATAACACCAAAACGTCTGAAACGTATCCGCAATGCCTACCGAAACCAAAATCTAGAGAATAACATAATGTTCCATGCATGTTAATTACCCCGTCTAGATCTTTGCCTCATTTTCATTTATAAAAAACTCTTTCGTATTTTGTACATGTTGACGAGACCAAGAGGGTTAATTAATATGCAAACAAAAGAATAATAAAATTGATTGCCATCAGTGGAATGAGGTGTGTGACTTGCATTATTGCGCATCTTTATTGCGCACGCAATGCGTAAAGTGGTGTCACTCCACTTATACGTCAAGCGCGCGCCTTCCGAACTAATGAAAACAAAAAACGATGCTGGTATGATCTGCAAGAAATTTGCATGGATTGACCCCTTAACAACAACAACAACAACAACCCAAAATTTTACTCACATTTCAATTACACGGTTTGTAAAACTTATTATATAATAAGCAACTTAACACATAGAATATTCAATTACAATTTAAACTAAATATTATTACATAGAAGGAAATGCCTAGCAGCTAACTCTTTGAAGGTAGTTTCGAATGTACAGGACATCACATTAACTAGACATACACAACATCGTAAGACTTATTATATAATTATTATATAATAATACACAACACACCACATCTTTTGAGACACCAATTCTTTTCCTTTTGTTGGTGAGAAGTTTTCATTATTACCACCACAACCTTCGAGCTCCTTCATTTATCCTTCCTAGAGGTATACATATCCTAACCGAATGGATGGCAACAGTCGTTCTCCCCCAAGAATCGCCTCAAAACCCAAGGAAACGCTCCATATTTAGTAAAATCATGCAATTTATCGATGGCCTCCCAAATATATATATATTTTCTTGCTTGGTTGCTTAGCAATACGATTGCATCTTGTTCAATCTCAAGTTCAAAGTACTTATAGCGCTTTTTTATCTTCTTAATTTTTGTACTCAATATGTCAACTTCCTATCGGCTTGTCCTGGCTCGGTGACACCCAATAACGACGAGATCCAATTTAATTACGTTTAGTTGTTTTTGACAGTGAGCGCCTTATATCTATTTAACACCACCCCCACCCCCTCCCAACCCAACTATCGACCCCTAAAATTTAATAGACGCCCCGAGCGTTTATTAGATCATTTACGAAGGCACATCTTTTTTTAGGCCCGGGCCCCGCGCTTCAACACGTGGCAAATTGAAACGCCCGCGTATGCTCATAGTCAGCGGTGAATCTTGGACCATAACACTTCCCATAACACACATACGGACAGTAATTTCCAATATGGATGTCGCGGACAACTGCAACTTCTTCGTCAGGCAATTCCGTCAAATTCAAGTATTTTCAGACGTTTCGGTGGGTTCGGAGATGTTTAGGAAGGTTTATTTATCATTCTGTGCGATGACTGTGTTTTTATTTCGTATTTTAGGTAAATCTAATCATCGGAACTGTGTTCATCGTAGTCGTTACTTTGGCTTTGTTTTTCCTTTGGAGGTTAACACGCAAAAAGCTAAAGGGTAAGCTTGCTCCTTTAACTTTATCGTTCCCATCATATCATACAATTTGCGGATACATGTGAAAGCTGACTATGGAACGAAAAGTGACTAGGGAGTCGAGAAAAGCAAAAAATAATAAAATTATAGATCCCTTCGAAAACTGTAGTTGTGGTCTGAATTAGAGCTCTGAGCTTATATTAGTTATAGGGCTGTTTATACGAGAGAAAATAAGCCGCGGCTTACGCTGGCCGCGGCTTACATAAGACGTGAAAGGAGCCATTTATACGAGTAAAAACTCCTAGGCCAGGATAAGCCGCAGCTTGAGAAAGCCGTGAACGTACATGTATTTTGTACCATTTACGGAGTGTTCGCGTCTTATGTAAGCCGTGGCCAGAGTAAACCGCTGTTTATTTTCTCTCGTATAAACGGCCCTAATTATTATAATATAAAGAGATGTACTTTTGACATTGTGATTTGCCAATTACAATAGAAACCTTTGAAAAATGACTACACAAGGAACAAAGCGAAAGGGAAAATACGATTTATGCTTTTATTCATTCCTTGGTTCTCGTACATTGTAATGCTTTACTTTGATACGCAGGTTTCATCTCTAATGGTCTTTTTGTTTTTAATAAACATAGTCGAGGTCCCAAATGAAGCTCCTGTTTCCCCAAAACCGAGGTTTCGCAAACGAGATAAAGTTATCTTTTATGGAAAGAAATATCTTCGGAAGGTGAGTTCTAACCTGTGGCCAATGATAGCATTATTAAGCCCCGGCTACACGTTCATTACTTCAAACATTGTTGTAAAACATTTGTTGGATGAACAATGTTAGAACGTGTAGCTTGCATGTTTGATGACGTTTGTTCAACATTTTTTGTTGGAAGAATGTTTTGATTTCGATCAAACATTTTCTCCAACATACAACAAACGTTGAAGCGTGTAGCTGCCCTTTCAACAATTTTGTATTGCAAAGACCAATTAGAGTTAAAGGCCAAGTTACAATCCGAGAGCCCAACGACGGAGGTGGAAATTGTTGAAGCCAGAACCCCGAAGCGAAGTGTTTCCAACAATGTTATATGCGTATCCAACATTGTTAGAAGCATTCTTACAACAATGTTGGGATGTGTTCTTCTAACAATGTTACAACGTGTAGCTGGGGCTTTACAATCCATGATCACACCAAATGGTTACACCAGTGCGTGGTTTATGCTTGTATAAGGCTATGAGCCATTAGATTTAGACCCCTGTAGGAAATTCAAGCTTAGAGAATTTATTGACATTAATGACTTAGAATTATATTTACTAGTTAATATTATAGTCACTTCATTTTAATAACAGTCCATGTGTATAATTATGTTGTGCTTCAATTTTATCCTTGGGTATGGTAATGTATGATAATTAGTTTAAAATAAAGGAAAAAAAGTCATTAAACCAGAGATAAAACTGAACCACGAACATATACATGTGGTTAATTGTTATCATCTTAAAAGCACGACATTGATTAAAATATTCATTTGAGTCCCTAATGGGATACAGGTTTTTTTGGTTGAGAAGTCTGCCCACCGAGCTTTATAGGGATTTGTGTGGCAAGCTATTTGGAGACTATTCACTGCTGATTGCTCAGTGCTTTCAAAAGGTCCTGAATAAAGAAAGAATGATGGTAACTTGTAAGCTTGCTAACAAGATAAGACAGTCAGTGATGGAGACAAAGATGGGTACAATAGGACAAAGAAACAAACAAAAAACCTTCTGATAACATGCTGATTACTATTAGCCTAACATTTTCCATAATTATTTGTCCTTTGAATCTTTATTTCAATCATAAATAATTGTTCTCCAAAATAGCTACATGTATGTGCATAAGTACATGTACAAGCAGGAAGTGGCATGCTGGAGTGCTGTGTTTCTGTGCTCTTACAAGCTCACAATAATATTATGAGCTTAGTCATGTATTTCACAAGTGACGTGAAACGTGAGCAATTTTTGCTTGATCATGCTTCACCTTACTTTTAAAAAGTTATAAGCATATAATTTTATGTTGTAGTTCAATTATATCCTTGGTTCAATTTTCATTTTCTTTTGTTCTTGGGTATGGTAAGGTATGATAATAAGTACAAAACAAAGGAAAATAAAAAAAAATTGAACCAAGGAAATAATTGAACCACAACATATACCACTGAAATGAAAGGAAGTGTATTTCTCTGGGTACAGTATTGCAATTATTTTATTGCATAACTTTGTTCCACAGACGTACCTTGGTCGAAGGTCAAAAGTAATGACCACAGTATGCATTTGTTTAGCACTAATACATGTAAGAATACAAAATTGGTTTTGCTTTGCCATACTATGTGATTGGTTAGGAAAGTAAGAACACTTGCTGAAGCATAATTTGCTAATCAAAACTAAAGCCAACAATATACCTGCCAACTTTTTCTGAAGATGTTCTGATGACTTCTGAACACTTCCGAAGCTGATAACGAGACTTGAGTTCATTTCCAGTCCCTCAAATGCAAACTGAAATGTGACATTTTAGCATGTTCTGATACAGTTAGGACTCAAATTTGACATTAAGTGCCATTTGTTGGAACATTTACAGAGAAGATTGAATTGAAATTTTGTTGTTAATGTGTTAAAAAGAACAAGTCGTCCAGATTTCTAAGTCAGGCATGAGAAACTGTCCTCAATGTGCACAATGTCTTTGGTCTGCAGGCTTGAGACTCACGCATATCTGCATGAGAGTTGGCAGGTATACAATAATTTCCATGGCAGTCTTTTCATCTGTTGTGTATTGGTAGTAAGAATAATTCATTTGGTCTTGGTTTTGTGACAATTGAAAACATTTTACTGCTGTGATGAGAAGCAGGAAGCTCACTTGGAAACCCGTAGGAAACCAGCAGATCTGTTTATAGTCTGCTGCAGATCTGCAACAGATGTGCTAGCAAATCTGCAGATAGTCTACAGATCAACTACAGATCATCTGCAGATTGTCTGCAGAATATCTGCAGATTGTCTGCAGAATATCTGCAGAATGTCTGCAGAATATCTGCAAAACATCTGCAGAACATCTGCAGAGGTTCTGCAGATCTGCAGATGTTCTGCAGACGAGGGCATTTGGCATATACAATTAGCAGACAAAAAGCAGATGATCTTCACAAATCAAAAGTCATTTATTTTAAAATTGAGGCCAACATCTTTGTATAAAATCATAACAGAAGTATATCCATTACAAGGGAAACAAAGCTTATTGGTACAGCTAGTATAAAATTACGCTACCACCACGGTACAACATTAATTAATCGGCAAATTTTAATTTTGTTCAGCTCCGAAATGACGGCTTAAGTTAACGCTGAATTCATGTTTGCTGATGACCGCAAGGAAAAACTTTCAACTTATTACAATACAGTGAATTGCATCAACTTCAATTATCTAACACTGCCAACTTACAGAACTAATGAACACCAAAGAAACACGGCACCGTTTGAATTTCGTTAGCCGGTGGCGCTATTTGTACTTCTACAACAACAAACAGAGCGGTGAAAGTTGCTCACCTTGTATCTCAGTCTCGATCAATCTGCTTCATTTCAATCTACATCAATAACCTGCAAAATCCTTTTCACAACTGTTTGTAACTTTCCTGCAGTAATCAGTTTACTTTTACAGCAAACAGGAGTACGTACATCGCATTCATCCAGCGCCCGCCAAAAACTGATACACCAGAAATGCTTCTATGGATAAACCCCAACAAAGATGCCCAGAAAATCAGTCCTTTCATCCTTTCGGGTCACATATTAATAACGTCCTGGCAAAATCCAAGAGCCATTTCCGCACTTTTTATCCCGAAATTAAGACACTCCAACTTCAATTTGCCCGCTTTTAGTTTTTAACCAGCCACAATAGTTCCAACGGTTATTTCAATCACCGTTGTAACACGAGATGGTCACAAAATTGCAACAACAGTACAACACACATGTTGTCTCAAATGTCCCAAGGGACTTGAAAGTCACGTTCCAACTCCACGCTTCAAGTCGCTATCGTAATCTACTATCTTCTCTTCATCCAAAAGACTATTTTTTGCAGATGAAAAGGACCTCTCGTGCTTTTGATCGTGTAAGATTCAGTGGTTTCTCAACATTGTGGAGCGTGCTTCTCGGCTTATCTTTTATCTAGACAAACAACATGTGCATGTCACCTGAGAGAATGAAAATAATACTCCATGCAAACATGAAGTTTCATAATACGTTGCTGTGGACATTGAATGGGTGGAAAACTAACCCCTGGCGATGCTGCGGACTTTACTGAGCTAAATTACAAACTAAAGGAATCCATCTACTGTATGTATTCATTTCCTGTGGCACTCCGATTCGACATACAAATGTACAGCGTAGAAATTGTTTCATTGATAACTACCGAATTTGTAACGAATTGGTCGCGCAGACGACATGTGAACATCAAGAGCCGGGCTTTGGAATCCAACATGTTGCAGATTTCTTACAGACTTAAAAGATTATCTGCAGATCTGTTTTTGATCTGTTTCTCGTCTGCAGCTCAAAATTGTTGCAGACGATCAAGGCACTAAGTCTGCACAGACTGAAAACAGACGCTGCAGACGATCAATTAGTCTGCTGTTAGTCTGTTTTTTTCCAAAACAGATCTGTTACAGATCTGCTGCAGATCTGCTAGTTTCGTACGGGAATGTGTAATAATTTATTATTTATTGAAATTTAATTGTACTTCTTTACAATCCAAGTTCTGTACATTCCTATTTGAAGGGCAAAATACAATTGCCCTAAACTGGCCTTTCAGTTTGAATTACAAGCCCTGCAGTGTATCTTGCATTAATCTCTGATTGCATCCTTCCCAGTAACCAAATGTAGATTTTTGAATACACTTAAATTAATAGCAAAGTCAAGTGGAACAGATGCATATTCGATATATTGCATATAGATTCAGAACGAGTATATATACTGACTTGACAAAAATGGCTACAAAGAGTGCACCTTGTAATGATGATTTTTGCTGTTCATCAAGTACTTACTGAGAGCTTTGGCATTATGATTATGGTAAATCAATTTTACATCATGGCCGCTAAATGACTGACTCCCATAAATTCTTAGCAGCTGATCAAGTTTCTTAGAATAACATTTACAGCTGTACTTGTAAACATGTACATTTTGCATAAAATTGTGTTGTCTCCACAGTCTACATGTTGATACGTAATTGTGCAAACTACAAGACCGGCCACAGGGATTGCAGTATTAAACGCATGTAATTATAATGTGCGTGCAGTACACACAGTTTACGTGGACCTTACACTTACAGTACTCTGTATACTATACTTGGATTGTGGAAACGTTTTGTGTTTCTTGTTTACACAGATGAAGCAGTTATCTCAACCAAAGGATGAGGGATACAGGAGAACCATCAGGAAAAGACAAAAAGTTATGTTTAACTTTGGGAAAGAGTAAGTCACAACACTGCATTTTCATGCAATAATGTATAATATGTTGTAGGTCAAAATGAATTTAACTTCTGAATAATAAGGGTTAGAAGGCAAAGGAAAATTCATCTTGACTTACATGTAGGTTAAAATAATTTTGACCTGAATTTCATTTTGAGGCGTACAACATACATGTATGTGCCAAGTTTTGTTTTATGCCAAGAGTAGACTGGGAGTCTAGCTATTGTGGCATTGTTAATAACTTAATTAAGCTGTTTTTTTTTTTTTTTCACTAAAGTAGCCAGGAATTCCAGCAACTGGTTGTGATGTAGCAAAATCTCAGAACTTTTACATGTTGTATTCACAACATTTGCATACAAATAATAATTAGACTACAAAAATGTTTACCAGCTGAAGGGCTGCAAATACCATTGTTTTGGTCATTTCAAGGTAGACAACCAACACAGAATACTTGGAATTACATGTATTTGTACAGTGTAGCAGTTTAAATTGTTGTGTTACAGTGTTTGTGACCTGTATGAACATGGTGAATGCTGCGATACTGTATGATTGAAGGACTGATTATTAGCACTGTCTAACAAATAGGGCCAGAAAAAGCCTCACAGCCCCACCAAAAGTATATACATTGTACGTTGTACGTGTACATGCAATGTAGGGCAAGGACAATTTACAATTTTCAATGAAATGAAATGAAAATTAATTTTAGTTGAATATAATTATAATTACAGTTATGTAATTATAAATTGGCTATTTCAATGTAAAAAGAACTTTGATGTAGGACTTTTAATTATAACTTTTGACATTTGCATTATCTACATGTAAGTTGACTAATAAAGTAGAGTTTAAAATTGGTCCCCTAAGAGCTTAGTTATGACTGAGATTTTACATGATTGTTAGGATCACGCTGCAGGCAAGATTTTTTTATTCCAAAATTATATTAAACATTTCTTCAGTTTTGCATGGTCAACAGACATGTTTTTGGTATGCAGTTGTTTACACTTACAATGTGGTTGTTTGACAGCAGCAGAAGGAATTGCCAGAGAATGAAGCGAGACACTCAAAAATGCTTGTTTAAGACTGAGCTAAACCTCTTGGACCAAAACATTCAGGCTCCAGACTAAAGCAGCGCAAAGATATATATGTGTACAGGTGTACATGTTTATTACTTATAGTGTTTTGTTTCCCTTTGATATTTTAACTCACTGCTGTTAATGAATCACTGTCCTTTCCTTTGTGTTCCAGACATTTTTAAGTTCTGATCTGACTGTTCATGTGTGTTGTTGTATAAATATTTAAGTATGAACCCATTGGTGCCCAGCTGTTTTTACCTTTTCAGAGTGATTTTCCACCTATAAACGATCCATGACATTTTGTGACTCTTTATTGAAACTCCCATGAAAAAGGTGGCGCTGTCCTAAGGCACTGGAGGCTCAAGGTTTCTGGAAACGTCATTCTGACGTACCGGTAGCTGTTTTTCAACTGTGGAGCTACAACAATGGCCCAAGTTCGGTTTGCTTGCGATTTTTGCTAAGTTTACAGCCATTTTTCATCTTTAGTGGCTGCCTGGTGAGCATCATTAAGCATGACGGTAGCTAAGAGTCCACTTTCTCAAAGAATCGAGCAAGGTGATGTACTTTGTTGTCGAATTTTGCTTGTTACTCGACAAACTGGGAATTTGGCCAGTTGGACACTTGGTACCTTTGGGACTCGACTATTGATGAATTTCTCGACCTACCACCGCATATTTTGGAATTTGTGAGGACTGAAGATGACCACAAGCACGAATTTTTGGCGGTAGGTCGGAGTGGCTGTAGGGGAAGGAACGGGCAGTGTCAAAAATTCTTGTTATTTCCCAGCATGCAATGCCGGCAAGATGTTGAAAATGGCAGAAAGGCCTGAATGCACTGGAACAAAAGGCTGTATCTACGCTCGGGAGAAGAATATGAACAAAAAAAAGTCATTTCTAAGCTAGAACAAGGACTGAATTTTGTTGTGATGGTTGAAGTTTGGTTTTACGACGACGATTTCTTTAAAAAACGTTAAAGCAAAAAGGGGCATTTTTGTCGTTTCTCTTTGACGTTAGAAACGGTCAGTTTCGTTCTTGTCCAAACTCAAAAGGCCATATTTGGTAAAAATTGCTATGTTTCTTGCGTTTATTGGATATCCAAATTTAAAGGACATCCCACTTCGTGCTCACAACTGACAGTTATTTAGGCAATATTCATGCGATTGAGAAAGTTGCAAGGTTTTGAAGCATGGGAGTCTTGTGCGGCCGGTTTTGGCCAGCACAGGCGCCAATTGGTTAAGTTACGATGTAGCTGTACTTGTATTTAAAAAAAAAAGATCCTAAAACTAGGGAGCAGTAGCACTCTGCGAACTGTTGTTGTAAAACTTGTTTATTCTCTGACACAAAATTATACAATTTCAAAACTACAAAGAAAATCTAGAAATGTCACTGCTAAAAAGATGAAAAATTGTCAGCAAGGGTTATTTTGATAGCTGCATGCATGTGCAATATAATTTTTCTCTCACTGTAAAGGAGTTTGTAATAATAGTGAAATGTTGACAGTTTGACTGTAATTTTACATGTACGTGTTACTACAGCTGTAGGTGGCAAATTATAATTAAAAATAATACACAACCATACAGTTTTAAATTGAAAGACTTTTTAGCTGCATGGTCACATTATAAATGGAAATCCAAACAACTGGGTCACATGTTTTTTTGTACTACTTTAAAAAACTTTAGTTATTAAATGTACACGTATTTGAAAGAAAGTTCATGAAGCATACATGTACAGAGTGTAGATTTGTTGAACTTTACAATTATGGATGGTTTGAGATTCAAAGAAGTCGTGATCATGTCAATTTCATAGGGGTGACACTTTTTTGTAAGAGAGGGAAAAAAATTAAGTGGAAGGAAACACAAAACGTATTATTCCTAAACACCAGCTATGAACAATGTGCCACCTGTTACTATTATAACAAGCTGGACTGTATGTGCAAAACAGGGAAGTTAAATGCAATTAATAATTAATAGCCCTGTCATTAATTTGCAGTCTGCAAATACCTGTAAAGTGCAGAGCTTTTTCAAATTTCTTTTGCATGCTGAAAAAGTGTCTTGCATTATTCTAGAACCCAGCTAATTTTTTTAAGAGCGCTGTGGAACTTAATGATCTTTTCTGGTCAAATATCGGTATGTGAGATATATCTGGTCATTAGGCTGAAAATCTATGGAATCAATTCCAGACTTCACTTGGGACGTATTTAATACTTGTTTGGATTTCAGCATTTTTGGAAACTGTGTTACTTGGCCTTTTAGGTGAGGATATAGCTGCTGCATCTTTTTATTGACTTCTAGTCAATGTTTTGTAATTAACAGCACATGACATATACTGGTTGTTCTTAAGAGTACAATTTGTGGATTGTGTGGAGTTGGTTTACTATGTGGATGCTTGTATAGTACAGTACATGTATAATACATGGCTGTAAGATACCAATTACCTTCTATTATCACTCTTTTCTATCATATTTATTTCTTTATACGTGGGTTCAGCGTAAATGTTTTAAAATTACTGCAGTCCAATTGATTTAATTCTGTATACATGTGTATGTACAAGTCAATTTGCCACTACAAAGTCTGTTTGTGTGGACTTGTTAGTTGAGTATTATTTTATCAATCTGAATATGAATACCATTAAAATACTTATATATAATATGAATTTTAAAATCTTAAATTATTGGCCCATTGCCTTTGGCCAAGTTATGTTGTCAACCTGCTGTAACTTGTTGTAGCATGAGTACATTTTATTGTTGATTTCCAAAATGTTGTCACCACATACTTGTATGTAGCCTGGCAATCTGATATCATAGGCCTGGGTTTTATTGTGGACAAATAATATTTTCAGCCTACTTGACGTAAACCTGTGAAGTCTAGATATTTTTATTTCATGCTGCTAAAGGCATACCCACATAAGGGAAGGTTTTTTTTGCATTCTCCCTTGGCTGGTTTAAGCCGATGCTGAAGGCTAGCTCAATGTTCTGTACAGTAAAATAGACTGTGATTGTCACTTGGGAAAATGCTCTCTCAGTTTGTGCACTGAAGCTATGGAAAAGCCTCCCGCAGCATATAAAATGTTCTAGCAGTGTTTAATAGTTCTTTTAAAACTAGCCTTAAAACCTGCATTGTGTATCTTCATTGATAGTTTTTTATCATAGGTGGTTTTTCTTGCAAGTATTCTAATTTACACTGTTGTTACATGTACAGTGTACATAGATTAGTTTTGTTAGTTTGTTTTTTACACAGTATTAAAAAAAGCCTTTAGTTAGCACTTTTGATAAGGTGACAAAAGAAGACACTGAGGTGGCCTTATGCAAAAACACTGCAAAACCCATAGAATCTGGCTAAAATCTTGACCAGTCACTTCTTCCACTCCTTATCCATACCAAACTATTGCAGTATTTTACGGACAGTATTTACATGTACGCATACAGTGTGTACACAGTGTGTATGTGTAAATGGTAGAAATGGAATGAAAGAGTTTCACTCTTCACTCAAATCTCCTCTTTTTTATCCCCAGGCTTTTAAGATTTGACGATAATGAACCAGGGCGACAACTCAAACATCCTCCAGCTGCCTTTCTGGAGGCTGACTCAGCTGAGGTAAAGCATTTTGATTGTGCATGCTGAATGTGTTGTGTACTGTGTTCTGGAGTGAAAGTACAAGTTACACACAGGTCTGTAGTGGATGCCTTGTCAACATTAAAAATCATGTTGATTTAAATTAACATGCATGTGCACTTTTGAAGGTCTTGAAAGGCAGCACAGTGTATGTATGTACTAGGTGCTTAGCAAGACAAAAAAGTATTTTCAGCCATCTTTCTTGAGTTTATGTGTCACAGTACCATTGGTGTTTTGTAGGTGGATATCAGCGAGCCTCGCCTCCCCCCTGAGGTTGTGTATATGCTGAAGAGTGTGAGGTGAGTATATTCTGCTCATTCTGCTGTAGTTTATTCTCTCTCGTTTTTCTCTTTAATTTTTACTACATCTTTTGGTTCTTTTTGTTTTGTTTTTTGTTTTTTTGTTTAGGGTGTTTGGGCATTTTGAGAAGCCTCTTTTCTTTGAACTCTGCAAATACATTGAGACAAAGTTTGTGCCAGCCAATGCCCTTCTGTTCAGGCCAGGCCAGGTAAGGTGTTCAGTGATGATGCTGTGATTTTCACTTTTCAGAATATTTCAAAAGTAGGGATTACTTAACTCCCAAAATGTTTGGAGCTGTGAAAGTAGAGCTCGTGAATTAGCATTTGACCATTTATTGTGCCACAATGCTCACTTCAATTCAGAATTTTCAGGATTTTTAGGGACAGAATGGTTGGGATTAGGGCCTTATATTTCAAACTATCATGTATCGTAACATCCAGGCAAACAAACAACTGGTTACAGACCAACAGCTGAAAACAAAAGTATGAAGATGTGAATGATCATTGAACGCAGTTATGAGTACCATTTAAGCAGTAAATATTAATGTAGTGATTTTTATTTATTCATTCTCACACAAAAAGTGCGAGATAATAAAAACCGAGACAGAATAAAGGAAAAAAACAACAACAAAACAAAACAAAACTTACAAACAAAATGAGAAAAGCAGAAGCATCATAGCAAATCAAGCAATCAACATGAGCATTTGATGAAGCTACAGGTGTACATTATGGTTTCCAGAAAAGGAAAGTGTGTGAAGAACACCAATTCCCAGGCTAATGTCGTACAACGATGATGTTAATTTGTAACGGTTTGTGAATGAATAGATAAGAAAATGGAAGTTTTTTTCTCCATTTTTGCCTTCCAAATACACTATTAATTAATCCTTTCAAGAAGCCATAGCTCCTTAGTATATTACGGCGCGGGATAGGAAGAGCATTCCGCTTGGGAAAGATTTTATGGCAATTTGAAATTTTGAAAATTTGCAAGGATTATTGTTATCGTGACTGGACGGCAAGGGTTGTAGAGCTGTAATTATTGTACTAAACTATAAGGGCAAAATGTTTCTGTTTCTCTATCCCCTGGGCGGGTCACGATACTTACAAGAGTTTGAATTGTGAAATGAAATCGTTTTTGTGGTTAATTGTTATTATTTGTTTGTTTAGTTATTAATATTGACTTATTTACTCCAGACTGACGACAGCATTTATGTTGTGCAGAGTGGAAAGCTCTGTGTGTCTATAGTTGAGAAGGTTAGTGTCGAGTTTTGTTTGTAAGGTTGTTGAGTGCCAAATGACAGGGAGGGTGGGGGTGGGGAGCTTTTCCCGCCCTGGTTTCAACTGTGATTCCTGTTCGCCCGATTCGTACACTGTATTGCTTTGCAACGCTCCCCTGTGATTGGTTATCAAAACTCTTGCCACATTCTCAACCAGTGAGAACAATCGTGTGTTGCTCGCAGCTACCTGTGTTTTCCTGTGCTGGGCCCCTGTTACATGTATTTGCTTTGCGTTACAATTGTTCCGTCGCGTCGTTTGTGTCTTCTACGATTAATGAAGGAATTTCTTTCGATTTTCCGATTGCTAATTGGAAAGTGTCTCACTTTTAAGTTAATTCTTGTTGACTAAGCTAGGAGGCCCCGGGTTCAATTTGTTTTTACAACAGGATGGCACTGAGGTGTGTATGAAAGAAGTACCTCAAGGCGAGAGCATTTACAGCGTGCTCAGCATACTGGACCTACTCACGGTACGTTCTGCCGAGTCTTACTCTGTAAGCTGTATTCACTTTGGCAAATCTCGTACGGAAATCCTTTCACCTCCAAGATGGCATCTTCGCGTTTTACCAACTTTTAAAGTGACATTCCCTTTTCCTTCTTAATCTATCGCTGCTATAACCGCAACGCTGGGGCTTTTGTTAAGGTTACTTACGTGTACCGTCATCAATCTTATACAGAGCTTGAAAATTTACGAAAACCGAATGCAACAATTGTTTTGTTGTTCTCGCAGCGTTTTGTACCATTTTCCCCTAAACTTGAAAGCGTGCGGCACATGGAACACTTACACGAGTTCACCTCTCTATCATACCAATTTCCCTGTCTATAGATTAGCAGTCCCGGGCGGCTGAAGAGGAGTAATGAGACCAGTAGTATGTATAATGCTGTAGAATTTATAGTACGGTTCATTTACCAAAGTTTGATGTCATGTCTGTAGGGTTACCCCATGGCTATACCGCAAATTTGCTGCCGAGCAGTTGTGGACACACATGTCCTTAGGCAAGTACAAACCCAGTTATTATCAGTAAATGTCATCCGTTCTTTAGGTTTGTGATTTTGCACCACTTAAATGTACCTAAAAGTATGTAATGTAATGAATAGGGTCGCTTTGGTGTGAACAAGGCGTAAGTTAGTATGAATCTCCGTGATTGTTGTTTCCCCTGATAAGAGACCGGTCACTTCATAAATTATAATGTCAGTACCTTGGGTATGAATGGGATAACGTGAATTGCCAGTGCGATGAAGTGACATTTTTACGGGAAGATTGGGGTGGGGGAGAGGAGGGGAGGTGGGGGGGGGGGGGGGGGGGTGAGGAGTCTGACTTACTTTTGTCTTGTTTGTTGCAGGCTTCCAGGAAAAGCCTTTCAAACGGTGTTTGAACAACACCCAGATTCCCTGGTCAGAGTGGTCCAGGTTTGTGAAAACAAAGTGATAACATTGTAGCTGCTGAAGATTCGAACGTCTGACCTTTCTGACGTGTGAAATGCTCAAACTATTGGGACAGACGGGGAAACTTAAGGCAGCCTGTTGGGACCTGCGATCTCGGGAATAATTTCTTGTGATTCTTTGCGCAATTGCGGGCATCATTGATAACATAACAATGTAGCTGGCATGAATATCTTAGCGCTTAGAATAAGTTTTTGAGGTCTTCTTTTCGCTGGTGTTTCGATCAAAGCCTCCTTTAGCAAGTGTCGAGGTATTTAGCTTTTTTTACTCAGACAACCTTCATAGCGATAGAAAATAGTGATTAATGATCGAGGAATCATGTTTTAAAATCGTCAGGAGAGGGTTTTATCTCGACAAATAAGAGAAATTAAGTTGTCGTAAAGACCCAGCAAAGTTGGTAGGGCAATGTGCGCCGGTTTTGTGATCTTCTGTTGTCTTAGTCTCCCACATAACTGCAACGGCTCACTTGCTACTAACGAATTTTCTATGGAAGATGTTTTTGGGATTTTATTTTCTTAGTCTAAGATTTATTTTGGAAGATTTTCTTCCTGCATAAACTCCAAAAAGCAATCCTAGAATTGAGCCATTCCCTTTTCTTTTCTGTTTCACAGATAATCATGCTTCGTCTTCAGCAAGTCACGTTCATGGCGCTTCACAACTTCCTGGGGCTTAGTTATGAGCTTATAGCGAGTGTAAGTACTATGAAGTTACTAAGGCTTTGTAACGGACTCATGGCACTAGTAAACGCTGTAGGAACTTCATTCGTGTAAACTGTAAATTGCACTCATTTGACTCGCATTTTCACGACTTGTTAACAGTGCCCATGACTTTTTATTCTCCGTTAATTTCGGTATCGTAGTTATTTTTCCAAATAGAAGGGAAAATGACAGGTCTTCCTATTAACATCAGGTCTTCCTATTAAATTTAATTGATTAAAAAGGGAAGAAATTATAAGATTCTTTACTACTTCTTGACATTTACAATGCTACTGGTCACCAACAGTAATATTAAAAAAGGCTCCATCCCTTTGTATGTTGAAGCCTTGCTGTTTTATTTTATTTGCGACTGACGTAAAACGCGTACTTTGAATAAAAAAACGTATCTGGAACTTTTTCCTTGTTTATTTACTCTTGTGAAAGTGTGGAAAAGTGTGGTTTGTACTGTTTCTTGGAAACAACGTAAACCTTTTTCATAAATGGTGAACGATTTGATTGTTCTTTTGTATGTATGTTAATTAGCCCTACTAACCTCACTTTAAGGTAAAATTCTGTTGCATTTTGCACGTGCTAACTATACCATTATCATTAAAATACATGAATAATTTATCGGGTGTCATTATTAAAAAGGCCTATTGCTTGACTAAATTAAGTAATAAAGTAACTACAAGCCTCTGTTTTCCCTGACAAAAAGTGTGTAATTGTTTGTTGTATCTAGAATCCAGCTTCTCGACGGCCGTCAATCTATGGCATCACTAGCAGTCCACTAAAAGGCAAGAAGACTGAGGCGACGGAAAGTCAAGCGAAAACAGAAAAGAAGGTTCCTATGGAGATTGATTCTGATGCTAAAAGTACTGTAAAGAACACCTCAGCTCCTAATGCAGTCGGTTGTATACCTAAGGATAACAAAGGTAACGAGATATCCACTACGCCATACTTCATCACTTTTTTTTGCAGCCAATATTTTGCTTTTCACGCATAGCTGGAAACTAGTTTGCAGATACTGTACTTTATACCATGACATAGAAAATACAGCCAGTCAGAATGCAGGAAGGCTGTTGTATATTCTTTGGTATTCTACCGAACCTTCCCATCATGCACTGCATTGATTGCATAGGGCTACGTATTTTCTATGGCATGGCAAATGTAAAGCTTTTTCCTGATATTCCATGGAATATCCCTATTGTCACTTGTATTTTCTTTGCATACACACGCCTAAAGGCTCGTGCTTATACCAAGAGAACACAAGTTACCCGTGGGATACTTCATGGTGTACCACTCGAAAGCATCTCATAACTTGTATGTAGCCCTGACAGTTGGCGTATCACAAATTTGTAACCCTGCTTTGTTTCTTGGACAACTCCAGGAGAGCCGCGTGGAATTTTGGGTAAGGAGGGCAGTAAGCCAGAACCTGTAAAGAAAACTTTACATCGGAGCGTCAGTTTTACGGAGCCTGAGCACCAGCCAAGAGTGGACAAACAAATCGGGCGCTGCAAATCAGCGGCCACGCTGGAAACCATGGCAGGGGCTGGACACGAGGCAGAAAATCTCTCAGGTGAAGTTACCACGTTGTGCTATTATTTTTAGCTCGAATGGTGCGTGTTACTTCGTGTTGATGCAGACTCTAACCTAATGAGGGATGAAAGTACACATGTACGAACTTCTTGTTGGTTATCATCGCAAAAGTGATCAGTATTCTGGTGCAGTTATCATCAAATTACGTGTAATAGCGAACGCACAAGGACAAGATGCGTTAAATTGCAATCAACATTTTGCACTTTGCAGTTTCCTTCCCTAATCAATAATATTCATTCCGAGGTTTAGGGTCTAAAGAGACTTTTTTTCGTGCTTGTAGACATCATCCACTCGTTATCTGATTTTGACGCCGCACTTGGCCGAGCACGCGTCGTTAGTATCCCAGAATCTCCGAGTCGCTCTGCCATGTTTGACTTGGAACTGAGTGAGAATGAATCCAGCCCTACCTCCCTGGAGGGCCGCTTTGACTTCCCGTGTACGCCAACGAACGAGGACTTGACCAAACATTTTCTTACTATGGATCCCGAGGAGGAGGATAAGATGATGAAGACGGCGGCGAGTGAGATTGCCAAGAATCTTGATTTACCGGTATGATACTCTCCCAGGAAAGAGTGTTAACAAAATTGGCGTCCCCTTTCTCTCCTATACATTATACATTATACATTATACATACTTCAGTAATTATCCTTTCCCCATCGGGGCAAGACGAAACCACTTGGTAATTGTGTCATTTCATTTCATTTTCAAAGGCAAATCATAAACTCCGACAATTGCATGTATGTCCCTCTCCCATCCTGCTTTCCGGTTAATGTTTTGCGACAAGACATGTAGTTATGAGACCCTACCGCATTAACATTTCTTGCGTCTTACTTATTTTCAGGATTCTTCCCTTTTGGAAGGCATTCTTTCTATAGCATGTATTCCTGCGGGCACTGTCCTTATCAAGCAAGCTGACGTGGTGAGGAAATGCTTACCTTGGATACTTACACGGTTTCGTTATATACTTTAATTTTTTTTTCTCTGAAAAATGCGTCTTTACCCCAATTTTCTTTTTGATATTGAATGGCCCTTACCAACAACTACATTTTTGTATAGTGATCTTCGTATTAGGAGGCACCGCCCTTAAATTACAAAACATGTGCGGATTTTGATCTCTAGGTTGGTGTTTGTGACTCCGTCTTTGGTAGCCCATGCATATCATTGGTCAATTCAATGCAAAGTTTTTTGTGGGCATTTTTTTGCTCTTTCCGAGTGACGCAGACGTTCCCTAAACAAATAATTAGACGGTTCTATTGGCCGAATGGTCTTCAAACCGGCCAATAGTAACATGTAATTTATATCTCCTTTCTCTTATTTGCGACTGTACCCAAACGCAAAAAGCCTAACGAACCGCAAGTTATGGAATTACATTTACACATACTCGCCAACTAAAAGGGTTCTTTTTTCTCACTGTTTTCTTGATAGGACTGCAGTTTGTATTTTGTTGTGACTGGTTCGCTAGAAGTAACACAGAAGAGCCTTAGCGACAATCAAGAGGTACTTCCTTCTCAGTTACGCCTTTCACTTGCATCCATCCCGTAAAGGCCAAGACCTAACTGGCGATTACGTTTAGAGCAGTTTTCATTCAATTATTGAAAGTATATTTACGCCAATTTCGAAACTAAACCAAAAACTACTTGTACGCCACTTTCATTTACAATAACGGGCACCAGTAAGAAAATTGTTTGCATTTATCATTCAAAAATCCGCGCAGTACTGCTGTTAGATTAATAATGAATAATGTTGTTTTACCAAAGACATCCTAATAAAGCTATCTCCTGAGAACTGGGGTTAACTAAATTACTCGGCAAAAAATTCTCCGAGTTCCTCCAACACTGACGAGTCGAACCTTTGACCTTCCGACTACTTGTTCGGATGCTCTACCACTGAGCCGTACAGGAGTTTCGTGGGAGCGTGGACATTTAACTAGGCAATCTTATGACAACGTCCTGTATACTGCTAGGATCTGTACGTCGAAAGATGGGTTTGTGATGGGAGTGAAGTGAGGTGGTGAATTTTAACCGTCAGTGGTAAATGTATGAAACGTAGAGTTTAAGCATAGCCGTTTTTGAGCGACGTACGTCAACCAGAAGTGAGGCGTTTTCTCTTTTTACTCGTCTTGGCGCTACCAGATTTGTATTACTAAGTGTCTTTACTCTAATAGAGACGATTAATTTGAAACAACCACTTGTCCCGAAGTTGTACGGCACACAAAAGTACTCACGATGTGTAGACAATTCCGGGATTTAATAACGAAAATGAAACAAAAAATACAAAATAACTGGTCTCGCGATCCTAGTGTTGTTTGCGTTTTGTTTCCTCCCTTTTTTTACAATACATTTCACTTGTCAATCATCTGAATACTAAATGTGACATCCGGTTGTAACGCTAGGCAGTCACGATAGTTCCGGTCACGCTCCCCTAAAAATTGAGTGTCACTTAATTTTTACTTAATCATGATCAGTGTCACCTAAAGGTGAAATGAATCAAAGTTCAATCATCCGCGGCAATCAATCTGACTTTAGCTCCTGTGTCTACCACTGCCCTTCTTCTCTCAATGGTTCTGCCCTGTACTCTCGTCTCTGCTAACTCCTCTGTGTTCCCTTCATGCGGGCTCCGTATTTCGAGGGGACATACTAGCTGGAGTGGCCGCTGGATTTGGTTTCCCTTGTGTAACAAACCAACTCCTCTTACAACTCCATCCCTGCCTCTGATGTGTCTCAGAACACGACCTTTCTTCCATTCTCCTCTGTTCTTCTCATCACCGATGATAAGTACGACCTCTCCGATTTCTGGGTAATCGCTCTCGCCTCTCTTGCTTCGGTGACTTTCCATCAGGCCGTGAACATACTCCTTCTTCCACCTCCGCCACACATGCTACCTTTTCTCATTCAATCGTGCATGTAACTTGGTGACTTTATCTCCGTCCAACTCTATGTCTTCTATAGTATACGCCTCCTGTCCCCACATGATTTTGTTGGGTGTTTAACACTTGCTCTTCTCCTGTTTCGCTTTCCATATATGTCAGGGCACTGTTGTTGAGATGTCGTTCGATATCCAT
>JAEMWC010000039.1:880000-887500 GCA_016490735.1 Pachyseris speciosa
CAAATCGTGGTATTGCCCAAACTGTAGAACCAATCCAGAGTTTAAGAAGGCAAGAGGACAGAAAATTACAGCTCAAGCAGATGCTCTAAAATTGGATTCTGTTTGTTTGTGCAAACAGAAAGCAAACACAACCGACAACCTTGTAGAGTGCCACAACTCCAGTTGCCAAACTGGCAAATTTTTTCATTTGGAATGCATCAACCTAAAACGCATGCCAAGTAACAGTAAAACAACATGGATGTGCCCAGTTTGCAAAGGAAGCAATTTCAAACAAGGAAAATTTTCCTTAACTTCCTCAGGTGACGTGACTTTCATCAAAACAGTAAGAAATGCAACACCAAGAAACAAGCACATGTCACTTGGAAGTCTCATTGAAGCTGATTTTGACCTCATCGCATCACCCACTGGATGGCTAGACTGCACAATAATCCATGAAGCACAGCTACTGTTGGAAAAGATTAATCCAAATATTGAAGGGTTTCAGAGGCCTACACTTGGTCCTGTCAGACAGTTTGACACCATGACATCAGAGTTTATTCAACTACTGCATGTAGGCAATAATCACTGGGTGTGCTTGACCTCAGTTGAATGCCCCCCAGGTGAAGTGAGGTTACTGGACAGTCTCATGAAACCAGTGATAACTCAAGAGTTACAGGAACTTGCTCAGAATTTGTATGGTCCAAATTTAAACAGAATTACAAACATGCCAGTTTAGCAACAAAGCAATGGCAGTGACTGTGGTGTATTCGCCACTGCATTTGCAACATGTCTTGTGTATGGGCAAAATCCTTGCACTGTGACTTTTGATGTTCCTAAAATGCGACCACATTTTGGTTGCATGAACCTCTTCCCTACCACTTGAATTTCTTTTTCAGTAACAAATATTCTTTCAAGAGGAACATTATTATTTATTCAATTAACTGATTCTTTTTTGTACAACATGCTGTATTCCAGGGCACAAAATAATTATTGGTCCTGGACATCTTTTGAAATGACCGTCCATACATGCACTGGCAACTAAGTATGAAAGTAATGTCAATGTGTAACACAGGAAACACCCATATTCCAACAATGTAACATTCACAAGTAGTTGTTTCATCAGTCATCTAGGTTAGTGTAGTCCTGAATAGGACTCATGTCAATATAGTAAGTGATGTTTCAACAACTCTTGTGAAAGTCCTTATTTACTGTGATGATAACTTTGACATGTCATTGAAATGTTAGTCACTAT
The DNA here is from genome assembly GCA_016490735.1 of Pachyseris speciosa. Lineage (NCBI taxonomy): Eukaryota > Metazoa > Cnidaria > Anthozoa > Scleractinia > Pachyseridae > Pachyseris > Pachyseris speciosa. The sequence continues at coordinate 881,232 of JAEMWC010000039.1, forward strand.
CTATGGACTACTCAGGATTACACTAACATGGATGATCAAACAACTATTTATGACATGACTTTCAAACCATTTACAGTGTAACATTCATTGATTCAACCCTGCACCTTGGAATTAAACCACACCTTCCATAATCATCTAGCTTTAGAGCTCACCACTCACCTCCAGTAATTTATTTTTCTGGGGTTGGGGGTGCAGGAGGGGTACCAATTTTTAATAAATTTTTATTCAACTGAGAGGTGATTGAAGTGTTACTTTCCTCAGTAATATATTTTTTCAAGTAAAGTATTCAGTCAAGAGGTACAATGCCTGGACATAAATTAATTAGTGCAGCACATACAGTGATAATTCTGTCAATCATAGGAACTGATTCAGTTTCGGGTCCATCTGGCTTGCATGTTAAGAAGTCAATTGGCAAGATTCCAGACAAAATACTGAACTTCCTGCGAAGTAGTATCCCTTCCACTTCTATTTCCACAGCCGACAATCAAGCACAAAACCATCTCCTTTCAAAGGACGCAGTCGATTTGTTTGTACACAAATATGGCAGCGTAGCAACAGTTGTCAAGGTTTTGGTCACGTGAGTGAAAACGATCTATAACTGGTCTCGCGATCCTCGCGTTGTTTGCGTTTTGTCTCCTCAAAAACCTTTCCCTTTTTTACAATACATTTCACTTGTCAATCATCTGAATACTAAATGTGACATCCGGTTGTAACGCTAGGCAGTCACGATAGTTCCGTTCACACTGTTTAAATATGAGAAATGCCCACTCCCGGTTGACGTACGTCGCTCAAAAACGGCTTTACTTAAACTCCCCACACTCTACTCGCTAAGCTACAGTATACGAATATAAGATTGGCAATATGAAATTCGTTCGTTCGTTCGATGATCGATCGATCGATCGTCGTCGTCCGTTCGTTCGTTCGTTCGTCGTGCGTTCTTACGTCCGTCCACCCGCCCGCCCGTTCGTTCGTTCGTTCCAGTATACAGGACGTTACCATATGAACCTAACACCAGGCTTCCACTAGTCTCCTGTAGCTCAGTGGTAGAGAAGCCGAACAAGTAATGGGAAGTTATAGTTTCGACTCCTGTTGGGGGAATTCCGAAATTTATTTTCTCAGCGTACGTTTGAAAATCTTCAAGAATAATTGCATCTTTCATTCATTCACCACGCTTATAATTTACCATCTTACCTCACTGTCATTCCAAGATTGGGGTTCAGGGTAGTTTTAGTTCACTTCCGCGCTCTTCACGTTCTTGCGCGTGTTTTGCAGCACCACCTGTACACAGCCCTCCCTGGAGAATTTGTTGGCGTTCTGGCAGTTGTAACTGGAGAACCTTCTTTCTTCAATGTCAAGGCCACCAAGCAGTGCCACGTGGTGATCATTAGCAAAGCCAACTTTTACAGGTAAGTAATAGTAATATAGTGTCCAGTAATATTGATAACAAGGTAGTGGAAATAGTGAAGCAAGCAAACAGACCAAACAGTGCCTACTTCATTTTGTTAACAAATATCATGATTTTGGAACTTTTCTGCGGAGCGCAGTTCTTACTTCCTTGAGGGTGGCAAAAGGAAAGACCATTAACTGCCCATGCTTGCGCATAATCTTCGTTGTAACGGTCGATCTAGGGATCCAGGGATCTGTGATGTTCTTTGAGACATTACATGCGGCCTTACGCGCCTTTGGGCGAGGAGAATGGAGTTAAGTGGAGTTTACTGAGACATAAACAACAAGGAAACCACGATAGCAACGCTAACGAGACCGTCACTGGGGGTCGGGGGTAAATCATGTATTCACGTTATTTTGTCTCCTTCACGATCATTCCATCTCATTTACCTAAATTGAACACTTTGCTCAAAATATCAAGGATGGAAATTGTCGGAGACGGTATTCAAATTAAGAAAGAGAAAAAAAAATTGCCTTAAGGTGCTGACGCTCTCAAAAAACCCTTGAATTTCGCTTTTTCACGTCGTGATTGTGCATGAGACGACAGAGAAGTGTTCCAGAATATATAACACATGTTTAGAGTCATGATCACATGTACTTACTCATTAAACCTATTGTTTTGTGGCGTTCTCGTTGCCGTCACCGTTATCCCTGGTTACGCTCCTTAATAATATCAAGAACGGGATACAAAACTAAACACTCTAACTACTAGTATTCTGTCTCTGTGGACTGCACAAGCTTGGCAAGTGTCAGTTGTAATCGTTCTCTCTTGTCTCTGGTAGTACTGAACTCAACTCCTCTTGACATTATAAACAGACAGGTAGTCAGAGTCCTGCCAGTTGGGGGCCTTAAAATTTCTTTCTGTTTGTGTAGAATGTTTGTTTGATGAGCGCGGCCTCACAAGGTTCAGTTTTATAACTTATCATGACTGAATAGATTTGTTTTATCTTTGTCCTTTGAAAATCAAACCAGCAACGGATTATTCATAGCCAAAAGGGGAAACTTCTTACAATGCTTTTGTATTTTAATGATGTGTTAGCTTAAGTTCGTGGCAAACGTAGAAAGTGTTTTACTGTAGCTGTCTTAATCTTGATTTTTTTTTTAATTTTGCTGGTGAACAAGAGCACATGCTACCAAATGTAAACTATGCTGTCATTTGTAATTGTTACGGTTATTAATCTTACGTATACGCATACACTTACGTTGACTTCGTGGTAAAGTAGGAAACGTTTTATTTTTCTCTTAAACGTGTTTTTAGACCGGTGAACGGGAACACCTGCCATCTAATGTGAATGACACTGTCATCCGCTTCGTTGTTGTAATTTGTTTCGGTTATTGACCCGACGCGTGGAACCCATATACTTCAGCATTAACTTTATTCCGTCTGTGCGCGTGAGATAACAGTACGGTATGGTGATCATATATCATAAAAAGAAAAACTTTCAATTTTCATGCAAATTTCTTGGCTAGTCTAGCATACTTAGTTCTTTTTTATGATTATAAATTATTAAGACGTATTTTACTGTACCAATTTCAACTAGCGAAGATTAATTCTATAGCGAACAACGTTTTAAACCAAAAATTTATACTGGTTGAAAAATGTTCCAATAAGCTCTTTACCGTGAATTAGTTCAAGAACACATTTTTTTTCCTCCGCCCAAGTTTGACAGTTATGCGGAGTCTGACCAGCCGCGCTTGTTAGTCATCTCAATCCTGGGGCTAACTGTCCGGAAATTGCTTTAAAAGAGTTTCAGGTTGTATGTGGAATGTCCACTGAGCCGATATCCCCAATTCATAATCACCCCCAACTTCCTTATTGCGAGCGTGGTCGGTGTTGACAGATTATTCGTCTAGTTGTGTCGCGTCCGATTCCAAAAACACGCTTCAATTCGTTTTTGAACTCGTTGTTTCTCATTGAGTAAAGCCAAGGGTTGATTCCAGATGATGCGAACGCTACCAACTCGACCCAAAGCCAGACCAATTCCATATTTTTCTTTTTACAATAATCGGTCGTTGCCAAGTCAGCAAATGATGCTATTAAGGTGGGGAACCAAGATAGAAAAAACAGCGCCACAACAAGACCCACTGTTTTAGCGGTTTTTCGGTTTCGTAGTCCTTCAGCCAGCATCTGAGAGCTTCGGAGGTGCGAGTTTTGCGCGGCAATATTCCTGGATTGCCTTCTCGCTAGCACAAAGATGCGATAGTAACAAAATATGATTAGATTCATCGGCAGAAGAATGGTCATTATCGTAACACACATCCACAGCGTCGGCAAGTTTGCGGGGTCTGTTATAACGACACGTGACAAACCAAAAGCGATGGATGCAGCCCATACAAACGCCACTGCAAGATAACATCGTTCATGTGTCATAATCTGATTGTACAGGAGGGCAGAGCGAATAGCGATATATCTATCCAGGCTCACAACACACAAGCTGAAAGTCGTGGTCACCCTCGTTTGAATCCAAAGACAACCGATAGCTATTTCAAGGGGATGGCTCGTTCCTCGAGGTGTTACGATACACCGCGCTATCCACACTGGATCGATTACCAATCCTACTAAGAGATCTGCCAGAGCTAGCGAGCTTACGAGCAAGTTGGAAATGGTTCTTAGAGAACGGGATTTGTACATCACCCAGAGGAAGGCACCATTGCCAAGAACAGCTGGCAGCGCAGAGATCCCGTACAGCAAGGCGAGAGTAAATGATAATGGAAGTGACAACTCTCCAGTACATGAGTATGCCATGTTTCAAGTATGATTTCATTTGTCGGTGTGATCGGTTCTCGCACTGCTTTCCTGGCTTAAGAACAAATTCCTGAAAGCTGTCAAGAAGGAATTAACGGTAATCTTGTAAGAATCTAGTGAGGGTAACGAACAGGCATCGGTTCGGGTGGTAATTCTTTCTCCTCACGTTCATTTGTGTGCAGCCTGACAGATAACCAGGTTTTTAACTTACATGTAAATCAAATAAAAACTGCAGTATTTGGTTTAACGTTCATTTCGTCTGTCACATAAAAGCGTTTTGTTTATACAGCGGCCTTCTTTTGAATTGCACTGATATGATAACTGTGACAGCTTGTGCCAAAAAAAAGAGAAAAAAAAAAAAAAAAAACAGGCCTTCTCGCTTTGAAACGGGTTAACAGCAAATATGACAAATGGCGAAAAGTTCGCAATTGACGAGGTCCATTTTTACCGTTCACTTTGACATGTTTTTAGACATGCTCCGTTCATTCTAATGAAGTGTACCTGTAATCGGTTTGAAAAACCGCGATGCAAAGGTGTTTTTGTTTTTGTTGTTAATTTTCAGTCCAGCAGTTTCTGGCACCTATATGACAAACCTGTTAAGCCTTGACTTGCGAAAACGTAAATCGAATGCCTGGTCTTAAAAATTTTACGTTAGAGGTTCACTGGCACGACTTAGGTACGCAGCATAGCGAAGTTCTCAAACCGTTTAAAAGGTGCATCGATTTCTTATTTTGTTATGATGTTTCGAAGAAATGAAAAGGTCGCTAGAAAAAACGTTTTCGTCAATAACGGGAAATTGAAAGCAATGGGATTGTTTTATTGGACGCATTTCAAATAGTAATATTGTGAAAAAACATCTGCCACGCGTTCCGATCATTACAGAAGAACATTGGGTTTGATTACTATAGCATTGCACTTTTTTGCGTAGACCAGTGACATGAAGCTCGCAAAAACGTTACGATCGCTTTAGTGAAGTGTTGTACGCGTTAAACTTTACAGAGGGGAACCAAGCAGTTGTAAGGATATTTTGGTTTGTAGTGCACTGTGGTCGATAATCCGTTGTCGTTATTAGCTCCCTTGATGTCAGTATATATGAGGGCGACTGAAGCTCCGGAAATTTCCATGCATGGTTATGTCGATGAAAAGTGATGGTGAATGCCGTCCTTCTCCTTCTGTGACGTTTGCAGTGATGGCCCTTTATCGATTTGTCAACCACCGTTTCGGGCCGTGGTGATACTGGGAAAATGTCCGAAACCTCAGTCGCCTTCCTTGCATGACTGCATGATGTGTAGTAGTGGCAACGGCTTATCGTCAAGTGTGCACTACAAACCGTACAGGCTCTGACAGTTCTTCAGAAAACGAGGCTATCTTGTGGCTGCCGAGAGGTACCGAACACCGTACTCAAGAAATCGATCAGGAGTCGGCACTTTAAACGCTTACCACAGAAAAGGAACAACACGATACTCCCATTAACTATCCTTTTCTTTTTTTTTCTTTTTTCTTTTTTTTTTTTTTGATCCACATAACCATTTATTAATAAAGTGTCGTTCTGAAATACTTCAAATTACTTCAAATGATCCTGAAATTGTATTATTATTTTGCAGTCCCCAATGATTTCATTAATTCACGACATTAAAGTAGACAACTTTCTTAGTTTCTGAAGCTTCAAGTCTGACGATCAAACTGCCTTGGTAGTTTTAATTGCGCACGGACACAATGCAAAACTTCTCTTTTCGTTTACACCAAAGGCCAAATATGAGAAACTTTATAAACGATCAGTTGAAATCCTGGTTTATGTTTTCTCGCGGATTCGTACGCTAAACCCAATGCGCGCTACGTAACTATAATAGAAAAAAGCGAATACTCGCTTTCTAAAATGATCAAACGGTTTATCCTCACATTGAAAAGCTCCATGTTTTTTAGAACTTTTAAATTTTCAACGATACCTCTTAAGAACTTCCATTTGAATGGCAAATGGATCATAAAATACAGTATACTTGACTCAGGTAGATTGGTGACTTTTGACTGTTGGTTTTATCTTTTTGTTAATCAAAGTTTAGTTTTCGCTTTGCTTATT
>JAEMWC010000039.1:892500-910000 GCA_016490735.1 Pachyseris speciosa
ACCGTGAAAATCACATCGACGACATGACTAAAAAATGGCTTTCACAAACACCTTGCCCACCAAGAATACCAGAGTTCTACACTCTTACAAAAATTCACAAACCAACTCTTACAGGGAGACCAATCATCTCCGGCTGTGATGGGCCAACAGAAAGAATTTCATCTTTTGTTGACACACTGCTTCAACCAATATCAAAGTCACAAAAGTCATACCTTAAAGACACAACTGACTTTATAAACTTTATCGAAAGCACAAAGGTTAAAAACCGCACATTCCTTGTATCGATGGACGTCACAAGTCTCTACACAAATATATCACAAAACGAGGGCATTGACACAGTATGCAAAGCATATGATAACTTTTACAAAGACAGCCCTCCCATTCCGACACACTACCTACGGGAAATGCTTAGGCTAATTCTAAAAGAAAATTCTTTCCAATTCAATGGGAAGCAATATCTTCAAATTCATGGGACAGCTATGGGAACGAAAATGGCTGTTTCCTTTGCCAACATATTTATGGCAAAGATTGAAACCGAAATCCTAAGCAAAACCGTTTTTAAACCTACAGTTTGGAAACGCTATATTGACGATATAGTTTCATTGTGGGACATAAGTAAACCCGACATTGAAACTTTCATCGAACAAGCAAATTCACATCACCCAACTATCAAATTCACGGCCGATATCTCTGACACTGAGACTGTGTTCCTAGACACGGTTATATACAAAGGCAACAGATTCAAGGAACAATCGACCCTTGATATAAGAACACATTTTAAGCCAACTGAAACCTTCCAGTACACACATTTCACCTCTTGCCACCCACCAAGTGTCAAAAATGGATTCGTGAAGGGCGAATGCTTAAGAATCCTTAGAACAAACTCCTCAAAAGCTACTTTTGAAGAGAACATTTCAAACTTCAAGAAACACTTGGTGGACAGAGGTTACCCACGCAATCTAATAGACAAAATCCTATCAGGAATAAAATTCACAGGAAGAGCTACAGCGCTTAAACAGAATAACAAAGAAAAGAAAGAAATCTTGCCTTTTGTAACACAATATCAACCATCAATATCCAATTTAAAAGAAGCTTTACTCAAAAAATGGCACCTCATACAAAATCAACCGCTACTTCGCCACATATTCAAACAACCACCTATCCTTTCATATAAGAAAGGGAAATCCTTGAAGGACCTACTCGTTAGAGCAAAAATATAAAAGGTTACAAAATATATTTCACGCCGGTAGGGATTGTGCGGCCTGTCACCCCTTGCGTTATAGCACTGTCTTTAGGAGGAATTTCTTGGAATGTTTGCACGTAGATACCAGTTCGCTTCTATTGTTTAGTGTTGACATTTCGGGTTTACATATGATAAAGTATTTTTCCCATAAACACAAATTGCAACGCTTGTTTACATTTGAATATGACCGGGCCTGTTTTAGCTTACGCCATTTGATGTTGTAGGTAATATTCTTATCCTTTAGGTTCCAAATATATTTACTTAACTCGGTTGCGTGTTTATACCGCTCGTTCCTAAATGAGCATACATGGTTTCTGTATCTTAACTTGAAAGTTGTGTCACAAAGTCCAATGTATGTCTGTCTTGAGGTTGATGTCGTGACCTCAGCTTGGTAAATGATGTTTTGGTCGTTGCATTTTCCGTCCATGGGGCACGTGCTTGAATTCCTGCAGTTACAATTGCTGTCATTGGTTGGATCAGATTTATTAATTTGAGCTTTGTTGTGGTTAGAAATAATGGTTTTGACGTTACTCATGCAGCTATAGCTTAATTTAAGTGTGTTCCGGTTGAAAATTTGATGAAGTGGATTTGATTTAGGAAAGTGCTGATCAATGAGAGAAAGGAAGCACTTTCCCACGTTCGTTTTGACATTCTTGCTGTAAGGCGGGTTGTACCAATATATATATATCTGTCTGGATTTGCCAAAACGTACCTGCGCGAAAGCGGCTCTACTCGGTGCGGTTTTTTCTCGTTCAAAAACTATCTCCAAAGTAGCCATTATAAAGACTAAAAGAGTGGTTAGTGCTTTTTTCTCTCCTCCTCCGCCCCTCCTCCTCTCTCACTCTCTCATTGCCTCCCTCTCAGTGCTGCGGAGTGATTGCGGGGCCCATCCGATGCAAAAAACGCCAGTTTGGGACCCATTCCGGTCAAACGGCTCCAAATTTCTGCGGGTACGTTCTTGCGAATTCAGACAGATATTTCCAGGCTATTGTGCCAAAGTTGTCCAATGAGTCAAGTTGCAGCCAAAAACGGCTTTTTGGGCCTTCTGCAGCTGTCTGGAGCTATTTCAGTGAATTATCTGTCTGGATTTGCCAAAACGTACCTGCGCGAAAGCGGCTCTACTCGGTGCGGTTTTTTCTCGTTCAAAAACTATCTCCAAAGTAGCCATTATAAAGACTAAAAGAGTGGTTAGTGCTTTTTTCTCTCCTCCTCCGCCCCTCCTCCTCTCTCACTCTCTCATTGCCTCCCTCTCAGTGCTGCGGAGTGATTGCGGGGCCCATCCGATGCAAAAAACGCCAGTTTGGGACCCATTCCGGTCAAACGGCTCCAAATTTCTGCGGGTACGTTCTTGCGAATTCAGACAGATATATATATATATATATATATATATATATATATATATATATATATATATATATATATATATATATATATATATATATATATATATATATATATATATATATATATATTGAGGAGTGCAGCCAGGAGGACTTCTTTGCATTTATGGAAAAAAACGGTGTCAGAATCTACTACTGTTGGAGCGAAAATAAAAAAAAAAACAAAAATTGATCGCAAGTTTACTTAAAATAAATAAATTCTGAGGATTTAATTTACAACTGAAGACTTTGAACCACGCTATACGCACAAGTCTAACAACTCTGAATTCACGCAGCAGTGAGTTAACAACCGTACTATAAAGCCGTAACAACCATTGTTGCTACCCTGTAATTAACTAAAAGGTGTCCTTTTAATCAGCACCACCTTTGAATAGTCTTAATCAATGGCTTAGCCGTTTTAACCAAAAACAATTCCATTTGTCACAGGAGGTCAAGGCCGTATTTCATTTCCGAACATAAAACAATACTACGCACATTCAGTAGCTCGATCCCCCTAGTAAAGCATAATGTTAAACAGTAATTCTAGATATATAGCTTTAACGGGCAGGAATTCAAGAGACTCAGTTCTGGGAAGGATATATTTCACTCGGTTTGATTGGCCCTGGTGAAATAGCTTAAAGACTTCCTGGCCATTCACTGATGGGTTTTCATTTTATTAACTGTATTTTCTTTTTATGTTTGCTCATCACTTCCACTTTATATTCCCGGTTTTAGTCGCCGCCTAGTTGACATTAACGACGTTCTCACTTAATTTCTTGTTACTGCTATGAATGTGAGCTTAAAGCTTTTGAACTTCACGTGCGCAGTATTAAATTGAGTTATGAGTTCCTTTAGTGGTAGATTGGTTTATAAAATTAGTCGACATTCTGTTGTTTCAGTTTCGCAAACCTCTCTGCATGTATTTAAAATTAAAATTAGTATAGTGCCTATCAGTGTTGATCCTTTGTTCGCTGATGTGTTCGAGACAATTACACAGAAGCAGGTGTCTTTGTATCTGTTTCCGAGAAACCTGTTTAAATGAGCTCCAAGTATCGGTTTTGATCACTCACGAAATGCGTTGGGTTAGTATGCTTTATAAATTTTTCTCAGAGCGTGCATTGGTCTTCTTCTTTTTTCTTCTTCATATTTTACGGGCTGTTTCGTCATAATGCAGGGCTATCGCCTATAGAGCGTTTTCACATGGCATCACGGCGGCCATGTTGGTGTTCCAAACTAAACCTCTGGGAATTGCATTCTATTTTTATGCAATACTTTCTTTTGTTTCAGTAAACCAATATGGCTGAAAGTCACGTGAATGAAAACGCTCTATTGGGATGATGTATACCCTAATGCGATCACGGTGATAGTCACGTTGACGCGATGGGGATGATACGATAATTCTGAGCAAATTTCAGAAGGATCTCATTCAAACTCGATGGAATATGGTGTCTAATATTGCGCTTTTCGGAACGAACTGGTGGGAATGCTGTTGGGGCGCGTTATTTTGAGATGGTCACTGAGGTTATCGGAAGAAAGGAATTAGTAAATTCGGTTTATTTTGTACACAGAGATGGTCCAAAAACACGATTTCCGTGTAATGAAGCTATTCCTGTTCTGGATTAGAACCCGCCCTTTGTTGAAAATCGTGTGATACAAACTTCCATATTCCCTTTTGTCTAGAGAAGAGCTCTCCGAGGTTTGCGAACGGTTTAGTCAAATGACCTCTTGAACCCGGTTTTTACATTTTGAAATATCTTCCTGGAAACCCTGCATGGTGCTATCGACTAATTAATAAACTGAATGACGGATTGTTTAATTTTATCAACTACTGACCAATATTTTCATTATATTTTCCTTTTCATTTTATTGTTTTCTCCATTCAAATTATATTGAAAGTTACTTTTATAATAAATAGAAGGTAAAGAAAATAGAATGGAGAGGGGCACGATATAGTAAGAACTAATTAGTGCCCTAAATAATATTCAATTATTAATATCTACAGCTTATTACAAAGAACATATAAGCACACACAGAGACACAACCACACAAAGATACATCATGGCACAAAACAAAGAGATTAGTACTGAGCACAATAATATTTGAAAATTGCTTTTTTTGAAATTGATTTTTGATGGAATATTGCGACCGATATATACTTTTCTTCTTTTTTTCCCAGTGTAATTCGTCAAAAGCCCAGAGTAGTGTTGAATGTGGCGCATTCGCTCATCAGGCACCTGTCTCCTTTCTTAAGACAAATAGACTATGCATTGGATTGGATGCACGTCGAAGCGGGCAGAGCTGTTTACAGGTAGCGTTATTTTTCCTGCGTTTCTCTTGCTCGTCAATTTCGAATTTCATCTGTTCCGTGTAGAATCGAATTTCCGTTCTTGCGCCTTAGCCGTGTGGCAAAAGAAAATTCCCCTTTCAATTCCTCTTCATTTCAGCTTTCATCAACCTAAATTGTTCCAAATTTCAGTTTTGTCTCTTCTTCAGAGCGAGTTCCGGTGGAACGTTTTACCCGAAGAGTATGCACCAGCATGCACCGCTTTCATAACGGGGCTCAGAGCTACTCTGATATGGCTCATTCACTTTAAATGACGAAACTTTGAGGAATGAAGCCACTGTATTGCAGATTGAGGTCAATTCCGAACAAGCCAAGAATGCAAGACAGGTGGCGTACTTACGTGTCTTGTTTTGCATTGCAGACAAGGTGAACAGTCTAACTGTATTTATATTGTGCTGAATGGCCGCCTGCGGTCGGTTGTTACACTAAGCAACGGTAAGAAGGAACTTGACCGCGAAGCTGGCCGCGGAGAACTCGTAGGTGTGGTAAGTGTTAATTTTAGAAGTTAAGGTAGTTCAACTTGGAGATTTCTAATATTTTTAATCGTACACGCGCGCAATTCATTTCGGTTAAAAAATAAATAAACTGAGCAAGCACATTCGGTGGCTGGTTTAATTTTTAGTCTGAGACAATTATTCTTCAGAGGTTATATATGAGAGTATTTGTTCTCCCTATTTCTATTAAGCAATTAGGCGGTATGCTCACCGGTGGTGGTGGTGGTCGTCGTCGTTGTCGCCGCCGCCGCCGCCGCAGCAGCAGCAGCAGTAGCGGTAGCAGTAGCGGTAGCGGTAGCGGTAGCGGTAGCGGTAGCGGTAGCGGTAGCGGTAGCGGTAGTGGTAGTGGTAGTGGTAGTGGTAGTGGTAGTAGTAGTAGTAACCTTAAGCAACGAGGACGACAACGATAGCGAGCACGCCACAAAACAATAGGCTTAATGAGCAAAGGCGCTATACTAAGTCAATAAATTATTATTATTATTATTATTATTATTATTATTATTATTATTATTATTATTATTATTATTAAAAACAATGGCTGTGCTCGTGTGTTTTGTATTGTGGTACATTTCTTGCCGTCCTTTGGAAAACAACAACGTGAAATGACCAAATTTTATGTTTTCTTGAGAACGTGAGCGCATGACAGCAAATTTTCTTTCTTTTTCCTTACTTTGACATCGTTCATAGTAATTTAGTTCCTGGACATATCGCCAGCATTTCCCAAGTTAAACAAATTGGAATAATCGTGAAAGAGCCACAGAAACGAGAAGTTATATTTTTAAATGACGTTTTCGTTGCCGTCGTCGTCGTCGTTGCTTAAGTCGCTAAGTAGTAGTGGTGGTGGTGGTGGTCGTCGTCGTCGTCGTAGTAGAGGTGGTGGTGGTGGTGGTGGTTGTAGTTGTAGCTGTTGTTATTTTGCGAGTTGGCCTTGCATCAGATCACCGGGCTATGCAGCAGCTATGCTGAAGTGTCTATCTAACAAATTAATGAACTTGACAGCGTGCTGTTCGTTCAATGGTAATGTTTAATTTTCGGATGTCAATTTTGTTCTGCTGCTTCAGAAACAAAAACGAGAGTTTTAAATTTTCCAAACCTGTTTCGACGGTACATCAGTCATCGTCAGTGTAACCGTAATGACTGATTGTTACAATTTAACAATTCGAGGCAATATGGAACTACCATAAAGTTCCGAAAGTAACGACCTCCCCCGAAAGTAGCGATAAAATTTCACAGGCGTTAGCAAAAACCGAAAGTAGCAAGTAGCGACCTCATAAGTGAGGAAAGATTTGAAAGAAAGCCTACAACGACTAACTCCAACAGCTCACATTAATATTACTGGTATTAATGGCAACTGACTGTTGCTAATGTAGGTTATTCAAAGGCTGATTCTTTCGAATTGTTATTCAAAGCAATAACATGTGATAAGTTTCTCCAAATGTGTAAGTTTTCACGTTTGTCGCGATTTTATTAACTTCGAACGGCCCATGTATACGGTACACGTGTTACATACCCGAAAGTAGCGATAGGAAAAGGCTGCTATATGCGAACGTAACGAGGGTCGTAACTTTCGGAACTTAGATACAGCTACTTACGACGAAAGAGTTGGATTTACGTGATTGACTTGATGATTCAATTTTGATTTTTTACCATATAAGTTTAATTTTCAATTGGGTTGATGTGGAGCCAAGAATCCTGAACTAACTCTACTATTACAACTAAATGAAAATGTGAATCTTGCTTTTCATTATAGACTAGTGTAACAGTATAATGCACATTAAACAGTATGGCTTTTCAGGGATCAGTAAACTTTCTGCAGCTTTAACTTATGATCTGATGATTTGCGCTTCATTAATCTTGCTACAATTATTGTTAGTGTTTTCTGATTATGCCTTTTTTCACCCACTTCTCAGGTTGAAGTACTCACCCAAGCTCCAAGGGCTACAACTGTTCACGCCATTCGGTTTGTCTTTTGTTTTGTTTTGCTTTTTATTTATTTATTTATTTATTTATTTATTTATTTATTTATTTATTTATTTATTTATTTATTTACTTGGGGGTGGGGGAGGGAGACGCTGCTCGACATATACACTAACCCACGAAACAAGAGGCGCTGAAAACGTTTCTTCACTTTCTATGTGCTTGATTGTTCTGATCTTCTTCAATCGACAACCGTGCTCGTTCGTTGATAGGACTATGTTTGCTAAATACCTGATGTGAAACTCAAACAACCCCATGACTTTAATCGGTGCGTCATTGGGGAGCAGGGATGGTGCAGTGGTGAGAGCACTCGTCTTCCACCAGTGTGGCCCAGGTTCGATTCGCTGACTCGATGTTATATGTGGGTTGAGTTTGTTGTTGGTTCTCTTCTCTGCTCCGACAGGTTTTTCTGAGTTCTCCGGTTTTCCCCTCTCCACAAAAATCAACATTTCCAAATTCCAATTTCGTCTGCTTGTAAAGCGCATTTGATCATATACACATGGAAAATGCGCTATATAAGTTCTAAATTATTATTAATTTCTTGTTTCAATCAACTGACGCGTGTTTGAACCCTGGGCGCTTTGCATTAATGCTCAGCAAATGCACCTGATTGTTTATGCAGTATATGCAGTTGTTGTTGTTGTTGTTGTTGTTATTAAAAGAAATTGTAATTCGTTTACGATACCTTTTTGAAACAGTTTTAGCTTGTCATATGGAATATAACTAGGTTGCTTGAATACAGCGCGTTATGAAAGAATCATTCTCTCCTTGTAGAGACACGGAGTTAGCGGTTCTTCCTGACGGACTGCTAAATACAATCAAGAGACATTTTCCGCAGGTAACTTTCGTTCCTAAGTATGTTCAATGTTAAGTCTTCCATCGAAATTGCAATTTTATATCAATCCTTTATTTGTTGTTTATCCCTTGGTTTGCGATGGAATCCTTCAGATAATAGTGGGAGACTTTGTTTTTATGAGACAACCCTGACTATATCGTGTGAGGCGCGGCGTGTGTAAGTGTAATCACTCTGACTCCCCAGTCTCGACGTCGTCCTCTTTCTTTATCTTTAGCCTCGGCCGCCCTTGTAAGCTCAACTGTTTATTATTCCGACTGCCTAATGCATTTAACTCTCGCTTTGGACTTATTCAGTTTACTTATACGACAGCCATATCGTTCACCGCCGTTAAATAATAATACCTTTTTAATAATACTTTCTCATAGTAGTAATTTGTCAGGGCTCCCATTGATAGCAGGTCTTTTGTATATATGCCCTGAAGGGACTGCCATGTTTAAATAAAGGTTTTCACTTCACTTCAATATACCGACGTATACCTGACATAATTATTTGATTCCAGAAATTAGTTTAAAACGTCGGTGGAAATAACATTTAAGTCACAAAAAAAAGGGGTACAAGTATCGCCTATTGTCACTTCTGAATTTCCGGCGCGCAGCCATTTTGCATTTCATGCATCTAGTAATAGTTTCCAACAATTTGGCGTCAGTTACGTTTGTTGTCAGGGTGGATGTTTTCTTTAACTCTAGTTTGTTTCATTTCTTTAGGTCGTTACTCGTTTGATTCACCTTCTCGGCGAACGACTGCTGGGGCAGTACAGGCGAAGTTACAGAAGAAGCGAAACATTAATAGGTATGGTACAACGCAATTTACGAGGAATTCGGCCATTGCAAGCTCAGTCGTGCCTGGTTTTTCGCATGATTTGGAAGAAGTCGAGCAAAGCTCGAGTTCGAGTCGCCTGACCTCCTTCGCTGTTCTCCATACATTTCTAATGGTGACATTTCTAATGGTGACATAGTAAAGGATAATTCTGGACATTTTTGTTTGTCATGACCTGTATATGTCACCCAATTGTGATTTTGTGAAAAGAAGTTAGATCATGATCACCACTGTGGCTTGCAGTATTATTGAAAAATTAACTCAAGTCATATGACTTTACCTATTTTTACTACGAAACCTTAACACGATTTTTTTCTTATTTTATTTATTATTATTATTTTTTTGTTTCTCGCCGCTGCCCTCAATTGAAAATGGTCCGTCGTTTTGTCAACATTAGACAGAAAGTGGAACTTTCTCACATTTTCTTTGCGTTTGTTTCTCAGAAAATCACCGGCCCGTTGATAATCAGATCTTCGGAGGATCAAATCTTGGCACGGTGGCTATTATTCCTGCTTCCGAAGATGTACCTATCTCTAATTTCTCGTTTGAGCTCAGTTTAGCTCTGCATTCTATAGGTAAGTAACGAACAAATCAGGAAATTAACTAACCAGCTAAACAAACGAGCATCAAATAAGCGACTAAACGACGAAAACCAGGCGAATAATTTAACACCGACAACAAGGCAACGAGACAAAATAAACAAACCAACCAAACCAAATCAAACAGATCCAAACAGATCTGAACTGTAAACTGTGACTTAGCAACCGCCGCTATACAATTCCGTGAACACACACCCTCTTCGCCCTTACTCACTGGTGATACAGCTGTACCAACCCAGTTCACAAGCGCGAAGCTTACGCCTTCATTTTGTACCTCTAAATCCCTGTTCCACTGACCAAAGTCCTTGTGTGACAACGTCCGTTTTTCATGAAATCCATCATCATACATGCAAGTTATAAAAAAAAAACTGAACCATATAAAAAAGGACACTGTGAGTGATTGTGATCTGGTTTTTGGCTATGCTGAGTGCGTATCTCTTCTGATTGCCAGGTCCCACTCTTTTGTTAACCAGTTCGTTGGTCCGTAGCAGGCTTGGTAGCTCAGCAATGGACAGGTAAGTGAATGCATGTGTTTCCTTTACAGAGAGGGTAAACATGTGCGTAGCTTTTTCAAGCGTGATTATCTTCCAAGTGTTTCGTTGTTTTAGCTGAAGTAGCTGCGCTTAGTACATATTTAATCCACTCCTGGCGCAAAATGTCGTCAAATTTAAACCGAGATACTGCAAAAGGAACAGTTTTAGCCCCCTTTCAAAAACGCAAGCCCAATAAAATCCGCTAAGGAGTCCTATCGAGCAAATAGAGACTAGTTTTTGAGACTTATCGAATTTGAATTTAAACTGCAGATGACGTCTGTCAGAAAGTACTCAGATGCTTGTACATGTCTTTTTGTAATTTTTTTTCCTTATCTACTCTTGGTAGCATGAACGAGTACCGCTTGTCCAGCTGGTTAGGCCAGCAGGAAGACCTTCACCGCATAGTCTTGTATCAGGCGGACACGTTTATGTCTGCCTGGACAAAGCGCTGCATCAGACAGGTGGGAATATAAGATTTCGCTAACGTCAACACAGAAACGTGACTAAACGTACCGTGAAAATGTTCCCAACATTGTTGCTATAGCTCTTACCTGCAAAGCCCTGGCCAAACGGGAAATGTTTGGTGGTCAAACATCATCAAACATTGTTTGGTGCCATTGATTTTTGAAGCCCTGGGCCCTGGGCCCTGGGCCCTGGGCCTTTGCGACAGCCCTGGACAAACACAGAAGAAAAGCTTATAGAAAAAAAAGTCGGAATAGGTTCCCTCGAGAAAAGAGGCAAACTCTCTTTCTTCTTCCCTCTAAAGCGTTCTTATTCGGCCACCCTTTCTTTTTAACCGTCTGTAGTGGAAGCTGCATTCTGATACAAACACCGGTATTTAGTGATAAATAGTCAAGAAGAAGTACAGTTATTCCACTAAAACCCACCAACAACCAAAGGTTATTTATTTACTCTCTCTTCCAGGCGGACAGTATTGTTATAGTTGGAGTAGCGGACAGCAGGCCTTCAGTGGGACAGGTAAGGAAGATTTGTTTGCAATTGCGCCTTTAATATGAAGTTACCAACAGAGCTATGTCAGCTCTTATAAATACCACAATTACAGTGGCGATGGTTTTACACTCGCGTTCTACATTTTAATGCATATCTTTTAACATCGTTGTAATAAATTCAGAATCGTAGAGTTGAAAAATGCGAAGAATGTTTCTAAAGGACATGTTTCGGAATGACTGAAGATTGTGTTGGGCATGCCGAAGCTTGACTTGAATAAGTTGTCTCGTATTTTTGAAGTTTGTGATTAACCAAATTGCTAATTACTAGGGAATGAGTGTAAAATTAATTGACCAAGTAAGGAAGCACTTTTGAGAACTCAGTTTAATTTTCATATTCCTTGTTTCTTTTAGCTGGAGATGCAGTTGGAGAACATCGGTGTTCGCTCTCAGAAGGAGCTCATTCTTCTGCACCGCGAAGACGCCGCCAAAAGATTCCGCATTTTACACACTGTGGACTGGCTCAATGCTCGAGGCTGGATCTGCGCTCATCATCATGTTAGTTTTCACTGTCATTGTTTTCACATACGTTAGTTTACTATGGCTTTTGTTTCCTAGCTCTTACCATAATGGATGTCGGGGCGAGAAGAAAAGATAATTTTTTACCGCAACTACGGGCCGCTTCCTCAAAGGTGTTATAACTCTATTCCAGGGATAAATTATCCTTATTCCAAAAGGTGTTCCTGGAATAAGGCAGGTTTATCCCTGGAATAGAGTTATTACACCTTTCAGGAACCGCCCCCTTGTGTATAACTGATGTCATTGGTCCATTGGTGCTGTGGATGTTTCGCTTCTCTCCAAGGTTCCAAGCATGGCTTTTTTTGTCCTACCTGCTTGGTAGCCTTTCTTCGCTTTCCCAGGCTTTTTACGGATAGAAATCCTCGGTAAAAGACTAAGAATCAAGAAATCGCGGGGACATAAATAGGAGAAAATCGAATTTTCAATACGTCCGTGATCATTCGAAGTACAGTACACTTTCATACGCCTAGAATGTCCGATATTTCGTCTAAACAGACAAAAATTTATTTTTATTGTTTCTTTATTGATTAGTGCTGCTGTTGACAAATTCGATAAGTCCTTATGAAACTGAGGGCCCTTCGCTGTTGAAGACAACCGTAGATTAATCGACAGGGCCGCCATCTTTCTTTATTATTCATATTATTTTTTAATTTGGACCGCCGCAACAATCATCCAATAGCATCTCGCTAAAGACAGAAAGTATTTGACAGCTCTCGAGACTGCTCTGAAGTGACTCCGCCCCCTTATGTCCCTCATTCCTTGTCATGCATCAAGTTAACTTTCTGACTAAATACGTGATTCATACCACAGAATCCCCAATCACCTCCACCCCTGCCCACTCCGATCCGTTCTTCCTGCCGTCTTCATGGTAGAGTGTTTGGTAATTGATTATGATCTTGATTTTCATGGCAGGTTCGGTGTCCCAAAAAAGTCTTCGGAAGACGTCCTTTGTCCGAAAAGGTAGGAAACCAGTGTTGGTTTGTTACAGCGTCTGTTGTTATTGTTGTTGATATTGTTGTTCGGTTGATTCGCTGATTGTTTTTTGTTTGTTTGGTTGGTTGTTTTGCTGTTTTGGTGACTGCAGTACGCACAGGATCCCTCAAGTTATCCCACACCAGACAGGTAAGTGAAGTTTGCAAGCTCCGCGCTCTTATCTTGTCACTTCTACTCTTGGGGCTGGATTTTTTGAAACATTTTGCGATCACAGGGACCCCACGTATGGTTTGAACACAAAAGCCTGTTGTGAAAAAGTAAAACTTGGCATTTATTCAAGCGTGAGAGAGTTTCCTGAACCCTGTTCCTCTTGGGGTTTTTAATCTCATAATTTGGTTCAGTGATGGTTTGACCTGTAGGCTGTTTATTTTGGTAGGGATATCGAGAATTCCAGGGTTTTTCAATGAAATTAAATCATGTTACTATGCCTTCAACCATCTCTTGATATCCATCTCGTTACCAGTTGTCAACGAATTTAATTTTTTTTTTGGCAGAAACTCAGATTTCTCTCGTCTCGCTCGAAGATTGACGGGAACATCCATCGGATTGATTCTTGGAGGCGGCGGTGCGAGGTAAACAACAGAGTTGCTGATACTTTTAGTGTTTTCACTTGTTGGACATCTTTGATGTTTGGTTTAGATAGCACAGTGACTTGTTCTTTATTTTGGACGACTGCGTAGCTTAACCCATAAAGAATTACAAAAAAATGATGAAAACAACAAAACGGAAATGAAACCACGTCGTTTGTAACTATCTATTTATTTATTCATTTTTCAGAGGGTTATCTCATGTTGGGGTGATCAAAGCGCTAGAAGAAGCAGGTTAGATATTCAGCTTATGTTGTATCTTGAAATTCTGTTATGATGATTTCTGTGTTTTGTTGTGTTGTGTTGTGTTCTGTTACAACATGTGACACTTCTCGTAGTGTCGATTAGATTAGATCAGATTAGATTAGATTTGATTAGATTAGAGTACATTAGATTAGACCAGTCTAAAGTAGACTAGACTAGATTGGGTTGCATTGGATTGGATTAGATTAGATCAGATCGGATTAGATTCGGTTAGATTAGATTAGACTAGATTAGACTGGATTGGACTAGTCTACATTAGACTAACCAAGACAATGTTTCGGTAGTTTATATTAGGCTAGGCTAGGTTAGGACAGTGTAATTTAAGGTCGGCACACACGAAGGGACTAGTCCCTGCGACTAGTCCCCGCGACTAGTCCCGGGGACCAAGTCCCTTCGTGTGAACTACCCATTCAATTAGAAAATCTAGTCGCAGGGACCAAAATTTGGTCCCTGCGACTTGGTTTGAATTCGTGGGACAAGTCGCAGGGACTTGTCCCCTCAAATTATGCTGGTCCCTGCGTGTGAACTGTTCGTGGGACTAGTCCCTGCGACCAGTCCCTTCGTGTAAACTCTTCAGGGGACTAGTTGCAGGGACTAGTCGCAGGGACACACACGAGGGGACTAGTCCCTGCGACCAGTCCCTTCGTGTAAACTCTTCAGGGGACTAGTTGCAGGGACTAGTCGCAGGGACTAGTCCCCTCGTGTGTGCCGACCTTTATGTTAGGGCCTGTTTCGTTATGCAGTGTTTTGTTCACTGCATTTACTTAGATCAGATTACATTAGGTTATATGGAATTAGGTACTTTAGATTAGGCCCAGTTAAGGAGAGGTTGTCGAGAAATAGATGATTAAGTAGTGGTCCCAGCTCTGCGAATTGTACAAAGTGTACAAACAAAATATTGAATGATTTAATGCGTGCTTGCAGGCATCCCTATCGACATGGTGGGCGGCACCAGCATGGGATCCTTTGTTGGTGCAGCGTATGCGGAATCTGGTGACGTCACCAAAATGTGTCAGAAGGTTCGCGAGTGGTCGCTGGTAAGGACTCGTATTGGTTCGTTTCTATTTCTGCCTCACTTCCTTTCTTAGCCTAGTAAACCAAAGCCCAGACAGATTATTCTGTGCTTCAGTTACATGGAACGTGATTCAAGGCTGTATCCTCCCCTGCACTGCCCCCCGCCCCCCAAAAAACTTTGACAAAAAGCGCTAGAAATAGGACAAGACCCAGTAGTGGCCAACATAAACAGAAAGCAGTTTCGGCTTTTGTAAAATCTGCATTTTGTTTAAATGTCCTTTTTACGGGGCTGAAATGCGACGTACAATTGATGAAATCCCCGTGACGGAAAACAGCTTTTAAGCGGAGGTCTTTTACGGAGCGAGGGAATTTTGAAGTTAGTACTCATTCCTAGTTTTCCATACACCGTCGCGCAGTAAATGGTTTAATCGAGTTGTCGCTTTCTGTAAATCCACGGATAGCTTTCTCGTTTTTTTTAATGTGTTTCACTGTTTCCTGAAGAGGACTTCTACCTTTTGTTTGTAGGATATGACGTCAATTTTCAAGAAGATCTTGGATCTTACCTATCCGTTTACCTCTATGTTTTCTGGTGAGATTTCACCTTTATATCAGATTTACACTCTCGTTACTTTGTTCTAGACCTTAATGTATCTGTTTATCATTCTTTATGTAGGAAGTGGATTTAATGCTAGCATAAGAAGTACTTTCGGAGAACGGCAAATCGAGGTACATTATATTCTAGCAGAATGTGAAACTGGTAATTTAAAACTGATTTCTTGAATACCTCTGCGCCACACTGCGGATTGCATAATGTATTTTACTATTGATTGAGGTTGCAGTTGTTGTATTAGTACTAGCTGTATAGTAGCAGCAGTGATAGCTGTTTCTTGTTGTAAATTTATAGGCGTTACACAGTACGGTATCGTAATCTATCTTAGGAATTTTTGTTTGTTTGATCTTATCGAAAGAGGGGGTGGGGGTGGGGGTGGAGGCGAAAATGGTATAGATTAGTCCAGCTTACAGGAACCAAAGTTAGTTAGCCATGTGACTTGATGTCTTCTGCCTTCGCGAGTTTGTGCTTTTTTTGACAGTGATAACGGGAAGAAAATTTCTCGGCTTTGTTTGTAGGATCTGCTGTTGCCTTACTTTTGCATCACGACTGATATCACGTCATCCAGAATGAGAGTGCATACCGACGGTAAGTCGCGGTTAAAGTGTAAAGAAATACCTCATGATGGTAAATAAAACCGAAATTTCCGAATTTTTCTGACAAGTGGTAACTACCCGGGGTTTGAGATAGCTAGGAGTAGGTCGTGTTTGTTACCATAAAGCGTATCCTTGGAGAACAAATCTCTAAGCTCCGTATAGACGCCCTTGGACAAGGTTGGGAGTTTACGGATGAACAAAAACGAAACTTTGTTCATTGAAATGAGGTCAATGACTGAAAGCCTTCTGTAAGAACTTCGTGCATGTGCTTAGATTTGACTCTACGAACTAAGGGGCGAACTTGTAATGGAAAGAGATACTTCGTGAAGGATTTTAGTGATCGTGTTTAGAAATAATAGCCTGCTTGCATGTTTGTGTCACGACAGACGATAACACAAACAATCGTAGCAGAAGAAATGTGCTAACTATCAGTCGACATTTTGGTCCCTTTTTTTGTTCAGGTTGCTTATGGCGTTATATCCGCGCTAGCATGTCCCTCTCAGGTTACCTGCCTCCACTGTGCGACCCGCAAGACGGTCATCTGCTATTGGACGGTGGATATGTCAATAATTTACCTGGTGGGTGGTTTTTGTTTGTGTGTTCATCATCATCATCATCATCATCATCATCATCATCATCATCATCATCATCATCATCATCATCATCATCATCATCATCATCATCATCATTTTTGTAACTGTTTTTGGTTAGCCTTTGTCAGACTTTATTTTTATTCGTGAAAAGGCTTCATCCAACCAGCTTTCCGTGGCTACAATTTTTACTCTTCATCTATATCCTTCTACAAGTTCTTCTTAAATGAAAGAATTAATGTATGCGCCATGAATTAATGTATGCGCCAACATGGCAGCACGCTTTCTTTTAACGTTCCGTAGTTTTATTCTAATACTTGGCTTGTGGACGGCCTTGCTTCAAAAGCAAGATATAGATTCAGTTTATAACAACTTAAGCCGTCAGGGAAGATGTAAATGGCAGGGATTTTACGATTTACGGTCGGCTTTTAAAGCTACGAAACATGGAACTGTTACTCTGGCTCTTCCTGCAAGAATCTTTTGGATAGACCTTACAATCCACATGGATGTCAAGGCAAATCCTGGACCAGGAATTGATAAAGTCAACGTTACACTGTCGAAACTTAGTTCGATTCGGTCACAATTTAAATCTAGCGCCGCTGTTATAAATTATTCAAGGACTCAAATATTGAGCCTAAGATCTAAATATCAGATCTCAGAGGAGCTTTATCGTTTCCTGAAGGATCATAAAATACTAAGGACCCGTGGAATTCGAGGTGGAATATCTGCACGTCAAAGGTACAACCAAATTTCCATCCTCAGTCGAGGTTTTTTTAGGCGTAATTATTCATCCAGAGGTGTAAATGGGAATAATTTACGCTTCGTCGAATGTGTAAATCAAAGGCCTGCAGAACAACCTAGTACATCGAAATTCTTGAAGTCCAAACCCCAAATTGCGCATCTAAACGTAAGATCAGTAAGGGAGAGGAATCATTTAATTCAGCTCAGAGAACTTATGCGCGAAAAGAATGACGATGTCCTCGCTATTTCTGAGTCATGGCTTAATTCAACAACTACAAATGCAGAGGTCGAAAGCAGGATATAAAATCACTAGATTGGATAGAACCAAGACAGTTGGG
>JAEMWC010000039.1:912500-947500 GCA_016490735.1 Pachyseris speciosa
GCAACGCCCATTTTTATACCGTGCAACGAGTTTCTGGAATTCTCTTCCATGTGAAATAAGAGGATGTGATAATTTGCCAATCTTCAAGAAACATTTAAAGGAATTTCTCAGTAGTTTTTTAATTACTAATGTGATATATTTTAACATCTATTAGAATTTTAGATTTTTAATTTTAATGTATTTAGTATTGATTGTAATTAGTTTTTAAAACCCATTTACTGGAAAACTAATAAACATTACTATTACTATCCCCATAGAGAAAGAAGAGGTTTCGGTCGAATTTCGTTTTTTTTTTTTTTTTTTTTCAATTGTAGCCACAAATTGCAATGTTTTCTTTCAAAGTTCCCCGTATCCCGCGGGAAGTCTCGAGAGAATGGTTCGATTCCGTTGGCTCTCAAGAAAATCGTGTTATTTCATTGGGTTTTCATCATCATTGAATCATGTGCCAGGTCAAGGTGGAAAACTACTGCGAGTGTCTTGGGGAGTGGTAGAGAGAAAGGTTTTAGCCACCCGCCTGGCGGCCGCTTGTTGCCCGGGTGAATTTTCAAGATAGCAGTATGCCGGTCTTGGAAAGGAAACACAGCTTTTTGAAACAGTAAATCGGAAGAAAAAGTTCTAAGGAACAGTCAACAGCTAGAGAAAGAAGAGGTTTCGGTCGAATTTCGTGTTTTTCAGTTCATAGCGAAGACATCCCTCTTCGAGGACGGATTGTGGTTTTAGCGAGGCAGACGAAAATGGATCTTTCCGGAATAAGCACAACAAGTCATCGTCAGAATTTTAGAATTTCTCCGAATCGTTTGGGCGCTTCTTGGAATCTACCTTCCCAAAAATTACAGGTTTGAATGTGAATTTTTACGGTGCTTTATCTTTAATTCACCGAATCGTTCTATTCAAAGCAATTTTAGCGTAATCTGCAAGAAACGGGTCAAATGAATTGTGTTTCAAAGTAACTCGTAAGATTCGCTTTGTTCACCTTCGCATACATTAACTAATTGAACGCGTTTGCTTTTTAGGCATAGGTACAGGCAGGATAACTTTTTTTTATTTTATTTATTTATTTATTTTTATTTATTAATTTTTTTTTTATTTAGGAAAACTTATTGTTTGTTTTTGTGTCTTTTTTCTCAGAATTTTGTAATTTTACTCGATCTATGTCAACAAACCATAATCCTTGCAAAATCCTAGCTGATCAAAATCAAAATCCTAGCTATCACGCGATAGAAATCTCGAGCTCGTGATCTACCTCGGTAATTGCTAAATAGTTGGTCCGTGAAAATTCGCTAAGACATTACACCAGCCCGGTGTAAAATGATATAATTATATAAAACATGCCAGTGGTATAACCAAAAAAGCCCTCAAAGCACCCTTTCAGAACGCCAGACTCCTTTTTTGGTGCGTATACGTTTCCATCAAGTTAACAATCCAAATTGAACTAACAACGACCCCATTAAGGGCCCATTGAAGTATCTCGTTGCCAAGATACACGGTTGCTACCCAAGTGCAATTTCACTTCCGGTCAGCCAAAAGATTTTCGCGCGCTTTTTTCGGCGCCGGCCCGTCGCTGATTCAAGTCGCCGGTAACTTTTTTTTACTTCGTTGCAACAAACACAAGAAAAACTTTTTGTTTACATTTTTATTAATTAATTTTCTGCTTTACGTTTACAACATGTGAGTCGTGCCTTAATTTTTGAAACTTGAGTTTTCTGCCTGAAAATGTCATCCACGTACGGACGTAAACGGAAAGCCGCATCGATGACTGCATGTCGATAGAGAAATCTTGAAAAGGTGACAGTTAAAGATTTCCAGTGTCAGGTTGGGAATAGAAATCTCAAAGATGCAGAGACACAAACTGAAATTAGTATTGGGCTGTCATCACCTGGAAACTTCATAGGAAACTCTGTGTCCGCGGCCTTTTTGACCGCTCCGAAGCTCTCTGACATCTCTTATGATAAAAATGTGCAATCCTGTGAACCTGTGTCCGTGAAATGTCCTTCCGAACCTGAGAAACTCAACTGTTTAGATATAACACAAATAAACGAAGCTATCGAGGCCACTAAATTGCAACCACTCTCCCAAGACAGCATGGAGCAGCAGACAGTGAGCAAGGAGGCTTGTAAATTATCCTTGAAAGCAACTCTATCACAAGAATTTCATTCTTACATCAAAAGTGCTAAGCACTCGATAGAAAACCTGACTGATAATGGTGAGCTCGAAGCTTGTGATGGACAACTTCTCCTTACAACATCAGCCTCGCTTGAGAACTTAGTTAACAGTAATTTAAGTAATTTACAACACTGTGACTGTGAAAAAGAAACTAAATTCGAATTTTGTTCGGTAAAACAAAACACAGTTGATGAGTTCGAGTTCGAATGTAGTCGATGTGGGAAAAAAGTCAACTTGAAGAGTAGCATTCCTGTCGTTAAGGCCACAACTCGTCCAAGATCTGTAATCCGTAATCTCGTTGCTCTTTCATTCCTTGTCAATGGGCAATATTTCAAAGATTACCACAAAATTCTCGGACTCTTGGTCTGGATCACGTCAGTTCCACTCAGTGGATCCATATTGTTGAATGGATTGCGCCGTTCGTAAAAGGGATCGCCGACTGGAGCGTGCAAGAAGCAAGAACTGAGGCAGTTCGACGTGGAGATAAGTCATCATTACACATACAGTTCGACGGCTTTTATCTGACTCGCGGCCACTATTCGAAACAGAACGTTCGTTGCCCTAGCAGCCTGGCCAAGAATGCTTAGGCACCAGGCCGCTGAAAATTCGCTCGCCACTTCCGGTGCCGCGAAAAAAGAACTTTTCTCCTCGAGAGATAATTGTAGTTCCTGGATTTTGAAACAATTCAAAAGAACATCATATTTTCTTGGATTTCAAGCATGGGTTTTGCGACAAAATGAAAAACCAAAAAATTAGGCTCAAAAGAGTGGTCAAAGAAACACATTTTCCTTTCTCATTTTTTTATTTTTCATCATAAACCAAAACGCATGCTTAAATTTCTTCAAAACGGCTTTTGAATTGTTATTATACAGAAAATGCGGAAAGAAGGCTTAAGCCATTCAGTTAAAATGCATTTTTCTGTTTCTGGTCACGTGACATTGGGCGTGGTCCGATGACGTCATGAACTGGACCATATTTGCCCCCTATGGGTATTGTCCAAATTTGGTCTAATTGAAGCATACATGTGCAGAGTTATAGCAAATTTATTTTTCCCTAGCAACGGCATCAAAAGATACTTTAATGGGCCCTTAATACTGTACAAAATTCATGTTTGTATTTCCTTTATTGACTACTCGTTCAAACGGATTGTGACTTTCGCTAGCCCTTCAAAGTTTAATGCTTATATAGACGAACACATCGCGCGTGAACGCCTCCAGGCGTCTTGTTCGTGACTGGTTCTGGATTTGCTTCTCATTGGTTGAGAGAGCGGAGCGAGCATTACACCAAAGTAACATGATTTACTTACGACACTGGATTGAGTACGTCCTAATAATGGTAATCGTATTTATCACAATTCTAATCCTATCCCTAGTTCAAACCCTAGTTTTAATCAAAATAGTCTTAACGGTTGTAATGACTACATCGGCTGACAAACGAACACGCAAGGATACAAGCGAACAAAACTGTATCGCATGTACCCAATCTGTTTTGGGTCTAGAGACTCTTTAAGGTCCCTGTGAAGAGGGAACAGATTAAGGGTGTGGGTCCTATGTCGCGGACGTGTTACTTTGAGTTTGGTTGTTCGTCCGTATGTCTTTTTCTCTGTTTCTTTTATTTTGTTTGTTTACTGTCGGTGTTTACACTGTTGACCAATTGATGTCTTTTGTTTTGTTTTGTTGTTGTTGTTGTTGTTGTCGTCGTTTTAATTTTAGGCGTATTGGCGATTATTTCCAGTTTCAAAAGCTGTTGCATAAACAGCTGCATGTTGAAATTTTCATTTAGTCTCTTTGTTACGCACCACGTTTTTGGGAATGTTCACGTTACGTACCTCGCATTCTTGTATAAGTCGTTCAAGTTTTCGCGCAGTTCTCTTCTCTATAATTTTAATCAGCCAATTCTTTCAATTCTTTGTTTTCTTTTTTTCAGCTGATGTGATGAAAACCATGGGCGCTCAGACGATCATAGCAATCGATGTAGGATCGGAGGACCCCGACGACCTCACGAACTACGGTGACCAGTTGTCGGGCTGGTGGCTGTTGTGGAACAAGTGGAATCCTTTTGCTGAAACTGTTAAGGTAATAAAATTAAAACTAGGTGAATTGATGGTGACACAACGAAGGAATGAAATTGTACAACAGTTTTGACAATAGCGAAACAGACTTTCTGTTCTTATGCAACGTTTAAAATTTAAATGAGCTTAATTTTAAATAAACGTTTGGGAGAATATGTCTAATAGTTTCCCTTGGCTAGCTTTTTTTAAGAACGTTAGAGTTTCACAAGGGACTATTGGGCATTCGCCCTTCCTTTTTTTTTTTTTTTTTTTTTTTAATTTAATTTTATTTTATTTTATTAATTTTTTTTATTCTTTCTTCTTTCTTTCCCTTGAAATCGTTAAGAAGGCCATATGGGCGTTGATATGGAAACCAGGCTCAAATATATATGTTGGTAGTCAGTGCAAACGCTACGATTGATTATGTCGGTCCGCCTGATGACCCCACCTGGCGATGTATCTGTTAAAGAAAGAGTCTCTAGTAGCGATATTTCGAGGGATATTGATTTTCGCTTCCCCTATCTGCAAAAATGGCAACTCAGTAAAAACGAGGCGGTTGCGGAAACTTAGAAACGCCTTTTGCGTTGTCGTGTGGGTACACACGGGATTAGTTAAAAACTATGCTGCTAGCTACGAAACCTTATCTAATATCACTGGAGTACAATACATGGAGAGCCCTTTTATATTTCAGATCCCTGACATGGCGGAAATCCAGTCCCGTTTGGCTTATGTGTCGTGTGTCAGACAACTTGCTGAAGTAAAGGAGAGTAGTTACTGCGAGTACATCAGACCTCCTATTGACAGGTAAAACCGTACACTTCTTAGCTGACTGATTGATTGATTGATTGATTTATTGTTTGATTAACGGACTGACTGATTTATTGATTGATTGATTGATTTTTCTTTTGCAGGTTCAAGACATTGGAGTTCGGACGATTTGATGAGATTGTGGTAAGTTAAACGTAAACTGAAAATAGTCAGTGGAAGTGAAGTGAAATTGTTAAAGTTTGGTTGCAGTGGCCTACTTGAATGATAGGATTTCTTTTAAATGTTCCTCTCTTTTGCATTGGCCTTGTAAAATGCGTCTGTCACTACTCGGCCCTGACCTAACACGTATACGATCTTTCTTTGCTCTCTCAGGACGTAGGTTATCATCACGGCAAGACAGTGTTCAGCGGCTGGGTCAAAGGAAACAGACTGCCCGAAATCCTTAGAGAGCACCCATCTAGAAGTCACATGACGCATTCTTACGCGGCCGCAAATCCTGTAGGGAAGGTAATCTAACGTTAAAATCCAGTTTCAGGGATTTTTTTGAACCTTGATTTGAAAGCAATGGATTTCATATTATTAGAAGTCAGTTAAGTTTTGAACGGGCGGGGATTATCATAGGATTGCAATTAGACCTAATATTTTCTCCAGAAAAATTCAAAACAAAATAATCAGTCCTCAAATTCGCGGATCAAGAAGTAAATGTAAGTATATCCCCACGGCGAATCTCTTTAAGGTCGCGGTCGAAAGATAAAAGGTTTTATCTTTATTTCCACAGTGGCGCTGCGTCACTTGCGACTACGTGTTTCATACCTAAAATTGTAGCACAAAAAGCAAACTTCATTAACCCTAAAGAAAACTAATTCAGCACATGTACAATTGTGCTAACTCTTGGTTGAACTTGGTACTAAAAAGCATGTATTCATGCGGAAGGATGACTGAACTTCTGAATAATCCATCGTCCTAACTGAGTCCTTCTCCTTCAAGATGACGACCAGCACGACCTTCACCAACTTAGCCGAACAAATATCCCGGATTGAACCTCCATACCCCCACGACTGGTTACCGTACTCCTCCTCGGAAGACATGCTGAGCACAAGTGCGCCAGTGGGCCATCACATGTTCTCGGCCTCTGAGGACGACGATGACGATGATTTTGACGAGACCATGGTCCGTGTGAGACCGAGAACAGGTTCTCTCTCCGAGCATGAGGATATACTGGCTCTCAAGGCGCAGGCGCAAGCGGTCATTCGACGCGAAGAAGCTGGTTATGACGTAAGCCCGTTTGTTTTCAGTTTTACCTTTTCCCTCTTCATTTAAGTGCATCTTACCCCAAAATATTTTTCCCGCGAATATTATATAAAACGTTTCACCTATTTCAAAACATTTAGCCTTTATTTTATGGACTTCAAAACTCACGATAAACTAAACATCAGACCGAGTCAGAAAGGGCGTGGATTTATTCCTGATTTGACGTCACATACTGCTTTGCATGCATGTTTACAAAGACGTAACGAGGTCAGTTTGTGACGTCAATTTAGGAATGGACCCGGGCCCCTCACTAGCTCGGTCGTGGGACAGATGATTGCTAGATTTAGTAACTTTAACAGCCTATAAAAAGTCAAGATTTATATTAGAAATACGCTAAAAGGCGCAGTGCGTTTTGGACAGATGCAAAGATTTATTTTAGCGAGAAAAATATATTTTGAAGTTAGATTTACTTTAAAACCTGTGACCTTTTGAATGCACTAATTGTGAAGAAAAACTGCGCGGCAGGAATTAGTGTTTCTTTGGGCTGTTTTCTTTTGCAGTCAGATGACACCCACCTACGAAGACGAATGTCTCCACTCAGAGTTAACAGTGAACCGTAGGATGCCATATCCTCCAACCGTGATGAACAGATGTACTGGAAATTCTTTGGGTAGTTAGTGGCTCAACCCTAGAAGCGTATGGAGCTAGGAAACCTTAAATTAATAGTGCCCAGGCTATCCTAGTCTGTGTGAGAGAGCCTCTGCTTAACTCCCTTTTGGTGCGTATTCACTTGTAACGATTGTAACACATTGTAGACCTTGTATGACTCCACGTGTTTGACTGTGAGAATAGCATAGTATTTTTCACCAAAATTTGGACAATTCAATCCCAAAGCCAAGGTGCTTAATGCTTCTTTTATGGCTAGTTGGGCCATATAAATTTACTAATCAGGTTTCACGGCATGTTCTATTCCATACCGTAAACCCGGAAGTGAAGTGAAATACGCTGTTCCTCACCCAAAACTGCTCAGCTCAAGATTGTTATAAATTGGATAGGTATTTAAAGTAACCATGCTGTGGAACTTTAGTAGTGTTTGGATCGTTGAAAGTAGCACTTGCAGCTCCCGTGTTTCAGCGTGACGTGTTGCGAAAGTAAGTGTGCATTAAAGTGTGCATTAAAGTTCCTCACCCAGAACTGCTCAGCTCAAGATTGTTATAAATTGGATAGGTATTTAAAGTAACCATGCTGTGGAACTTTAGTAGTGTTTGGATCGTTGAAAGCAGCACTTGCAGCTCCCGTGTTTCAGCGTGACGTGTTGCGAAAGTAAGTGTGCATTAAAGTGTGCATTGAAGAAAGCTATCCGAGTATTCCAAATCGGATGCAATACAATTTGAAGAGAAATGAACGAATTCCAAACACTCGAAGACGTACACTTGGCTACCAAATATCTTTAAAAAATATTTTGTAAAGAATGTTAAGCTTAAAGTAGACTGCGAGTAGTCTCTAATTTCGGCGATGGATTGTGGGGCAAGCGAAAGACACGCGCGCGCGCGAAGTTGCGAGGAGACGCGACGCGAGGGGAGCTAATTTTGAGCGCTCCCCTCGCGTCGCGTCTCCTCGCCACTTCGCGCGTGCGCGTGCGCGTGCGCGTGCATTGAAGAAAGCTATCCGAGTATTCCAAATCGGATGCAATACAATTTGAAGAGAAATGAACGAATTCCAAACACTCGAAGACGTACACTTGGCTACCAAATATCTTTAAAAAATATTTTTGTAAAGAATGTTAAGCTTAAAGTAGACTGCGAGTAGTCTCTAATTTCGGCGATGGATTGTGGGGCAAGCGAAAGACACGCGCGCGCGCGAAGTTGCGAGGAGACGCGACGCGAGGGGAGCTAATTTTGAGCGCTCCCCTCGCGTCGCGTCTCCTCGCCACTTCGCGCGTGCGCGTGCGCGTGTCTTTCGCCAGCCGCACAATCTACCGCCGAAATTAGAGACTACTCGCAGTCTAAGCTTAAAGGGAAATTTAACATTTAAGAAAGGAATTTTGTAGTTTTATTTTGATTACACTAAGGTGGACTGTGGACCTGGAGGGTCCGTTCTCAGTTTAATTGTTGAAAAGCAGGTTAGAGGTATCTGCTCATTGTCAAACTATGTATCAGTGGAGAAATCGAGTGTGCGAAAGAGCATTTATTTACTGAAGCAAAAAAAAAAAAAAGAAAGAAAAGAAAAGAAACAAAAATCGCAGATCCGGCATGAGGTTCTGACTTTCTTTGTTGTTGTCGTGATGTTTCTATGGTGTTGTCAAATTTTAAAATCAGTGAAGTATATTTGAAATTCAAATGTCATACTTTGGCAAATTATAACATCTGCCTCTTAAAAATTCTGAGGCGCGAGGAATTTCTGTTATTGAAGTATAATACAAATGTAAAATTTCTTCTTTGACGTTACTTAACTTTTTGGCTACCATTTCGTCATCACGACGGTTCGGGTTTTGGGTAGTGGTGGTGGTCAACAGCACACCTATGTATAGAAAATAGACGTACCGAAATTAAGACATATTTCTTAATAATTGAAAACTATTTCCACTGGCCACATGATGAACCAATGAACCAGTTGACCAGCTTTAATGTTCTTCTTTCCCGTGTACATGATTTCGTCGTTTAAGCTTGCAGCGTAGTTAATTGAGGGAAATGGTTATGAAGCCGGGAAAACATCAAAGGAGCAAAACAAACAGGCGAAGATTCATGTTGGAAGGCCCATGAAAGTGCACATCTTGTTTTGCACTCATGTACTATGCATGGATTACATAATCTCAATGTTTCTTTTGGTTAGTTGCATCAACACGCGTACCCACCTATTTTTATATGTGAACGGTCAACCCCCAAAATAATAAACAAAAACATGTAACAAAGAACTTTGCAAGGTTTCATAACCATGTCCCTCTGTTAACTATGGTTGCAGCAAGGTAATGCATACTGAATATTTTCGGGTATGGAACAATTCTTTGTGGTGTGTGACGTAAATACTCGTTTTTAATATATTTAAGATAAGCTGGACATGCAATGTCAAGTGGAGACAGGTTTAATCAATGAGTGGGAGGGGGTGGGGGGGGGGGGGTTGTATTGCCAGGCACCACTCGATTTGTAAATGGTTGCATCTTTGTAATAAATGGTTTACCAGTAGAATGGGTTATCAAGAATTGATTTAAAAGCCTGTTCACGTCCGTGCCATGCCTTTCGTTATTACACCTATATTTATGTCAAACGACAGCGAACTGTAATCGCGTACCTAAACATTGCCTCTCTGCAAGTGTGAGAAAATCTGGGTATTTGATAGTCTACAAGTACTTTGGATTGAAAAATATAGATTGTGCTCAACGTAAAACTTTCACGGTTCTGTCATGTCACCCACAGCAACTTTTTTCTTTTGTCTCGGTAACTTCACTTCCATCCTACTAAATGGAGGAAATCATTTTCAAGCTACCGTTTGTAACGAGTAGGTGCCCAAAGAAATTTGTTTTTACGGTCTCATTTTTGGCCCTTGTTCTGTTGACCATTTTTCGGCTTGGTTTTTCTGAAGGGAGATGCTTGTCATACTTACTTTGCGTTGCTAATGGTATAAATGACTGAAATAAAATGTTCCCAGCAACACCTTCCAGTCCATCACCTAATGTAACCAGTCCAAAACTAAACCAGTAATCAGTCCAAAACTAAAGTGGTGTTTATTTAACAATTAGATTATGAGCTCGAAATTTCTATCGCGTGATAGCTGATGAGGGCGCAGCCCGAATCAGCTATCACGCATAGAAATTGAGAGCGAATAATCTAATTGTTTTAGTGTAAATCTACTAGCCGTTCAAAACTAAACAAGTAAATTGTCTAAATCCTCCTCGCAGACATTTCGAAAACGCGAAGAGGCCGCCATTTTGTTGACAATCGCTATTCACTATCTGTCACAGAATAGATAGCGAGTAGCATAGCCAATCAGAGAACAGCATTCGTGATTGAACGCTAGAAGATTTATACCAATAACCCGATAGTTGTCGCTGACTAGACTCGACAAGAGTGTGCTATCATATTGATAAAAGTAGTTAACGATGAGCTGCTTTCATTACTTTTATCTTTCTCATGCATAACATAAGCTCAAAATTTACATTTATGACCAGGTTTGCTATTGTGCTGGTAGTAGGCACTTCTCCGTGCTTTATACTGAGATCATAATAAGGCGTGTCTGCTGTCATCATTTCTTCCATTGTAGTTTTAGCTGCGCGAACGCCGGACGATGACTTTGATCTTCTTTCCAACACTAGCATGAACTGTGTAGTTTGTGAAGACTACGACTGTGAATTGTAAGAGGAGCCCTTAAATTGAATCAACTAAACAGAATACACGTTTGTTTTGAAGAAAATCGCAGTGCAATTTGGCGCAATTTAATTCACCGCATGTTCGTGTCATTGAAGTTGGCATTGAAGTTGATTTTTATTGACGCGATATTAATAAATACAGTGTTACCTGACCCGCAGGTAGCATAGTTAATCTAGGCGGGCCATGAAATAAGGAAAGATGAAAGACTGCTAAAATGAATATGTTGATAAGAAAATAAAGTTGAAATCAAAACGAGAACGGTGTTCAAAAAAAAAGAGAGAGAGAGTAAATATAGACTGCGTGTAGTCTCTAATTTCGACAATGGATTATGGGGCGAGCGAAAGACGCGCGCGCGCCAAGTTGCGAGGAGACGCGAGCACACGCGTCTGTCTTTCGCCCGCCCCGCGATCCATCGTCGAAATTAGAGACCACTCGCAGTCTAGAGTAAATAATCCGATTAAAGAGTTCATTAGAGCATCAAATGAAAACCAAAGGGCGCGCTACCATCTTGTGGTTTCTTGAGGCACTATTGCATTTCCCATCCACAGGTATTAAGACAGCACGTGTCCACTGTGATCTTACCCTTACCATAACAATAATAATAATAATAATAATAATAATAATAATAATAATAATAATAATAATAATAATAACTATTATTATTATTATTATTATTATTATTATTATTGTTGTTGTTGGTATTATTATTATTTTAATCTGGCTGAATTCTTCACTGAAAGGAAATGTTAATTGAATATTTCACTCTCACAAGAACTCAACGAAAGAAAGAAATGCAAATCAATAAAAACGAGAGAGGTCTGACATCCGCAATGATTATGAGGTTTGCGTGGATTTGTCTTTACCTTTCCGTTGTTTTATTTATTTCATTTGTGATGCATTGTTTGGTGCAACGTGATTTCTTTTTCGCCGAGCTTTGTATCAAAATTACCAAAACCAAAGTTCTCAATAACTTTGGCCATAGGAAAATATAAAACAGATGCAAACCAACAAAATAGTTAATAGCTACAGCTAGTCATACTATAAATGCGTCGATATTTACGGCCCTGAGAGCATATTCTCTTGGCCGAAAAATCCAATTCAAAGAGCGAATGTTGTCAGCATTTTAAGATACAGAGTCGAAGACATGAAATGAGTCTGGAAAAATATAGAAAGACTCACGCATGTTTTAGAAAGTGTACACTCTGCTTTGATGGTTGGATTATCACGGGGGATCCACAGGTATAAAATTTGGCTTAAGAAAGAGCCGCGCTAGACACTTGCTCTGAAAAGCTGAACGCTGAGATAAAGACTTGAACGGTGCGATTGATTGTCGAAATCAGGTAATAAAACCCATGCATTAGTAACAATTAAACGAGCATGATTTTGATCATACTTACCTCGCAAACTCCTCCCTAGATAAGAAGTTCGAGAACGAATTAGATAAAAGCTCGCCAATATGGTAGCTTGTGGCGGAGTAACTGCAGAACACCCTGCCACACGTAAGGTACACCCCCAAAGGCAGCGGATACGTGGATACGCTGTGAGCTAGACCACCCCTCCCCTATAGCTATGGTAGGTGTATATCGAAGTGGATTCGCGGATACGTGGATACGCGGTGAGCTAGACCACCCCTCTCCTATATCTATGATAGGTGTATATCGAAGTGGATACGCGGATACGTGGATACGCGATGAGCTAGACGACCCCTCCCCTACAGCTATGGTAGGTGTATATCGAAGTGGATACGCGGATTCGAGGATACGCGGTGAGTTAGACGACCTCTCCTCTATGACTATGGTAGGTAACATCAAATCCGAGACGGGGTTTTGAACTAGATACTCGGAAAGTGCACTTAAGAAATAGAAGCCACTCAAAGGAAATCAAAGTCTTGGATATTACCTGTGTGTAATTTTATTGGCTGGTCAAATTCGAAATATATATCAACCCAACAAAAGTGGTGAAAATTTCGCTTCGCATTTTGGCGATCCTAGTGGCGAATGAAGCCAATTCTTACGTAAACAGTAACGAAAACTTCAGTGATGAATTCTTCATTCAGGAGTTTATCTTCAGTAAGGCAGTAGGCGCTTCGGCTGGAGTGGAGTCGCTCAATTTCGATGAAAATGTCCTCGTAGGTAACAATAGGCGAGGTCTTCAAATACTCCAACGCTTGCTCGGTCTCTTGAGGAGATGGTCGCAAACACTTGGTGAGGGTGATTAAGAATCTGTCGAGCGGGCCATGCCCCTGGTCAAGTAGAGTGATGAGACGTGCAGCGAATGGGACTTGGGTAGAACCAAGGATGCAAAACGTAGTGTTCTCAGGGATTTCTCTCGTGCTCTCGGTGGCGTATCTGTACGATGTCTGTTCGCCGGAAAACGACTGACAGAGTATCTGTACGTCTCCGGATGCATTTTCTTCATCCGATTTAAACAACTTGAATAACACATCATAAATTTCGGCTGATAGAAGGTAGCCTTTTCCGTTCTGTGCTACAGTTTTCACGAGTCCCGACGAAGTGAATTTGTAATAACATTTGACGTGTCAGCAGACATAGGAGAAGCGGTGCACTCCTTCAACGCTTGTGACTTGCCAGTAGTTGGTGGACCGACAAACATCGTGAATAGATTTAGTGGAATTTGTTGCGACCCATAAATGAGTGTAGATTGCATACCTGCTACAAAGGCCGTTGTGGTAAGCAGACTTGTAGTGCCCGGATTTGTGCTAGGTAAGTAACTCTGCTTTTCTTTTGATGAAGGTCCATATATCTTCGAAAAACAAGCTGTTAAAAGGATCCGGAAGGGCGATAAGGCGTTTCTGCAAAAGGGCCCATGTCTTGTCGGGTTGTTTCCGTAGTTTAGCTAATCTTGAATTAAGGCCCGTTTAAACGGCTTCAACATTTGCTTCACACAGGCCATGCGTTCAATACATTGTTGAACGAAATGTCGGGTGCGTTTGAACAGGTCATCCAACATTGTTGAAAGCGTAAAAAATGTTGGAAGCTTGTTGAAAGCGTGTTGAAAGCGTGTTCAACATCGATTCAACTTTCCATTGTTCTCGAAAATGTTGAATGGTGTTGAAGCCATTTGAACACTCCTTTCAACAATTAAAGAGCACACGCATGCTCACTTTATGCTCACCAGGCCGCAAAATCTGGACGGGAGAGTCTGATTTCTAATTCTTAGTTCCTCCCAATCGAATTTCTCAAAGTGTTGATTCCTTTGTTGGCGCAATGTTCGAACCGTTTGAACGGCCCCCGCACAACTTTGTTTTTGCTTCCAACATTTGCCCAACATTCGTTCAAATTTTGTTGAATGGGAGCAACTTCAGAATACCCGGCCACATCATTTACATTTGTCGGAACGCTTTAAAGAACGAGGTATAACACAATAGGCACTTTTGTTATTCAATGATATGCAAAGAAGTGGTCGGGTATTCTGAAGTTTAGCTGTTGAATGAATGTTGGTCAAAAGTTGAAACCGTTTAAACGGGTCTTTAGACATTTCCATGCGTATGGTAGGAAAGGCAACGTTAAAATGAAAATGACGCTACGTGTGGAGAGATATTAAAATTAGGATGGTGTTTGAAAAGGTCGGCGTTGCTTTTACATTCTTTCCATTATGTCTTTATTGTAATGCATTTTGGCGAGTATTGTTGGTTAATGTGTGAGTTAATTTGGGGTGGGCGGTATCTTTTAGAGAAACGATAGAAATTATAGTTGTTAATAAGTGTAATGAGCTAGCAAAATGTGCTATAATTTTTAGTCAGTTGATGGCATTTTTAAAGTATGCTTTTATGGTACGATGATTACCTGCCTCGAATTCACAGGATGGAATGACTATAGGAGCGGATAAATTTATTGATTAGTATGGCAAGGAATAGTTAGTAACGCGAGCGCGCGATTAAAATTGCTCCTCAGGCTCACCCAGTAGGTGACGCGACACACGAAGGGAAGCGGGGGGGGGGGGGAATCAGTTATTGACGTTTGGTCGAGTGGTTCGCTCAGTTTATTTTAACTTACTTGGGACTGCTCATAGTCCGATAATAGGAATCAATAAAAAGCGATTAGCTCTTACGTTTTGAAGGTAAAAATATTCTAGTAAATGTCGTAATATTGTGTAATCTGACCGACTCATGGTCGGAAAAAGGGATATTATTCGTCTTACTTGGCAGAATTGAAGTGGAGATACATTCCTCGAGGGGACGCTTAAAGAACGAAGAATATAAATTGTGTTTAGCATGTTTGCTAGATCAGTTCCCGTAGAATTATCGCGTAAGATTTGCATTTCATTTCGATAGTGCAAGACCGTGCAAGACACTAAGGGAAATAATACGTTTTGAATACATAACGAGTACTGCGTATCCGCGTATCCAGCCTTTGCGTATCCGCACCTTTACGTATCCGTGTATCCGCGTATCCACCCTTTTTTGGGGTATATCTTTGAAGTGGCAGGGTATTCTGCAGTTAAGCCCTTGTGGCATTGTTGCTGATTTTTGTCTCTCACTCGACCACTATCACACAGATTTTTCAGCGTTGATGTTCG
Source organism: Pachyseris speciosa (assembly GCA_016490735.1). Lineage (NCBI taxonomy): Eukaryota > Metazoa > Cnidaria > Anthozoa > Scleractinia > Pachyseridae > Pachyseris > Pachyseris speciosa. The sequence continues at coordinate 927,636 of JAEMWC010000039.1, forward strand.
AGGAACGCGAAATTCATCATTGTTTCGTAACAAAACGAAGGTCATGTGGATGTTACGAGATCTTCTTTTCCTTTTTGAATTGGCGCTTGTATTAGACATGATATACAGCTGTATAGATAACTGATAAGGAAAAAATAAAAAAAGAACGGACAACGAGGACGTTTATTACACCGTGAGCGAATAGACGCAACTGCCACTTTATGCAGGATCTGGGACCTTCTGTTTGGCATCACAGCACTTGAAAATTGTCAGGAAAAGCCGAACATCACCGGAAACTGCACTATGAAGTATAACCCATCAACCGTGATGACTGATGATAAACAAACAGTTTGGTGAGCAATCCTGAGCAATGAACCTCACGGATATCACTATCCTCTCGAACAGTCCTGTTTTGGAATTGATTCAGTGGCTGCAAAGACATAATTGTCTCGCACATCCTCTCAGATGTGTACCAGGCAATCACGCAATGGACCTGACTGAGAGAAATAGAGACCATATGCTTTCGGTTCGACCTTGTTGAGCTGCGTCCTTGCTGTACTTTGCGAGGACGATTAGCACAGACAGTTAACACATTGACGGCCCGGGGGAGTACACCCAGAAAAACTTGGGTGGGGGTGTGCGGCCCGCTTCCTGAAACCCTTACTCTATTTCAGACCAAAATCTGCGATTTTCCCTACCCTATTTCAGACCTGACCAATTAAAAATTTAATACCTTATTTCAGACCTATTTCACGTACATAGTTGGCGTAAACATAATTAAAAGACAAAAATAAGGGCTTTTGTTGATGGTCTTACCGGCTAAAGATGAAGAAGAAGCTTCTTCTAAAAAACATACCGAATTAAAGAGAAGAGCGCACAAACCATACCCTATTTCAGACAAATTTGGTCAAAACTGATACCCTATTTCAGACCAAAACGGCTAAAAAACCATACCCTTTGGGGCCCGCACATACCTATAAAGCTCATATAAGGCAGTACCCCCATCCCCCCCCCCCCCGGGGAGTTGACGGATATCTCTGGTTTGTATACTCCACTGATCTACAGTTGTAATGAAGTATACATGGTTTTTCACAAAAGTCTTAGTTGAGGATCGAACTCTTGAATTAGAGAACTCTTGAACTGAATTAGAGAACTCTTGAATTGAATTAGAGAACTCTTGAATTAGAGCAATATGTATATTTTCAGAGTTGGATTATTTGGTCGAAGACATTTATTGCTACTCAGAGTTTCATGCTTGAATCGCCATCCCAACGGGAATAGGCTGGTGATCCTAAGTAATTAAGGCAATCAGTTGCTAATATATCCCTCCCTACCTTACTGTACTTAAATAATTTCCAGGGGGATTTGGCCGTGCATCACCGATCGACCGGAGAGTAGTGACGTGATCCTGATTGCAGAAAATGTGTGAAATTGTCTCCTCGGACCTTACCATCAGAAGGCCACACTGTGTATGTGTTGTACAGTAAAAATATATGTTCCCAGTGTGGTTGGTTCAGTGGCCTAGGGGTTAAGGCATCCGACCGGTAATCTGGAGATCCAGGTTCGATTCCTTGCTGAGCCACATTTTCACTTAATTACATAGTTGTGTTGATTTCTGTTCCCAAATTAACCTTGTCTGTAGGAACCTTACTTATGAGAACGTTGAGACTGAGACTAACCAAATATTTTGTTCGTGCTGAGAACATACCCAAGCTGAGAGTCAGTTAAGGAAGTCTTTATTTTACTCCTTTGTTTTTGTCGCGTTGTACAGTCAAAGGACATTATTATTCGTCACTTTCGAAAATGGCGCGAGAAATTTTCACCCGCGTTTGCGTACTAAGAGGGGGAAAACCTGAGACAGGCCGCGCCATTTGTCTTTTTAGGCGGGAAAACACAGAAGATATAAAGAAACAAGTGACTTAACAAAAGATTGAAAAATCGGTTGTAAAGCTCGGTACAGAGAGAAATTACAAGCGGTTTGTTTAAGAGATATCACTTGCTTTTCCTTTCCGTCGAGACGTCGAGTTGTGCACTCTTAAATAAGGTGTGTTTTGCTAGCATACCTTGTGAGTTTCCTAACACATCAAGGTGTGTAGTGGTGATACACCTTTTCACTGTTCTATTTCACGGTTAAAAGAAAAACACCAAGGCGTGTAAGAAAACACAGAAGGTGTGTAACAATTACACACCTTCTGTGTTTATTAATAACAGACCTTAAGATCAGTTTGAACACACCACAAATTAATGAGATACAAATGTTCTTCAACTGTAGAAATCTGCCAGAGCTATCATAACACACCTTTAATGGCAACACACCTTGGCTATTTTAGTGCATAATTAATTCAATATTTCCAATATTTTCTCAGGGGTGAACCTAACACATTTTCAGGTGTGCTTTAACAACTCATCCTAAATCACTTAACTTATACTAAGACCATTTTTCTCCTCAGGCTCAGTAAATATTGTTGATTATTAAATTTCCAACCTCGGATAGTGCATTTCTAGCTTTCTGATTGGCTCACTAAATCTCGGTTATCATTATATCGTAGTTTGACCTTATATGGAAAATGATCACGCCAAGTGTTGTCACATCAACTTAATTCCGGTCGTTTTGTAAAGTTAAAATAAAATCAATAAAATTCAGCTGCAATTTCCAAGTATCCATTCCAAACGTTCAGAATTTGATCAGGAAATTTAATAAAGCAATTACGCCATTAGCGCATGTTGGATATGAGATTGTTTATAGCCAACTTGCTGCTATGTGCCTCGTTGGCTACTTACATACCTCTTACTAACCGAGTTCGAGGTCCGTACTGTAAGTTACGGACTGAGTTTTTTCCTACGGATTTATGGCCCAAGTGCGAAGCGCGCGGGCCATGAATCAACGAGAAAAAACGAGGATCCATAACTTACAGTACGGACCGAGAAAACGAGGTTAGTAAGATGTTTAATTTCATGCCGTTTAGACTTTTTTTCTTGTAAGCCAAAGTCTGATGTGCAAAGTTAGGGACGCAAATATCTTAGTCGGCTACAAAACTGATCACTCATTAACAGACCTCCGAGTCGCCTTTCATTCTAACTCTAGAGGCCCGGGTTTTTGGAAACTTAACACTTCTTTCCTATCTGAAATAGATTATGTTAATCAAATCCGAGCTGTCATCAAGGAAACACACGACGAATATCGAAATGATGACACTGTTAACGATGCTTTGCTGTGGGAGATGCTAAAACTTAAAATAAGAGAACAATCACTGAAATATGCGGCGGCCAAAAAAGCAAAACTGTCTCGGCGCGAGGAAGAACTTGAGAAAGAAATTAACTCTTTGCAAAACCAAATTGACAGAACCTTTATGCAGCTAAACGACATGGCAGAAGCTTCTGGCGCCCTTGAGGCTAAGAAGAGAGAACTGGAAAAGATTATTGAATACCGGACAAAAGGTTCAATTCTAAGGGCTCGATGCAGATGGTACAACGAAGGTGAAAAAAATACCAAATACTTTTTAAATTTAGAGAAACGACATTATATGCAAGGTGCTATCACTCAACTGAAAGAAGATAGTGATAAGTTTATTACAACGATCGTGAAATCTTAAACCACAGTGAAGCCTTTTATCGCAGCCTCTACACTTCCAAAATCGTCTCCCCTAACGAAGAAGGTGATACGTTTTTTTGCGATACCCCAGCGAAAAAGAGACTAAACGAGGCGGATCAAAACAGCTGTGAAGGCCCTCTGTCAAAGAATGAATGCCTGAATGCACTTAAAGATATGGACTGCAATAAGACACCGGGCTCCGATGGACTGCCTGCCGAATTCTATAAAGTTTTTTGGAACGACATCGCCGACAATTTTCTTAAGTCAATCAATTATAACTTTGGACCATCAATAGTACACTGGACCAAGCTTTTCTATTATGATATTGAAAGCTGCATTTTGAACAATGGTTGGTCTAGTGATTTTTTTGGCCTCGAAAGAGGGGTTAGACAAGGCTGCCCACTTTCCCCATACCTGTTCATTCTCTGTGCTGAGGTTTTAGCGGATGCTTTGAGAGGAAATGATAACATTAGGGGTATTACAGTAAATGGACAGGAAATAAAAGTAAGCCAATACGCAGACGACACAACCCTTATTCTTGATGGGTCTAGGACGTCCTTCACAAACGCTGTCCAGGCCTTAGAACTTTTTAGTGTAAGCTCTGGCCTTCGCCTAAACCATAAAAAAACAGAAGTGCTCTGGATTGGTGCCAATAAGGATAGTGAGGAGAAATTTTGTCCTGACAAAAATTTTAGGTGGATAAGAGATAAAGTTAAAACGCTAGGCGTTTGGCTATCTACTGACGCTGCGATAACAGTGAAAGCCAACTATGAGGAAAAATTAGCAGAGCTCAGGGCAACCTTGAGCTGTTGGGAATTTCGTCGTTTAACCTTGCTTGGAAAAATTACTGTGTTGAAAAGTCTGATCATCTCTAAACTTACTTACATATTGTCACCTTTACCAACAAACCATTGCGCCATCGAGGAAATTAACAGTCTGCTGTTTACCTTTCTATGGAATGGCAAAGGAGACAAAATTAAGCGCGATGTAATGGTCAGTGAGTACGAACACGGCGGACTAAAGATGATTGATGTTAGGTTCTTCACTAAGGCACTAGAAGCAAGCTGGGTAAAGAAGTACCTTGATTCAGAAAACCTTGCTAAATGGAAATTATTTGTGGATTCGCAACTTCAGATTTTCAGTGGCGATATGTTCTTTAAAGCTAATCTGCATAAAAAAGATTTAGAGCTATTTTTTAGGCTATCGGACCCTTTCTTGCAAGAGATAATGCAGGTATGGTCGGAAATCAGCTATGTGGGTAGCATTTCTTCCAACAAGCACCTTCTTTCACAGAGCCTTTGGCTTAACTCTCTTATTCGTGTCGGGAATAAACCAATATATTACAAAACTTGGTACTTGCAGGGAATACTCAAAGTTAATGATCTGATGGAAAATGGAACCAGGTTTTTGTCTTTTACAGAATTTAAACGCCGTTACAATATCAAGCCAATTTTCTCTCTTTCTATGGCCTAATATCAGCGATTAAGCTATTGCGTAAAACTTTTCAAGAACATTTCCGTCATGACAATGATGTTGATAGCAGTGGCGCTTTTTTGCAAAACTTTCTGAAGGCAAATAAACCAAACAGATTTATTTATAAAGCGCTTGTAGAAAGAAAAAGGAAGAATCCCATAAACAGCCAGAAGAAATGGTGCGCTGACTGCTCGATTGAAGAGAACAATTCGATTGATTGGGCAGCTGTTTATCAGTCACCTTTTCAGTGTACTAAAATAACTAAACTACGCACTTTTCAATTTAAGCTGCTGCACAGGAGATTGGCGACCAATGACTTTCTTCAGCGAATCAATTTGTCAAACACTAATCTGTGTAGTTTTTGCCAATGCGAAGTTGAGACATTGATTCACCTTTTCTGGAGCTGCACCATCATATCCCGTTTTTGGCAGAGTTTTAAGGAATGGTTGCTGAAATTTGAAATCCCGCAATGCTCACCCGAATTAACGCCATCCTTGGTAATAGGTTTGAAGCCTCACCTATTTAATCATAAACACCATCCGTTGTTATTTTTGATAGCAAGAATGTACATCTGGACTTGCAAAACACGCTTCTCTCTCCCAAGGATAGAAGACTTCCCCCTTTTCCTCTCACATTATAACCTCTAAACGAATCTCTTTGTCTTATTGCTTGGTGCGGGCTGGAGCCGTGGGCGTGGTATTTGAAGATCGTATGCTTGAGTGGATGTGTGTGTGCGTACGAATGTGTCAAGTGCGCGTGTAAGTTTTTTAAGTATATCTAAGTATATATGTTATTTCTTGATTTATGTATTTATTTTTGTAAATTGATGTATGTAATAATTAAAGACAATTCTCTCAAAAAAAAAAAAGATGTTTAATTTATTATATCTCTGAGGTTAATCGGGGGCGCACTTTCAAATTTAGCGGGCCATACAGTAGAAAACGGCCTGGAAATTGACCAACCACAGATCGCATACTAACTCAGAGACCATGTCCAAAGCTGTCTGAGTTATCTTCGCATTTTCCCTTGCACGTAATAGGAACGTTGCAGCCTGGCTACCCAATCTGACCGTGTTCTGTCTTCGTCAAATTCTTGCTCTACATTTTCTTCATAAACAGAGTCATCATCATGTTCGAGTCATGTCCGTCTCCTTATGTTCTCGCTTGCAATGCCTTTGCAGACTATTCACTTTCGAAAAAGACATTTCACAATTTGAACAATAAACCAAAAATTTAGGCTCGTTGGAGTGGAACTTGATCAAGTGTTTAAAAAAATAATCGCTTCCATTACACTACAGCTGTAGTTACAGTACTCTCATGATAGTCGTTGCCGATCGGGTGCCATTTTGGAAATAACTTGATCCCAGATTACCTCGTCCCCAAATGGTCACATGATCCTTCTTAACCAATGGTAGAGAACAATAGTCAGAGTGGCGTCCTTCCGGCTTCCTGAGGTGACTGAAAGCGCGACATTTCAAATACTCGAAGTCTTGACGTGGTTTTCTTCTTCAAAAAACGAGTTCCAACACGACATCAGCGTCAAGACAGTAATGGATCTGAAAAGTTTCACGACAAAACAACTTATTTCTCCTTTTAAAGGGAGAAATGTGCCGCAAGAAGCCCTTGACCTGGTGAGAGGTATGTAAAGTTCGTTGAAACGTCAGTCGAATATATCAGTGCGAATACCTTCGGTTTTCTTAAAGTTTAATTTAAATTCGGTCATTTTCTCTTTTAGATAACGATATTGATAAATCCACCTACTTTTGCTGAGAGACGATATCGACGAATTTATGGCGGTCGTTCCGAAGTTACTTAAAGTGGGAACTGTGGAACGCCGGAATGCCGGAACGCCGGAATACTTAAACCCGGAATGGTGTGTAATTGCATGAAAATTAAAGGTGATTGTCATTTATTGTTTTTCATTATTTTGTTTTTATTATTATTATTATTTCATCCCGACCTAACGCAAGGGACATTACAACATCTAAAAAATGTCTGCCTTTTTAGCGAAACTGAAATCATTGCTATTGATGCTGAAGTTTGGAGAAGAAATATATCAGCTGAATAATAGAAATAATTTGCTGTTATATACACAAACTGACTGGTTCACTGTACCTAGCCTGGTACGAAGGCGCCGGTTTTATCGTTGGCTGTTGTGTTTACGCAGTCAGATGGAAGTGACCAACGGCAACCAGAAGTGCACTTTTTACATACCGGGGCAGTGGTTTCCCCCAAATTTTAAAGCAAATTGTATCAGATAAAGTAAAGACACCTAAAAAGGGAAAGCACCTCACTTCTAGTTGCCGTCTGTCACTCAAAAAGGCTGTTGCAAGCTTAAGTTGTTACTGCGCCTTTCAATAACCTGCAACATGTATCTATTATATAACATTCCGTCTTAGTACTGTGACTGAGGATATTCACAGAAACAGTTGATGGACCGTTGAAACAGAAACCAAAGAAAAACTGCATCGAATTCTGCGAATGAGAAAACACGATGTCATCCCTTGAATCGTTCCGCTACAGAACGGCAGTGAAGAACAAAAGCGTTGACATACCTGGCATATTATTAAAAGGCCCACTAAAATGCGAACGCAAAGTATGTCTCTCGTGGCTGTTATATTGTTATAGTGATGCTTTTGCATATTTCATTTTTTTTACATTTAAACAATAATTGATTAGTAGTTAGAGTACATGATTAACTCCTGTTTTGTTGAAATGTTTTTTCGGTGTTTTTTTTTTTTTAATTTAATTGCTCAGGAGGGTATAAAGGTCGCTAAATTGAACCATATTGAAGCACACTTTCAATAATTCTTCATTCCATGCAATTACACACCGTTCCGGGTTTAAGTATTCCAGCATTCCACCGTTCCAGGTTTAAGTACTTGCCATCTGATTTGGAAAGCAGATTGACTGCTATTTTCCTTCATCTCAGATTACTTATAATGTGAAAGAATGGTTGTGGAAAAAGTCAAATTGGTTTGAAAATTTCAGAACTAATATCAATGTTTTCCCGCATGTTTGCATTAATTTTGTCCCTTGGGTATCCCATAATATTTTTGTCCACATAATAGAATTCAAGATGGCCGTCGTATCTGGAAAAGGGTCTATTATTGATATTAATCATTAGTATATACTAAAACAGTGGATAGCGTTGAAGGTGCGAGTTTCGTGCTCCCTCGTGTGATTTCGAAAAAATGGCGTCCCGATTTGCATCCGTGACAAGCAAAGAAATCATCCAAATTAACGACAAAGCAGTCCCTGAAAACACAATGAAAGCGACTAAATTTGGTTTGGCCGTGTTTAAAGATATGGTTTATGTTTTTAACCCGAAGTTTATCGATAAAAACCAATGAGAAAGGTTTTGTTTACAAAAGCAAATTGATCTTGCATAACCTCACTTGTTCACTTGAAAACCAAAGTTGAATGGTATCTTTTACAGAATGGAGATTGGTTTCAAATACAGAGAGAGTTTGCAAGTCCATTGGAAGAAATGTCACCACCAAAACTAAACTGTTGCAGTCCTTTGCGCGCGGGAAAATTTTGCGATCGTTGCTGGAATATATGAATTAAAATCAATTTTCTGTGGCGTATATTATCTCACTGTTTTAGTATATACTAAAACAACTATTCGCCTCAGTGTCGGTGGCTAGCGATGGCTCGACGCTTTGCGGCTCGGTAGCTATCCACCACTAGCCACCTCCACTTCGGTGAATAGTTGTTAAATATTGGAAGTCATAAAGCTTGGGCTACCTGTGTTGAAAGTTACTGAGACATATTGAGTACTTTGGCTTATTGACTACATCTTGATTGACATCTTGCACCCTGGATAAAAGAAATACTCAGGAAATACTCATGAATTCTTGGAATACAAAATATACAGTACATGTACATGTAGATGTGTTATTGATGGTTTCACTCATGGTAGGTCTGTTTAATACTACTAAGAGTATTTGCCACTGATGTGGTTCCAGTGGTCTAAAATCAGTTTTTTTTTTCTTTTTTTTCTGTTGATCAAAGGTTGATAATTTTTTATGTTGTTGTTTGAAAACTATTTTTCCAACTATTATGGGCCGGAAAAGTGTTGAACTAACCACAGAAACGAAGGAATTGATTATTGCACTGTCGGAATCAGTGAAAAACAAAGCTGAACTGTCAAGACTGTTGAACATTCCAAGAACGACTATCACAAGCGTTCTACGCAACCACAAAAGGACTGGCTCTGTGGAAAATTTATGCGAAGTGGAAGGTAAAAGAAATTCACAAATAGAGATAGAAACGCTTTACTTCGTCTGGTTAAAGCGAACAGACGGCTAAACTTACAGGACATTACATCGAAGCTTAACGAGTGCAAAACACAAGCTTTCAGCCAGAAAACTGTTTAAAGAGTTCTGCCAAATAAATATAAATATAAATTTTCTGAAGTATAACGAGCATGCAAATACTGAAGATTATCTTAATATGCTGTATTCTAACAATTTTCTCCCACTTATCACTAAACCCACTAGGCTCACAGATTACTCTTCTACCTTAATTGATCATATTTATACTAATGCTCCCATTCAAAATACTACTTCTGGTATTGCTCTAGCTGATATACCTGACCATTTGCCTGTTTTCTGCATCTGTAATGTACCCATGCCTAAAACCAAACAGATAACATATTATAGAGATTACAGTAGCTTTTGCAAAGATCAATATTTAGCTGACCTCAGTCAAGTTAACTGGCCAGACTTATACTCCACCTCCGCTGATCTTCATGAGATAACTAATGCATGTATAAACAAAGTGAAATATATTGTCAATAAACATGCCCCTTTAAAAAAAGTTACCAATTCTAAAATGAAACAACTCAACAAACCTTGGTTAACACAGGGGCTTTTAAAATCAATTAAAAGGAAACAAAAGATGTATAAATCACATTTTCTCAGCAAAAATTCAATGAAGATAAAAGAGTATAAACAATACTCCAATCTACTTAACAAAATGAAGGCCAAAGCCAAAGATAAATATTATAACAAATATTTTCAGCTCTACAAAGAAAACCTGAAAGAAACATGGAAACTTATTGGTACGATTATTAAAAGGAAAGCCAAAGCCAATCAAACTACCTTCCTAGGATCATAAGAAATAATAAGGTCTACACTAATGAACTGGACATTGCTAATCAATTTAATCAGCACTTTACTACAATTGGCCCTAATCTTGCTAGTGCAATTAATCCTACCTACGACGACCCCACTAAATATACACGTAATAGCCCCACAAATAGCTTTTACTTATCAGCTGTCACTGAAGAATATGTGACTCAGCTATTTTTAAATCTAAAGGAAAGAAAGGCTTCATTAGATATTCCTAATAAGTTAATAAAACTTGCTAGCCATGAATTATCTAAACCTTTCGCATACATTTACAATCAGTCAATCATACAAGGTATTGTACCTAATGTACTTAAAGTTTCAAGAGTAACTCCAATATTCAAATCTGGGGATGCAATAGATCCTGCAAATTATAGACCCATAGCAGTTTTATCACCATTTAGTAAAATCCTAGAAAAAATTGTCAATGATCAACTCATCTCATTTATAGATAAATACAATATCTTGTTCAAATACCAGTTTGGGTTTAGAAAAGACCATTCCACTGAGCTTGCTATTCTAGAAATAACTGACATTCTTAAAACCTCAGTTGACAACAGTCTCATAACATGCGGGGTCTTTCTAGATTTCTCCAAAGCCTTTGATACTGTCAACCATGAGATACTGCTAAGGAAATTACATAAATATGGAGTTCGTGGAAAAGCTTTAGATTGGTTCACAAGTTACCTTACTAATAGAACTCAATGTGTGAAACTAGGTAATGCTGAATCCAATTTTCTCCAGATTGTTTGTAGAGTTCCTCAGGGATCAACCCTTGGACCACTATTATTTCTTCTTTACATAAATGATCTTGCCAACTCGTCAGATATACTTTCCTTTCGACTTTTTGCTGATGATGCTAATATCTTTTATGCCACTAAAACATCAAAAGATCTTGAGGCAGTTATGAACTTAGAACTTCAGAAAGTAATTAACTACTGCAATCTCAACAAACTGTCTATTAACATGAAGAAAACAAACTTTATGATAATAACATCTCCACAGAAGCCAACTATACAAAATATCAACATTTTAAACATTGATCGCAAAACTAGTATCAAATATTTAGGCATTTATTTAGATGAGCATTTGAACTGGAAAACTCAAATAGCACATGTTCAAGGCAAACTGACTAAAAACCTTGGAATCTTCTACCAATTACGGAATTACCTGAATTTAAAGATGTTAAGACAACTGTATTATGCACTTATTTACCCTTACCTTAATTATGGTGCAATGTGTTGGGGCAACACTTATCAGACTAATTTAAGTAAGATCTGTACTAAACAAAATAAATGCATCCGTAGTATCTTTTTTGCAAACAAACGAGAACCCTCTTTCCCTTATTACCAAATCCTTGAATTTTAAAATTTGAAAATGTTGTTAGATTCAAAATTTGCTCACTGGCATTTAAATTATATAACAATCCAACAACTGTTCCAGCAATTTTCCATAATTTCTTAATACCTACAACAAATGTCCACTCCTATAACACCAGAAATTCTGCCAGGCTCAATTTTCACCGACCACAAGTTAGAACTAACATAGGCAAATTTACTTTTAAGTACTCTGCTTCTGTTTTATGGGAAACTGTTCCCTTGCCATTGAAAAAAACAAAATCATTTAACAGGTTTAAGAAACTTTATAGGGCCCACCTGATCTCTTGTCAATCAAATAATATATAATCTGTTCAGTTATCAAATATATAGTATGTAATTATCCATATATAAGTAATTATAATAATAATAGAGTTAATAATAATAATAATAATAATTGTCCGCTTATATTTTGATCTTGTCATTGCTGCTGCTGTTGTTGCTGCTGATGATGTGTTATTCTTTTCCATTCCTTTGTTTCTGTTTTTTGCTTGCTGTTGTTGCTGTTGGCTGTTTGTTGGTATGTGTTTTGTTTTTTGTTTTTTTTTTGTTTTGTTTTTTTTTTTTCTTCATGTCTTATTTGTTCTTTTCTGCTTTTGTTTTTCTTTTATTAAGCTTGTCCTGGATAGATTCCTTGCTTGGTTCAGTATATCTCTAACATACCTTAAATCATATACATGTAATTTCCTCTTGTACAACAATCCTAAGCTCTACAAACATCTCCTATATCCCAATAAAGCTCAGTGCCTCTTCTTTGCTTATCCAAAAGTAGGTGGTGGTCAACTAGAAAGCCTTTGCTACTTTGACCTCCACACACATTTTGTAATTTGTACTGTATTTATTTTATCTTGTAATCATCTGTTGTAATTATACTTTTCTTTCTATGTTAATTTTATGTAAATAGTGTGAAATAAATGAACCAACCAATGAACCAACCAATGCACTCAGAAGGATATAATCAAAGTACAACTGTGAAGAAGTCGTGGATATGTGACCTTATTTGCGATAAGGTGGATTAAGCCAAGGTGACTCGAGAAAACGGCGTTTTAACTAGTTTAAACGGGTGAAAACTCTTTCTCGAAAGTGTTTAAAGAACTTTTTAATGCGTTCCGAAACGTCCAGCTCTTTTGAGCATCAATTTTATTGTTCATGAGCTTAACACAATTTAACCTCGGGGTTCATATTTACATATTCGCGTTTGAATGAATTATCGAGGCAGGGAGATATCGTGGGAGTTAAAAAAATGTGCTCCTTTTGAAAGGTTTCTGTCTCGTCCGTATGGTCGGATAAATATCAGGCGAAAGGACGATTTCGCCAAAACGAAGCCAGCCAAACACTGCAGTATTACGAGAAAATTGTTACACAAAGCTGTCGAACGAACGTGAACGCAACCGAAATTTGACATATGCAAATTATGCTTTTTACTGCCGGTCGGAAATGCAACATTTGCCGTCGTTTTCACAAACAACCATCGACGCCATGCTTTTGGATATAAAAATAATCAAGTTTCATTCAAAACTTTTACTGAAAAAATGGCGCGTTTAGTTAAAAAGAACAGTATTTCTCAAAGCAAACTTGTGTTTACGTTGTGGCTAGACGCGATGGCACCACCTAAAAATAATTTAATTTTAGATTGTATTGTTTTCGTTAGAATATTATTTCCAACGCTGAAAATGGCTTCGCGAATGCAGCTATTTTGGTGTCAAAAGTTTCGTCGTCAATTCCTGTACACACTTGGAAAATATCTTGGGTTGAACGGCTCATATATTTTTTCCACAGATCGTGAATTGGATGAACGAAGGAGAAGCTGCGCTTGTGACGGAATATTGATTATAATTTCTTTCGCCGTTCGGCTGTTTGATCGGACGTTCCTTTTGCCGTTTACTACTTTCGATCCGAGCTGAAATAAAGTTACTTTACTTTACTTTTTTCATTCCGTTCATCGGTTCGACTGTTGCTCCTCAGACATTACTTTGGAAAGCCGATAGAGGTGTTCCGGCAATACTTCGGAAAATCGATATCTATTGGTATGCCGTTGACATATCGATTTGTTTACATCTGAGTGAGTGACAAATTTGCAATAACAATACTCGTTCCTACGCTTCGCGTATCCACAACTAAAAACGAAGGTCAGCGGAAAAGAAAGTTGTGGTTCGGGAGGTAAATCGCAAAAAGCGAGTCGACTGGTGTAAAGAGCGAAAAAGTCACATAATAGACGAGTAATGGAGAAAAGAACAACCGTGTTTGCATTTGGTGAAAAGACGACGGAAAGTACAATCCGCACCTCATCTGTCCACGCCCTGAACGCAAGATAAGTTTGATGATCTGGGGATGTATTTGCTATGACGGTGTTGGAACTTTGACTGCTGTAGAAGGTAACATTAACTCCACTAAGTACATTGACATCCTAGAAAATAATCTGTGGCCAGTGATAGCCTGATATTTGAAGATAAAGAGTACCTGTTCATGGATGACAATGCTCCCGTTCACAGAGCTCATGCCGTAGAAAATTACAAAGATGAAAACAAAATAACCATCATGAAGTGGCCAGCACAGTCTTCAGATTTGAATATAATGGAAAATATCTAGCTCTACATCAAGAGACAGTTACAAAAATCCACGACAAATATCGCGACCAAGAATGACCTCTTCCGTGCGATTCAGAGTGTGTGGCAGCAGATCGATTTCGAATACATAAGGAAGCTTTACCACTCCATTCCTGATCGACTAGACAATGTCATTAAAATGAAGGGCCATCTCACAAAATATTGAGGTTATTGCAAACCTCGATGCGTCGCAAGCTGTGCCGAATTGAATGCGTGGAAAAACGTAAACAAACGCCGCCTTATTGAAAGTGACGAATATTTATGTCTCTTGACTGTATTTCTGTGTGCAATTCTTTTTGCAAAGCAAATTTACCAAGAGTTGCCTGGAGCGCGCGACAGTTTAGTTTTCGAGAAATCAGAACAAACCGCACAAGCATGTGACAAGCAACTTGATTACCATATCACAGCCAACACGATGAATACACTGTTTTTTTTTTAACGTTTTCAGGCTCAAATCGAAGGAAAAATGAGAACTTCATCGCACTAATTGACAATGACAGCGCGTGATATTGAAGATACTATTTCTTCATCTTTTCAGGAAGTGTTCCATGTGTCACAGGAAAAAGTCTTTCAGTTGCGCACTGGGAAAACAATTGCTGTGCATATATTTCTGGAACGTTCGTGAACTGCGCACGGCTGTCGCACAAATGTTGAATCTGACCAAGAAAACTGCTGGCAATGTCTACGCCTTGCTCAGATATTATTGTGGAAGGGACATACAAGATAGCCCTATTGTTCCATTGGGGGGGCGTGTTTATGTGGTGAAATGTGACGAGAGTCAGTTCAAGCACAAGAGTAAAATGAGTATCCAACCAGTTCAAGTAGCTGCCTCGCTTTAGACGTAGACGTTGAAATGAATTACTGTGGTGGATCGGCCCAATGCAACCGGCAACTGTTGAGTAACCTCACTTGGCTAACTCCTGTATACGTAGCTCTTGATATAGATGACACCCTTGAACGTTATACCGAGATTAATGTCAAATGGTCCAAATAACCTGAACCGTTTTACTTTTCAAGTTGTAATCAAAAGGTTAGGAAGACAAAAAACAAAAAATAAAAAAAACATCCAAATGCTTACCTTTCCACAGGGAATTTATTTAATGTGATAATCTTCCCTTGCAGCACAATCGAGGAAGAAGAGCGAGAGATGATGTTTGGGTTTCTGGTGTCCCCTCTGCAGAGCATAGCCCCTATCGCGGCTACTTCCAAGTAGTGCAAAGACGAGACAGAGCAACGCTTACACAAATATTACGAAGGGTATTACTACCAGGATCGGAAGTCCACTTAGATGATTGGGGTGCATACAGGAACCTCGCGCGTCATGTCCCCGGCAAATGTTACAATTCATAGAACAGTAGTCCATAGCGATAATTTCGTGGATCCCGTAACAGGCATACACACGCAAGAAGTTGAATCAGCATGGAGTCGACTGAAGTACCACATCAAGCGAGAGAAGGGCATACGCGCGTTAGACCTACAAGACTTGCTTAATGAAGAAATGTGGAGGCAATGGAGGGGGCTGGATTCTGTGTTTCAAAATGTAGTTACTGTGATAACTCGTTATTACCAGTTTTAGACCATCCAAGCTATTACAATCCAAATTGTGATGTCATCAATGTAAGTAATTTTAGACTCTGCTAAATTTATATGTTGAGGTTGAGACTGTAAATGAAAAAAAAGAAAAGAAAAAGAACCTAGGCACTGAGCCTCACTAAAAAATCGAACTAAAAACACCTTGAAATGTGACTGTGATTACACAGTGCTTGCATGAAACTTGTATCTATTATTGATTTTGGCAGGTGAGATATTTGAATAAAATGAAAGAATTACGGACTGACAATTAGCATGCCATTTGTGTGTTTAGCTATCCATCAAGTATGGAGTGGTCCTAAAAATAATTCTCTATCGTATTTCCCTTTGTACGTCAGCTACCTTCAGTAATGCTCCATATGTCGGTATAGGCGCGGTTATCCAGCCTAGTTTTGTCATACTTACAGCGCCTCCATTAATGACTGCCAAACAGAAACTATTCATCAAACACTACAGGTATAGCACTTGTACAGCGGTCGAAACGCTTACATGCACATCTCAGGATAATTTTGAGCATATTAACCATTCAATGAAAATGCAATCAATCAGGGCGTTTCTCGGGCGCAGATCTCGTTCCTTAAACCGTGGGATCGTCAGTTGCGGAAAAGCGTAACGAAATGGGGAAGTGTTTTGCGTTTCTCATGTCTTAAAATACCGTAAGAGCCAAGGTTGAAAAAGTCTTGTCGTTTACCAATCAGGTAGGTAACTTTATTTCAACTCGGGTTGATGAGGCTGATTAGGTACTAAGCAATACATGCTAATATGCCGAGAAAAGTATAAAAAAATATCAAAAATTACATGATCAATTAATGACTAACATTCTAACTATATCATATCGTTTTCAGCTTTAAAAATTAATTAATATGGCAATGTCCTGTAGGCGACGACTGGACAAAGTTAAGTCGTACTCAACATCACCATGAAGGGGCACCCTTAGAGCTCTCGCATTAAGCCTTTCCAGCTTTTCTCATCAGACTCATTACAATTATGCCAAATCACAGAACAGTAAGTGAAATAAGACCTTACACATAAGTTGTAGAGGCACATCTTCGAAGAAATTGATAGCGTGTCCTTTAGCCTGATTTTCAACTTTCTTAGTAATCTTTCCAATGTATTTGCTAAAATTTAGCGAGTTATCGATAGTTACGCGTAAAAGTTCTAAATGGTCTACGATAGGAACCTTTACATCACTAATACTAAACGCAAAGGATAGTTTTTTGGAAGAATAATACCTTTACATTTCTCGTGATTGAGCACTAGCTTATTATCGTCAAACTAACGACTTGCAACAGCGAGATCGCCATTGATTACGGACTTTATTTCCTTAGGATCGCGATCACTCAAATAAATTTGGTTATCATCAGCATAGTTGGACAAATTAGCACGATTAATAAAATAGAACAGATCATTAAGAAATATATTAAGAAAGAGGGACCCTAAAACCGATCCCTGGGGTACACCCTTAGAAAAGACGAAAACATCAGAGGCTGACATCTTCTATCCAGACACGCTGGGACCTCTAAGGTAACTGTGTATGAGGGGTAGGCTGACTGGAGCAACACCGTAGGCAGCCAGCTTGGTGTGGAATAGGTCGTGCGGTATCATATCAAAAGCTTTACTCAGATCCATAGAAACTGCGCCGACAACACACTTATTGTCAAGTGCATTCCTCTCCAATCCTTAATCAAAAGCCTAGAATTACCGCCTCACAGGTGTAACCCCGTCTATACAAAGACAGGAAAGGTGACAATATCCGGAGATCTAAAACAATCAGAGAGTTGGCGTGCGAGACACTTCTGAAAAACTTTATCCCGAGTGACTAGGTAGTACACGCAATTTAATTGGTCAATTTAGCGGGTTGTATTCCACAAGACTGGCCGCTTGATTTTATTACGTATTTTCCCGCTCGATTCGATTACCAAGAAATATTGTTATGTTGTTATTTTCCATGCTCCTCAGGTTTTACATACCAATGTGCCGGTAAGCTTCCAGTTTCCTTGGGAACGATGGGGGTGGGGGAGTTTCTACCTCTTTTCCACGCTTTCGCGTCAACTGGTAAGTATCAGTCTACGCGACTGGAAAGTGCATTCCTTAGGGTGCAGGTGGTTCCTAGTAAACTGATCCTCTGTAGGTCCTCAATGTTGATGTTGGTTTTGTTCTTTCTTTTCTAACTCTTTTTTGGTATTATTAGTATCATTATCATCATCATTAGCATTATCATTATCAACATTATTATCATTATTATTATGGTTTTGATGTCTGCAGGCAAGTCAAAATTTTAAAGAAAACGACAACACTCTTAAATTTGCAAAACATGTTTCGACAGAAACTTCTGAAGATCAACTGAAGATGACAGAAGTTTCTGTCGAAACATGTTTTGCAAATTTAAGAGTGTTGTCGTTTTCTTTAAAATTATTATGGTTATTATTATTTTGGATATTATTTCTGCTGTTTCACTTTTCGATGACATCTGGCTATACGTCAGTTGAGGAGGGACTGTGCCTCACAGTCTTAGGCCTCAAGTTCAATTCTTACTGTCACCCAAATCCTGTCCAAAAACATCGCCGGGCTGTCCGTTCCATTCCCAAGGCCCCAGCCACCACTGACAGACTGCCCAGCAGCCAGCTTTCATGTTGAGAGGCTGAAATTTCCACAGGCGACTCAGCTTAGCTAGTTACATTGAAATGTTTCACCATTTTCAAAATTGGCCGGGGGCTGCTAACTGAAGCTCATGGTAGCTGAAATCTATGCTAAAAAAACTAAAACGTGAGATAAATAATTTTCTAAGCCATAAAAAGAAAGCGAAAGTTGAGATGAGAGATGACAAACCCTGGAAATGAGGTTGCAAAGAACGAATACGACATTCGAACGGAATGTCATCAGTCCACTGAGAAACGAGAAAAAGTTGTTGTCTCGAGATTTTATGTTCATGACCGACGTTGATATTATTTTTACCTAGTCATCATGAATAAATAAATAAATGAAGACAACCAACACGCGCACCGAATAATGGGCCATTAACCCATCGGGTTACTTAACACTAGCTATGCTAAAGTGTGTTGGGGTTCCGTTCCAATGGTTTTTGCTACTAACGGACCCAGGGTGAGGATGTGGGAGACGGAAGACAGGGTAGGCCAAATTGAGCGAACAGTTGCCAGTAGTGTTTGTCGGCGACCTTTTATCGTTCAAGTGCCACTGTCCAAGGGACGAACTATGACAGGCTTACGGCTTTTGCGGCCGCAGTGACAAAAAGTTCGGAACGGCTTTCTCGGCAGCTACGACCTTTCTTCTGTTCATGCCTTTTATATCAGCACTGAAAATAGTTTTTCAGACTAATTTTTCATCATCATCATCATCATCATCATCATCATCATCATCATCGTCAGCGTCTTCGTTATCACCATAACTTGCTCAAAATTCTTAAGTTGTCACCGCCGATAGCATCTACCAAAGGCAAATATTTATACCGACTGTTTAAGAACGTTAACAATCAAAGTCTTTCTTTCTCAGCGAGATATGCTCCAAGCTGTTTTGTGTCTCTGATAGGGTCGTTTTCATTCACAGATGAGTTGTCAAAGTTGGAAATTTCTTCCTCTGAACTTTCGACTTTCGATTTGGTCTTATTTGCAAACCGCTAACCTCAAACCACAGGTAGTCCAACTAATAGTATAACGTTAAATTCGCACATTCTGAAATGTTTATTATGGCCGTTGAAGAAATAAAACAAGGTTTAAATAGCTTTCCAGCTTTTTATTTCCTATACGTTGTTTACAATTAAATCAAGTTCCCCGAAAATCGAAAGTTTCTCTAAATGTCCAAAGTCGGCCAAAGCCTAATTACCCCCGTATCGCTGCTGTCAATAATTTTGAATCATTCAATAGAAAGGGGCCGGAGTCATGAACTTGCTAAGATACAACTTAACAGAAAAGGCACGACCTTCCTAAGATATGCTTTAAGCAGTCTTACGCCCATCATAAGGTAGGTGTAACGTAGGTGTCTCCTAACTTCATAGGTCTCGCACTAGCCAAAGGAATTTGCTTAAAGTCTTGCATACGGAAAATTACACTCTTAATCAAAACTATAACAAAATTCTCGAACGTGATTAGTTATCAGCA